>JAJOZX010000273.1:692500-862500 GCA_023014485.1 Bathynomus jamesi | reverse complement strand
TATGTATTTAAATTCCAGTAAGAATGGTCTTTAATTCAGTGTGTATGGCTTCTGTCTTTCATGAAATGAAGATACACTGTTTATATTTATCAGCTCTGTCTCGTTGGTTGGTAGATCATGTAATGTTTTCAGAGCAGTTTCTTTTCGTTGCATTTCACATTGTTACCAAAGCAAACACTTATATAGAATTGTTCATTGTATAAATTATAAAAAATACGTTTATTGTTTATGCCAGTATGTAAGTGTAAGTCTAAGTAATACCTAATAATTCATGATAAAGAACTAGTACTGAGAATATGTCTGAAAATAATAATAATAATAATAATAATTATTAATAATAATGATAATAATAATAATAATAATAATAATAATAATTATAACACGAACGCAACAAGAAACAGTCAAGATCGAGTTGTGTTTAAAATAACCTTAATTATTATAAATTTTATAAACTAGCGAAAAGTTAGTGAACACTGAGTGCTTAAGAGCAGATATGCTCTTTTACGTGAAAGCATATCTTTAGGCCTTTTAATTGGTACACTAAAGTACCTCTGGCCTACCATGTGATAAAGAAAACCTCTGCTGAGTAGTGCGAGATACTTGTTGATAGGTAAAAAAAAAAAAAAAAAAAAAAAAAATCTCACCGGCACATGAACCAAAGTTTGTCTACAAAGCAAACGGGAACTCCAAATTCTCAGCAGATGGTTGAAGCTAATTTTCCCTGTGTATAATCATTCTTAAAGGCCCGTAAAGCACTTCGGCTCTCCAGACCCCGATATTATCTTTTCTACTCCCAGCAGGCATCAGGGTTTGGGGACGAGGCTGAAGGGCCGAGAGTGATGGAACACCAGCCACCGCCATTATTTGTATCAAGCCCACAGCCTCTTAGTTAATTGCTTAATTTGTGCCGCTTGAACATTCATAATCCAAGGTATTAAATAAAGGGTGCCTCATTGCCTTTCCTTTACGTGTTATATAGCTATTATAAACCTTTCGACGCTGTCACTAGATGGGATGTTCGTATAGTTTTTACAAGTGCTTTTTTTCTTCAACTATTTGCTCGTAAACTTAGTTTAGTTCATTTTGTAACTGATAAGCATAAGCTGTTGAGGCATTCCTAATTTAATACCGATGACATAGCTTGATTCAGGCTATTCATACCCCGTCAATCTCTATCCTCTTTCTAGGAGGAACTAATGGAAATGGGGCGCGAACAGTTCGGGATATACGCGGTCACTCTTCAGGCTAGTACTGCTGGCTTTCGTCTGATAAGGGAAGGACAACATACTGCTTAAGAATGACTTTACTGCTCAAATTTTTGATGGACAACTCATGAATAAATATTTAGTAATTTTTACATAGTTTTCAAGATATATTAGTACTTTGAAAATAATGTTTTGCTTCTCTGAATCAGATTAGAAGACCAGTACAGTGTACACAGCTATAGTTTTACATGAAAAATGGTTAGACCTCGTTTTTGCATGAGTTTGTCTAAGTTTATTTGTGTCTATATTCAACAATTATTTTGTTGAACTATTGATGTTCAATCTGAAGTATGTACTATTTTGGAATTTTTTTACATATATATAATTCTTAGTTGATTCATATATTGTAACTAACTATATATATATATATATATATATATATATATATTATATATATATATATATATATATATACCGGTGAACCAAAAGTAGGTGGACAGTAGGTTGAATACGGTTTTGTGTATATTATATTATAACTATGGTGTTCATTATAACTATGATGTTTGTGTTATATTATATTAAATATTATAACTAAATTTTATTTAAATTTTATTTTGTATTATAGTATACAAAAAATTAAATATGTATTCTCAAAATAAACGTTATCATTTACTGTCCACCTACATTTGGTTCACCCTATATATATAGTCGGCTTAATACAGACGTTTGCGTATTTTCTCGCGTTTAAAAATGCTCAAATATATATTAATATTAATAATAATAATAATAATAATAATATGTCACAATTATACGGTTAACTTCTTACTTATAATAAAGAGCACACTTTAATTTACCTAAAAGCTGCACAAAATTATCCTTTAAAATTGTGTTATTATCTGAGATTATAGACTTTGAACTGAAATAACTCCTTTATAACATATATTATTGTAAATACAGTTTCGTCTTTGTTAGTTTTAATCAGTGTGACTAAATCTTTTCATTTTTATATTGTCTTCCTGTTTATAATTGTGGTTTAAGGGTTAGTGCTCCGAATAAAACTCTACTAAAGATTATATTAAAGTTTACCTTAGGGTTGAATTAGTTTTTAGAACTGCGTCAAAGGTTAAAATTACTAATATTAATTAATTATTTATTATTATTACTATTATTATTATTATTATTATTATTATTATCTATTATTATCTATTACTTATTTTAACAGTTAATTTTAACAGTTAATTAGTTTATTTAACTTTAATGAAGCCTGTACTTAGGGTAAAAAAAAAATTATACAGTTTCTCTGGCTAAAATATTTTGGGGAAAAAAAAAAGTTTCATTTCGCCATATTCACACACACGAGGAAATTTCTAACTTTTAAATGCTTCTTAGAGTACAGCCATTGTATTTTCAGTTGATACACGAGTGGAAATGTATTTAAATTTATTTAAATTTATCTAATTATTTACCAATAGGGCACGTTTGTTAACTGCCCCGCCTACAACAAAGTAATATTCTTACGACGTTTAGCTCCTCTTCCCCACCTACCATGAGGTTTTCCAATCACGAAATGATAATCAATGTATGAAAATAATACCATCCAGTCATGAATTGCGCCGTGATTTATGCAGCAGTGGTGTTTCTTATGCTAAATCTAAGAAAACAGTGGTACAGCTCACTAAAGTTAAATTTTTGAACTGTAAATTTCTGTTTTTGGCTTACTCATACTGTAGCATTTTTACCGTATAGTTTCGTTCGTTATAAATATAATGAAAATAATGTTATTATGTAGCTTAGAAGAATGACGGTTATTAATTAATAATAATTAATAATAATACAAAATAATCCATGACAATAAACGAAACGAAATAACTTAGTTATTATAGGATTTTCTAACTTAAAAATGTATGTGATTTATTATTATTATTATCATTATTGTCATTATATTATATTATTATTATTATTATTATTACAGTTTGCAATCATAAGCACTGTATTTAATCGAATTCAAGGTACCATTCTCCTTCATTATCATATACAGTGATTCATCACCCTGATGATTTTTACATTCATACATGCTACCGTGAATGTCTAACTTTTTCACCTCAGTGATCTTGTTGGAAATATATTCATAAATCTCGAACAAATACAGCAATCATGAAAAAACCTTTTCAATCTGTACATTTTCATGATCAATTTTTATGATCAGTTTTCATGATCAGTTTTCATAAGATCATTCCATTCATCATTTCACTCACTGAGGAATGTACATTTTCATCAAGAAATTTTTTTATATAAGAATTTTTAAGAAGAACTGAGAGATTTTAATGATCAATTACTGTATTAAAAGATCATAATGATATTTATGATCCTTAATTTTCGTAAGTGATTTCATGAACAAGTGTTTGATAAATAAAATATAACTATAATCTTCCAGCAACATTACTTCATTCTGAAATGTAAAAAAATCCTCATTATAATTATTATGGTAATATTATGATTATCACACTTAACGTTTCATTATTTAAGCACTTTCATACTACGCTTAGTCACACTAAATTTCCTAATTTAGTAACCAATTATGAGTTGGTTATCAATTATTTATTGGTTTTTTATAATAATTATTCACCTATTAATTGTAATTACGTCTCTTTGTTGATAAATATAAGAGATTTTTATCTTATTTATTTACTTCAACCGTAAGTTAATAATTACTCATAATTACCGTTAAAAGTAACGTTAAATTAATTACCGTTTTATTATTTAAACGCGTTCTTCGCGTTAATAACGGAATCTGAGCATTAATTTTAGCGTTAAAACGTTTTAGAATGCAGTTTAACGCTACAATTATTAACCCATAATTTCTTATTAACGAAAAAGAGTAACGCGTTAAAAGAATGAAAGCGTAAAACGTTACATATTTTACAGTACAGCGACCGATTTGTTATAAGGAGGACATTTGAAAACACACCAACGTAAGAACAAACACATCCAGAACAATTTTAATCATAATAATAAAACTAAAGTAAATAATATGAAACATTAATATATATATGCACAGAGATTTTTTTCTGGCGGAACGCGCCGGAACGGCGTTCCGGTACCTTTTATTTTCAATATGCAGAAGAAAATTTCATGTTTTTATTTTCAGTCCTATTTGATTCTTTTTGTGGGGGGGAGGGCGGTTACATGACAAAATTTTAGGAAGGACACTTTTATGGATTGGGATGGTGGCGGGTTGGGAGGGGATAACAAACGGCAAAGGTTGTAGGAAATTTATTAACAGAGTTCCGGAACCTTTCTTTCCAGAAAAAGACCACTGTGTGTGTGTATATATAGACTCAATATATATATATATATTTTTTTTTCTGTGTAAATGCATTGGCTGAAGGTGGATTAAAATAAGTAACTTAAAAAAATGGGGCAAAATGATCCAATAAATTTGTAAAAAGAACAAAATTAGGAATTGTATTAAAAATTATATCGAGATAAGTAACTTCCTGACATCATATTTGTTAATAAAATGTATTTAATCCTTCAAATGTCTTCCTTGCAGGATTTAGGTCGTGGAGTTGATGACTGCAAATCCTAATAAAGAGATATTTGTTTTTACAACGGCATTATTTTTATGAATAAAGTAGGTAATAATATACAATTATATGTAATGCTATTTTTTTTGTTTACTGAAAGCTTATGTAGGCCTACAATGTTAATATTTTACCATAACGAATTATTTCGTTATCCGAGTCAAAATTTCGTTGATTTTGAACGAATTTTTTAATCTTTCGATTGTCTCATTTTGCATTATAAGGATTACTCTAATTACTAATTATTATATATTACCGTTACCAAATTTGGAGGATAATTATTATAAATAACTTAATTTTACTTTGTTAAAAGTGATATAGAATATTTTAATACAATTAGTTAATTAATTGAAAGTAATTATTCTAATAGAGAATATTAATAGTTGAGGTTTCATATATGTTCCATACCTGTTAAATTAACATAAATACGCGCCATTAATAATATAATATTTATATAATATATATATTATATTATATATATATATATATATATTAATGCTATTTGTTTGACATACAAATCTTATAACGAATATTTAATTAATAATATTAGTTTTATATTGTTAAGAAACCAAATTCTTTTGTGTATATTTACTATTATAATTACATAAAAAATTAATAACTAATTGAAAAATTCTATATTGTTATAAAAATATAATTTTGTTCAGTTTGTTATAACCGGATCTGGTGTAGTTGAGGAAGCAGATACCTGAAAGTTATCTCAAATTCACTCTAAGCACAATTGGGAGTTTCACTAATGGCGGTGTCAAATTTTAGCGTATTGTTTCAAATATATAATTCAACGTACGTTCGACAGTACCATGGACGTAACTTATCGGCTGAAACGTATAACCAATTCGTTACAAATTTCCTTGAAAATGATTGTTTGCCGTACGTTTCAAAACGTTTCTAAACACTTTATAAAATGATTATAAAATATTAAGTAAACGTATATTTGTTTAATGGGTAACACTACTGGTGAGGGTACATGACTTATAAATTTCAACTGAAAATGTGCAACCATGCTAGTTATGAATGTTCGTTGAATTAGAGATTTAAAATACCCCTAGAATAGGGCACGAACTGTAATGAAACTCCAAACTGGGTTTAGATTGTAATGTGTGACCTCTTTGTGTATAAGATGTGTATATACCGTATACATAATACATCATAATATGTGTGTGCGTACATGTATATGTATTAATAATCAGGTGTGTGTGTGCGTGCGTATGACAGTGCACATTGTAGAAAGCATAGCTTTAGCACTAGATAACCTAAGAGCGAAGATTATATATATACAGTATATTATATATATATATATATATATATATATATAATATATATAATATATATAATATATATATATATATATATTATATCTTCGTTATTTAAAATTTGTAAATATATTAATATACACGAAGCTCAGTTATAGTAAATAAGACAATATAGATATATATATATATATATATATATATATATATATATATATAAATTCTCCCTCCTCTTTTCTACTTCAAAAGGAACAATGTTCGACTACACTAGAAAAGACTTGATGCTGCAATAATAAACTAATTGTTACATTTCAGTAAGAGTCAGTTATTAATGTTCACTTAATTAATTGATGTAAATAATAATAATGATAATAATAATAATAATAATAATAATAATAATAAGAATAATAATAATAATTAAAAATTTTCATTAAGAGAATTTGCAACTACCAAACACTAACTTCATCTACTGGTATTATATATATATATATATATATATATATATATATATATATATATATATATATATTACTAAATTATATTTTTATAAATACAGAAAATTTTTTAATTAAAACTTTTAATTAATAATAATAATAATAATAATAATAATAATAATAATACATAACAGGGTGGTTATAACTAACATTTAAAACAAATCCACTGTGTATTATATAAATAATTTACAAACATGTATATCTTTATCGATTGAGATCTGTGTATATTATATATATATATATATATATATATATATATATATATATATATATATATATATACAAACTCAGAATGGTCCCCTGAGAAACTTATGTTAAACACAGACCGTGCATGGAACAAGGAACTCTTCTGGGAAAATTAAATCCACTATAGTCCGAATAAGTAATGGTAAATGACAAATACCATAGTTTTTCTTTTTCATGATGCTAGCCCGACGTGGGCAACGGGTCTCTCGCAAAGAGATCCCATAAATATAGCTTCCCTCACCAGCTATCTGCAAAGCAGACAGGATCCAGCTTTGGGACATGGACCTAGGGTTTAAAGCAAGCCTAGTCCCTACATTCAGAACCTCTATATAAGTAAAAGACTCGTTGCATTCACGTCGGATTGAATAAATCAAAGAAAAATAAAAAAGGGGTAACTATTGTATTTTTAGCCAAAAAAAACAAAACTTAAACCTCAACCGGGACATTGAGCGTCCACTTTTCAAGGCACGTAACACGTCCGTTTAATATACACAAACTCAGAATGGTCCCCTGAGAAACTTATATGTTAAACACAGACCGTGCATGGAACAAGGAACTCTTCTGGGAAAATTAAATCCACTATAGTCCGAAATAAGTAATGGTAAATGACAAATACCATAGTTTTTCTTTTTCATGATGCTAGCCCGACGTGGGCAACGGGTCTCTCGCAAAGAGATCCCATAAATATAGCTTCCCTCACCAGCTATCTGCAAAGCAGACAGGATCCAGCTTTGGGACATGGACCTAGGGTTTAAAGCAAGCCTAGTCCCTACATTCAGAACCTCTATATAAGTAAAAGACTCGTTGCATTCACGTCGGATTGAATAAATCAAAGAAAAAGAAAAAAGGGGTAACTATTGTATTTTTAGCCAAAAAAACAAAACTTAAACCTCAACCGGGACATTGAGCGTCCACTTTTCAAGGCACGTAACACGTCCGTTTAATATACACAAACTCAGAATGGTCCCCTGAGAAACTTTTATGTTAAACACAGACCGTGCATGGAACAAGGAACTCTTCTGGGAAAATTAAATCCACTATAGTCCGAATAAGTAATGGTAAATGACAAATACCATAGTTTTTTCTTTTTCATGATGCTAGCCCGACGTGGGCAACGGGTCTCTCGCAAAGAGATCCCATAAATATAGCTTCTCTCACCAGCTATCTGCAAAGCAGACGCTCAATGTCCCGGTTGAGGTTTAAGTTTTGTTTTTTTTTGGCTAAAAATACAATAGTTACCCCTTTTTTCTTTTTCTTTGATTTATTCAATCCGACGTGAATGCAACGAGTCTTTTACTTATATAGAGGTTCTGAATGTAGGGACTAGGCTTGCTTTAAACCCTAGGTCCATGTCCCAAAGCTGGATCCTGTCTGCTTTGCAGATAGCTGGTGAGGGAAGCTATATTTATAGGATCTCTTTGCGAGAGACCCGTTGCCCACGTCGGGCTAGCATCCTGAAAAAGAAAAACTATGGTATTTGTCATTTACCATTACTTTAGCCCTGTTCAAAAATCAACTTTTTCTTATTTTCATAGGTTTCTGTACTTTTTCCCATGCATTTTGACCTGCAAAGGCCGAAAATCACAACCATTTTGACCTAGGTTGTTGGGAAGCATTGCCGCATGGAGCTTTAAGTTTTCTGCCTTGAAATCGGCCAAAAGCACCAGTTCCGGGGTCCCTTGAATCATGTTTTGCACTATAACTTTTTATCTAAACAAGATAGAGAGCAACAAAATAGGCACCAAATTAAAGTGTTTTTAATCCTCTTTCTAACTTATACAATTATGATAGTCTTGGAACAAGAAATGGCACATTGGTACATACAAAGATTTCAGAAATATCACAAAATTCGTTTTCTCACACTCAAGGCAGACAAGGCGCCTTATTCATGACACAAATTTGAGATTAACATTTTGTCACAAGTCTAATCGATCAAGAAGTGAAAGCATTACATGATGATTAATTTCATAATGACATTTACACAGTCAGTTGTTGAGAGTTTGTTTCTTGAAGCTGTCAAAGCGGCGTCTGTTGAACTCCACAGCTTGAAGGAGATAGTCCCTTTGCTTGGCATCTGTTGTTATGACATTTGCAAAGTCGCTCATCATCTTGACACCACGTTCAGCAATGTCATTCACCGCTTTCAGATTCTTAACATAGTCCAACGCTTTTCTGTAGTCCTCATTCTGTGGCCAAGACGTGACAGGTTCCAGAAGCCACTCGGATCCAATGTTCAGTGTGTCCAGCAGGAAATGTGATTCTGGGCCAATGAGATCAACCAGGGTGGTCTTAGCTGTGACTCTCTGGAATAGAGGCTTTCCTGTTCTGAAGCTGTCTGGCTTCTCAGTGGCATGTAACTGGGCAGCAATGTCGTGCTTCAATGTGTCACTCAATCTACTGCTGAACAGGGCAAATGGCACGACTTCCTGCGTCAGGTACCATTTGTGGTTTTCCATCTTATTAAGTACTGCATCAGCAAGCTCTGGGTCAGTTTTCTTGTACTTCAACATGTCCTGGATTAGACTTAGATCATTCACGGGAGCATCTGCAGCAGACATTGACATCATCCATACAGGAGTGTAGAACAGCGCAAGGAAGGTGTTGAGTCTTTCCAGCTTTGATACAGTGTCTTCGTCGTACTCAAGTTGATCTGCAAACATCAGCATTTTCATGGAGTACAGGTTTCTGGCCATCCATCTGGCCTGATGAATGGCGCCTGGTCGACTCCAGTGAATACCTCGAGGAGGCGTTCCTCCAAGAACAATGACTGTCAGTTCAGCCATTTCCCTGTAGTCGGCTCTTGGAAGCCTTTCTGCTGTTAGAATGTCTTGGAGTATTTCTTCACTGTTCTTCTTCTTTTCCTTCAGCCATTTGCTGTTGATAGCCAGCATCTTTGGGTTTTCCTTGGACAAGTCCGTCCAAACATCCTTCAGATGCTCAAACCAGGGATTATCTGGCCCCTTCACCTTCCCAAACAGCTTCTCCCAAACTGCTCCTACTAGGATTTCCAGGATGTGATGTCAACAGGCCAGATAAAACACCTTTTGTTCAGCATTTTCTCTAGCAGTTTGGCAGCTCCTCTGTGAACTCCACTGTTACTGGATGTAGTGTCAAAAACAAGGGCAGTAACATTATCCGTAAGTTCCCATGTCTCCAGTAAATCCATTGAAGCCTCAGCCTGAGCTGTGCCAGAAGAATTGTCGATGACAGGTACTCCCAATAACTTTCCTTCAGTGTATGAAGGTGGACCAGACACTAGCACAGCTAAAGTCTCTGAGGTACTTCCAGGTTCACTGCCCAAGACATCTTTGAGCAACTTTCCATCCCAGTGTAAGGCAGCGTACTGTGGGGGGTTTTCACAAAACTTGGACATGTGACTCTGGCTGATATTATACCTGGACAGCATTCTGTTGCGACTTGTTGAGGTTGAGATGACGAAGTTATCCAGATCAGCCCCTCCAGCTTTCAAGGTGGCAGAAACCATGGCAGTAACTTGATTGTCTGATAAACCAAGACGATCAGCTGTATTGCAGATGACATCACATTCCATGACCTTCCTTGGAAACGTCAAAGTCACACTAGTCACAGTGTCTTGATGGTGAGAACATCCAGGACGAGGCTGATGGTAATCCATGTCCTCTGTGTTAGCGTCGTTGTCAGTTGAGTCACCCCAGGTAATGTCATCCACATGAACAACTGCCTCTTGTTCTGCTGCAGCTGTAAAATAGTACAACATGTTAAGACAGTAATTGTTAAGTACATGCTAAATATCGCAATGGAGTAAAACTTAAAACTTTTTGTAACGTTCAAAGTAATTAGTTTTACCTTGTTCTTGTCTATGCTGCAGTCTTTCATTCCTCGCTGCTTGCTGCAGGGATCTTGTCTCAAAAATCTTGTCATGACCAGACATATGACCTTTCCTCTCAGTCTTTTGGTCTTCGTAGAACCTGATATCCTCATCTTTCTTCTCTCTGGATAACAGTCTGTTGTTCTGTATTTCCTGGATTGCATCTGGAGCTCCTATATCGAACAGGCTGTCTAATTCCAGCACAAATGCTCCTCTTTTTCCTCCAGGGTTACTTGCTCTTCCTTTGCTTTTCACCAGAGCACGATGTTTCTCATGTAGTTTCATGAAGAGCTTCATTGCGTTGTACTTGGTCATTGTCTTGATCCTAGCCATCTGCCAGAATGGGATGATAGATTCAACTGTTTCATATGCAAGGTCTTGAACCATGGGCCTCCCTGCATTTTCCGGTAAATTCTGAAGATTAAGGAAATACTGGAACGCCTGTCTGTTGGTGGGAAGCTGGGAACCACTGATAAAAGCTGAAGGGTATCCAACCAGGAAAGTTTCAGTGAGAGATCTGGTAGATGGCCCAGTTGACACCTGCCTGTGGACAGTACGTGGAGGTTCTGAGATATCAACTGTGCGCCCACGGAGCTCCCTCAGCTCCTTGCTTAATGCCATTGTGAAGTTGTAACTTGTAGATGGTTTTCTAGATTCTGATTGAGTTTCTGTTGTTTCCTGAAAAATGATAGATAATTATTATTATTATTATTATTAATTATATTTATTTATTATTATTATTATTATTATTATTATTATTATTTATTAATTTTATGCTCTTTCATTTGATACCTAATTTGTTGCTCTATTGTTTAGATCAAAAGTTAAAGTGTAAAACAATTCAAGGGACCCCGGAATTGGCGCTTTGGCCGATTTCAAGGCAGAAAATTTAAAGCTCCATGCGGCAATGCTTCCCAACATCCTAGGTCAAAATAGTTGTGATTTTCGGCTTTTTCAGGTCAAAATGCATGGGAAAATGTACAGAAACCTATGAAAATAAGAAAACGTTGATTTTTGAACAGGCCTACCATTACTTATTCGGACTATAGTGGATTTAATTTCCCAGAAGAGTTCCTTGTTCCATGCACGGTCTGTGTGTAACATATATATATATATATATATATATATAAAAGTTGAATGCAATATTTAGGTATATAAATACATACAATACTGACGTTTTACACTACAAAATATGAACAAATTAAAAAAAAAATTCAATAATTAATTATTGAATATATTTTTGCTTTGATTTATATATATATATATATATATATATATATATATATATATATATATATATATATATATATAGTCGGGTGTTGGTTTATGATTTGGTACTTTGATGTCATTATATAGAGGATTGACAACTTTTTGGGCGTTCAATAATTCTTAAGCGAAGTTATGCATTGAAATGAATTAATTATTATTATTATTATTATTATTATTATTATTATTATTAATATTGCAATATCGTTTTATCAATGATTCTCCTTTATCGAAAATAGTAAAAAGAACAGCCAAGCAATTTACTTAATTTACGAAACCTTTTAAAATATTTTGGAGAAATTCAATTTTTTTTTTTTTAAATGTTTATTTTTAAGTAAGTCTAAATTTAACGCAAAAACGTGCGTCAATAAATTAGTATTAACGTTCAAATTGACGCTTATACATCGCTAAACTAACGTTAATTTAACATCATTGTTCACTGCGACTTTGTCGTCATTAATACTGACGATCAAAGGAGGCTTTGGCGATGTCATTAGATGTTATATAAATGGTTAAGTACTTACGGAAAATTGAACGTTTGATGAAGTTGGTGGTCATCCATCTGATATCCATTCGACATCCATTTTGTATATACGTCGTGACGGTCATGGATCATCCAATGGTCATCCATAATGGTCATCCTGATGCACCAAAAGTCAGTTGTTGTTACATCGCATCCCAATTGGTTCAAATTGCGACATTTAAATTAAGTATTTTCACTTCAAAGTTCCACATTCAAATGACTGATTTTCACTTTAAAGTGTGACATTTAAATGATGACTTTAAAATGTGACATTTAAATGATTACTTTAAAATGTAACATTTAAATGATCACTTTAAAGTGTAACATTTAAATGATCACTGTAAAATGTAACATTTAAATGATCACTTTAAAGTATAACATTTAAATGATCACTTTAAAGTGTAACATTTAAATGATCATTTGAAAGTGTAACATTTAAATGATCACTTTAAAATGTAACATTTAAATGATCACTTTAAAGTGTAACATTTAAATGATCACTTTAAAGTGTGACATTTAAATGACGGATTTTCACTTCAAATGCGGAAAAGTAACGTTTTATGAGTCAATGGATAACGGATTGAGGTGACTTATTACTATTATTTACGTTATTTTCAAGATTTTATACAGTCGATTGAAATAGTCCTGCCGTGACAATCTATGTCTCTTACCGACACTGATGCGTGGGTTTTCATGACAGTACTTTTTGAACCGATTATGCCATATGACATAAAACTTTAGCAAAAGTGTTTACGAGTAATCCTTCTTTAACACACACACACACACACACACACACAGACACACACACACACACACACACACACACACACAGACACACACACACACACACACACACACACACACACACATATAATATATATAATGTTATAATGTTATAATGTTTCAGACCAACAAAGACCCTAGGATCCACTCATGGCTGGTCTACCTAACTGTGTTCGTAATCGTGTATTGTGTATGTCCTCCGTGGTGGCGGAGGGGACCTACAATTTTACGTGGGTTCCGAACCACAAGAACATAAGAAACTTATTTAAAAACTGCCGGTAAATTGGCAACGACCAATTTTTACGAAACTAAATAATTATCAATTTAAAAATAATTAATTATCGGTTTAAAACTAAAGATAGAATCTCTCGGTCCAGAGGAGCAAGTCATAATAGACTACTATCCACAAATATGTTACATTCTATATCTATTTATAACGGACATGCAAATATATCAGATCCAAAGAATCCAGTCAATTTCATTACGGTATCCATCAAGTCACGGTCCATATCGATTGCGGACCAAGTCAAAATTTACAACCATATACATTATCAATTTAAAAATAATTAATTATCGATTTAAAACTAAAGATAGAATCTCTCGATCCAGAGGATCAAGTCATAATAGACTACTATCCACAAATATGTTACACTCTATATCTATTATATAACGGACATGCAAATATATCAGATCCAAAGAATCCAGTCAATTTCATTACGGTATCCATCAAGTCACGGTTCATATCGATTGCGGACCAAGTCAAATTTACAACCATATACATTACAATATATACACTTACGAGAAAAAGTGTAGGTGTGGCTGTAAAGACTGTACAGTAATGTAGAAATGTGTGTGCACCCATTATGGGTCTCCCATTTAAAGGTGTTTGTGGGGCAAGTGAAGATCATGAGTTTTTCAATACCTCACAGTACTATGGGGGCACCGCTCGGCAGAGGAATCTCTTTAAATGGGGTGTGTAAGGACAGAGAGTATCCCCTAACCCAAGACGCTGCCTCCCTATATCCCACAACACTTGTGTTGAGCTGTGGGATCTATCCCCACAAAGCCTTAATTTTACTACCTTAAACTATACCCTTTCTATCAACATGCGCGTCCAATCGATTCTTAAACATGTTTATAGACGTGCTACTAATTACTTCTACCGGCAAACTATTCCAGCTATTTACTATTCTATGCGTAAAAAAGTTTTTCGCAACTGCTGTCTCGAACCTTCTACTTGTCAACTTACACCCGTTATTTCTAGTCCTATTATATTGAGATATTTCGAAAAAGCTATCTCTATCTACGTTATCAAACCCATTCATAATTTTGAAAACCTGGATTAGATCACCCCTTAACCTCCTAGTCTCGAGTGTAGTCAATTTTAACTCTTTAAGCCTATCCTCGTACGACTTTGACCTAAGAGACGGAATCATCTTAGTTGCTCGTCTTTGAACTCTTTCGATTTGTCTATATCTTTGCGCATATGCGGATTCCAAAATTGTACCGCGTACTCCAAATGGGGTCTAACTAATGATTTATAAAGAGGAACTATAATATCGCGCGATTTGTACTCAAAATTTCGAGCTATAAAACCTAACACTTTGTTCGCCTTATTGACCGCCGCTGTACTTTGTTTCGCTACTTTTAAATCACCAGTGACTATAACTCCTAAATCTTTTTCCTGCTCTACGCTTGTTAAATCTTTCCCTGACATACTATACGCAAAATTACCGTTACGCGAACCTATATGCATAATTTTGCACTTATCCACGTTAAATCTCATTTGCCATGTGACTGACCAATCAACGATTTTATTCAGATCTTCTGAATTTTACCTCTATCTTCGTCATTAATCGCCCTACCACCCAGCTTCGTGTCATCCGCAAACTTTGAAACTGTACTGACTAGGCCGACATCTAAATCGTTAATATATATAAGAAAAAGCAAGGGGCCCAATACAGAACCCTGAGGAACGCCACTCGCTACATTAGCCCAACACGACTCCGCTCCATCAACGACCACCCTCTGTTTCCTGCCTCGCAACCATTCTTCTAGCCAATTTATTACTACACCCCTGATTCCATGAGCCTTAGTTTTTTCAATCAGTCTTTTGTGCGGCACGGTGTCAAACGCTTTTTGAAAATCTAAATACACTACATCAACCGCCCGATGTCTATCGTAAACGTTAACCACGCTTTGGAAAAATTCTAAAAGATTAGTTAAGCAAGATTTGTTTCGCCTAAAACCGTGCTGCGTATTTCTAACCAGATTATGCACTTCTAAGTGTTCGACTATACGATCCCTAATTATTGATTCCAGTAGCTTACCTAACAGACGTTAAACTGATTGGCCTATAATTTCCCGCCGCACCTTTATCGCCTTTCTTAAAGATAGGTGTTACGTTTGCTAACTTGAAATTATCTGGTACGCACCCCTCAGAAATAGACGCATTAAAAATCTTTGTTAGCGGCACAACAATGCTATCTTTTAATTCTTTTAGTTGTATGGGATATATGGAATCCGGACCCGGTGATTTACGCGTTTTCATTTTATCAATATAGCGCATTACTTCCCCTTCACTAACGACAATATTATCCAAAATATTACCATTATCAAAAGGTATTATGTCTATGACCGTAGGGATATTCGTTACATCTTCTATAGTAAAAACTGACGTAAAAAATTCGTTTAGCAAGGTAGCCATTTCCTTGTTTTCAGAGACTAGATCTCCATTTCCATTTTTTAATGGACCTAAGACACTTTTTACTGGATTTCTATTATTGACGTATTGAAAGAATCGCTTGGGGTTTTCTTTACCGTCACGAGCTATGGAGATTTCAAATTCGCGTTTTGACTTTTTTATTACACTTTTAGCTTCACGCCTTAGAGATATGTAGTTGTTTCGTAACAACAGATTATCTTTATCGCACTTGTATAGCCTATAAGCCCTCTCTCTACTCTTTATAATGTCTCCTACTCTAGAAGTAAACCAAAAGGGCTTGTTGTTTACTTTCGCACGCTTAATTTTGTACGGTACACATTCCTCATTTATAGTCCTAAATACCGTTACGAACGATTCCCACATTAGTTTTGCGTTGGAGTTCCCCATTACGTTTTCCCAATTGACGTGTGAAAATTTATTTCGAAATTTACTAAAGTCTGCGTGCTGGAAGCTAGGAATTTTAGTCGAGTTAGTTGGTTTCGAGTGACTTACTGAGAGGACAAACTCTACCATATTGTGATCGCTATTGCTCAACGGTTCTATTACTTGAAGATCAGTAATTAGCCTATCATCCGTAGTTATTACTAAATCTAAAATACTTTCCAACCTCGTAGGTTCCCCAACCTTTTGAATAAGAAAGCTATCCTCGAGAAAATTAACTAAACGATTACCTTCCGCGTCTCCCTGCATTGTATCGTAATCACGTTGGCGCAATTAAAGTCACCCATAACTAAAGCCTGCCTCACTACCGATTATTCTCTTTAGTTCACGATATAACGCTTCGTCCGTATCAGCTGTTTGATTGGGGGCCTAATATAACCGCAACAAGAAGTTTGAAATCGTTCAATTTAAGTTCTGCTATAGTCGAATCTATCGGTTCTGGAATTGAGTGCTTTACTTCTATAACGTTCGCAATATTATCTTTGATATACAACATAACACCGCCTCCTCGCCTACCTATTCTGTTTTTAACAAAAAGTCTATAACCTTAATTTGATACTCCCCTACAAAGTCACGTGTTTCAGTGCTAAGCCACGATTCATTTATCGCAATTAAATCATAGTCTTACAAGCAATTAAAGAAAAAAAATTCGTTTATTTTATTTCGTAGGCTACGAGCATTTAAGGATAGAACCTCAAGTGTTTGTAATTGCGACACCTTCGCGAGCGCGGGGGAAATTTGTGGAATTTACGCTGGGACCATTCGGCTTACGGCAGCCTGAAAAGAAGAGACAGTATATGAAATAGTCTTCCTAAACGCGCAGCTCAACTTCATTAAGATGAAGTCCATCTTCGAGGAACAAGTCCCTCCTGCCGTAGAAACTGTTCAAAAAATTAGCAAAATGCACTCCTTCCTGTTGGCAAAGAGACTTTAGGTTATGTTAATATAGGTCGCCTTGCTGTAGAAATCGCTTCGTTGGATAATTCGAGGAAGTATACCTGTTAAACAATCTTATTAGTTTTCTCCTTTAATCGCTCTAATAAGTCCCTGTACCTAGCCAGCAGTTCTTACGATCTAGAATTTAAAACGTTATTAGTACCGACATGAATAACATACGTTGTGTCCTCGGCGGTACTGTCTGTAAAATGGTCAACATTATTAGTTATATCCTCCACCCTTGCACCAGGGTAGCAGTAACGGCGCCTACGACGAGGGTTTCTCCCACAGAATTCCTCGAGCTGCCCTCGAACAATGGAATCACCAACGAGTCGTATTTCCGGTTCATCAGTATCTTCGAACCCTAAAACAGAAAACTTATTGCTTGTTATTACTGGTAGACAAGGCTTTGCTTTTCTCAATGGGGCTCCATTTCGCACTCGAACGAAGGGTGGGAACTAGGGAAGAGAGAGGGCTATTAGTACTATTTATATTATTAATAGAAAACTGAGGCAGGAGGGGTCGTAACTGGAGTCTCAAGGGATTCTAATTTTGCCGTCAGGAGCATCACGCTTTCTTCAAGTCTCACCCTGGCCTGCCTCTCACGGTCTAATTCGTTCCTCAGCACTTCCATGCTTGAGCACACCTGCAAACTAACTGATCATTATTATTAGCCATTGTAAACGCGTAAGCAGCAAATTTCCTTCACAGCGACTGCAAGTACTGACGGGGGTGCCATGCTTTTAATTAGTTAAACAACAAAAAACAAAAACAAAAAACAAAAAACGAGCGTTTGGAAATTAATAAATTACAACGTAGGTCCACCGCGTTCTTGAAACGCAGAAACAGGATCTTGTAACACAAATTATTACTAAATTAATATAGAATTAAGCTACCGATGAAAGAAATGTTATAGAAAAAGTATTAAATGGAACTTATCTGGTCGTTGTTTACTGACTTAATCCTTTTTTTCCCACGGTAGGTGACCCTTTTGGAGGTCAGGTAGTGTGTGAAGGAAATCTGAACCTTAAAAAAACCACGTTTCTGATAGATTTGAAAAACAACAAAAACAAACCAAGGGAATTTCAACCTTATGACTGCACGTTTTACGATTGATTTGAAAACCAAACAAGGCAAGCCACGTTCTGTAGCCTTGGTTTGATCCAATAATATAGTACTGAATAACGTCAATAAATGAAATATATTCGTTAATGAATGATTAGTAGCACGAATTAATTTAGTTAAGAATGCACGGAACACTTTTTTTTTTTTTTTTTAAACACTTCAACGAAAACCACTTATTCACTTGATAGCACTCGACAAAACACGTCTGTTTATATATATATATATATATATATATATATATATATCCTGTGTGTGTGTGTGTGTATATATATATATATATATAAAGTGAATTTTTGAGAATATTTTAAAATTAAACTTAAAATGGTTCCTTTTAAGTTTATATATGGTTTTCTTTTTACAAATATATGCACTAAAAATACTCAAAAAAAACTAAAAAAAGGAACAAAAACTTTGATATATATATATATATGTGTGTGTGTGTGTGTGTGTATGTGTGTGTGGTGTGTGTGTGTACATATACAATGCATATTTTTTGTACTTATAATCACCAAATACAATGCTACCCGTTCATATTATTTCTGGTTAAATCACATCATTTCATTTTTTATTAAACTTTAGAATTATTACCGTTGTTGGTTTACGTCGTCGTCGTCGTTGGCCTAGGCAAGCTACGGCTTGGGACCGTAGCGCATCTATCCGGTATAGGTTAACCTGGATGATGTAGCCATAAGCACTGCCGCTAGTTAAGTGCCAACCAGTGATTATCTCACTAGCCGTATTGAGTCCGTTAGGCGAAAACTGCGACAGTACCAAAGGTGGAAAATATAACCTTTGGTTTTCTATTATTTATTTGTAAATGGACATGGTATTAGATTAAAATAAATATTTGAATATAAATAATTAACTGACAATTGTGATATATAATTAATTATGTTTACATACAATAAAATAATATAGTATACATAAAATTAGTATTAATGTGGTTCACAATTGAATTATAATGGGGTAACTAATTTAAATGAATTTATACTATTCCGAAATCAAGACGGTAAAATTAACATTTAACTTGAAACTAAAATAAGAGTATTCACTACACACTCCCCCACCAGAGAGGAAGTTCAAAGAGTTCCGAACGACACAGATTTCCGCTGAACCTTTTTGGTAGCTACTTGTACCTCACTTAAGGTTGATTCCAAAAACGCAGGCTTAAGACGATCGATAGAAACCTTGTCGACCTTGGAACCGCGCTGGATGAGAAATGATTTGCGCGTACGTCGGAGAACTTCATAGGGTCCGTCATAGGACATTGGAGAGGCCGTTTTGGGACAGGTACACGAACGAAAACGTGGGTGCAAGATTGGAGGGCTGGGGAAACAAAGATGTTCTGTTGGCTAGTCAATCGAGGGGGAACAGGCTGAAGGGACTGCATGTGAGAGGAAAGTGTTTGAGCGAATTCCGTAGGATCACATGACTTATCCCCTGCAGTGAAGTAGCCACCTGGTAGCCGCAGTGTTGTTCCATAGACTAGTTCAGCCGCTGTAGTCTTCAGATCACTCTTAAATGCAGAGCGAATACCAAGCAAAACGAGTGGAAGCTTATCCATCCAATGGGAGTCTTCGTGACACATAAGGGATGACTTCAGCTGGCGATGGAAGCGTTCGACGAGGCCGTTAGCTTGCGGATGATACGCACAGGTATGCGCATGTACTGTACCCAACAAGCTGGTAAACTTCTTCCAAAGCGAAGACTCAAATTGGCGACCTTGGTCAGTGATGACTTTTGTCGGCAATCCAAATCTTGATACCCATCCATGAAGAAAGGCTCTTGCAACAGTGTCCGCTTGGATATCAGGAAGTGGGATGGCTTCAGGCCATCTGGAAAAGCGGTCGAGACAGGTGAGCAGATAACGTTGGCCTTGAATCACTGGAAGAGGGCCAACAATGTCTACATGAATTATTTCAAATCGCTGGGATGGGGGCGGAAATGCGTCAAAGGGGGACCTGGTGTGCCTTTGGACTTTGGCACGCGGCAGGCAAGGCACGTTTTGGTCCAATGTTTGACATCCTTCCGCATCGAGGGCCAAACAAAGCGAGAGGTAACCAGGTGTTGCGAAGCACGGATACCAGGATGGGAGGGCTTATGAAGATCCATGAAGACTGCTTGTCTGTGACATGGAGGGACATATGGGCGAATAGCAGCTGTTGATACGTCGCAATAGAGGGGCACAGACAATCCTGGCATACTCATTTTCTTGAGGGAAAGTGAGTGAGTGGAGTCTTCTCTGAGCAGGTCTTGTAGTTCCGTATCCTTATCTTGATCCTGTGCAATAGCATTCCACAGTGTAGAGCTGAGGGTAACAGAAGTAATCTCTATTCTTGAAAGTGCATCCGCTGGAGTGTTCAAGACACCTTTGATGTGGCGGATATCTGTGGTAAATTGCGAGATATAATCGAGTTGCCTGATGACTCTGGGAGAGTGGTTACAGCTGTTTTTATTGAAGACAGTGACCAAAGGTTTGTGGTCGGTAAAAACACAAAACTCTCGGCCTTCAAGGAAATGTTGAAAATACTTCACGTTTAAGTAAATAGCAAGAAGTTCACGTCCGAAAGCACTATAACGCGTTTGGGCTGGCTGCAGCTTTTTCGAGTAAAACGCGATGGGTGCTTGTTGACCGTTAATGGTTTGTTCCAACACTCCACGATCGCAACATCTGATGCATCGACCGTCAGAGTTAGGGGGCATCACTGATAGGAAATGACAAAGACAATGCACTATTGATAGCATTTTTGGCATTGTCGAACGCCTGTAAACTATCGCTACACCATACCAATTTCGTTACCTTGCGTTTGTGTGTGATCATAGCGTGTAGAGGAGCAAGAACACTGGCACAGTTTTAATGAACTTGTGGTAATAATTTACCAAACCTAGAAACCGACGTAACTCACGCTGATTATTTGGCATAGGGTAATTTTTATCACTTCACACTTGTCCTGAAGGGGGGTAATTCCGTGCTGCGAAATCGTGTGACCAAGAAATTCAAGGTTGGCTGTGCAAACACACACTTAGATGCATTAATAGTAACACCGTATTGTTCTAAGCGTTGAAAGAGGAGTGAAAGATGTTCCTTATGTTCCTCTTCCGTTGAGCTGGCCACAAGCAAATCATCGATGTAGGCATAAACAAAGTCTAAGCCTCTGGTGACCTCATCTATAAACCTCTGAAAGGTTTGCGCAGCATTCCGTAGCCCGAACGGCATCTTCAAAAATTCGAATAACCCAAATGGTGTACAAACTGCAGTCTTGGGAATATCCGAAGGCTCTACGGGAATGTGGTGGAAAGCCTTAACGAGGTCTATTTTACTGAAGATAGATTTGCCGTGGAGAAGAGAAGTAAAGTCTTGGACATTTGGTACCGGATATCGGTCCGGGAGGTTGTCGAATTTAAAAACCGGTAATCCCCACATGGTCTCCAGTCTCCTGACTTCTTCTGGACCAGGTGTAGGGGAGAGGACCAACTGCTTTTGGAAGGTCTTATTATCCAAGATCCAGCATAAGCTGGAATTCCGATTTGGCAGCTTTCAGTTTGTCCGGGGCAAGACGTCTGGGTTTTGCAAACACAGGGGGACCTTTGTTGTAATGTGATGGGTAATGGTGTGCTTAATGGTATCACCCATCTGCATTGGTTGAAGAATTCCTGGATATCGCTGGAAAAGGCACTGGTACATGGAATTAGGGGGGAACGAGGGAAAGTGCAGAGTTCGAGGCGTCCGGAAGGGCAACCTGTTTGGCAAGAACAGAAAGCAGTGTGGCCTGGTCGCATAAGCGTCGCTTGTTAAGATCCACCAGGAGTTTGAAATGCTGGAGGAAGTCAGCGCCGATATGGGATGCTGCACTTGAGCACAGATGAAAATCCACTTAAGGATCGGTGAAGGCCCAAGTTTAGTTCACGCGACTGAGTACCGTACGTGGGTATGCGTGAACCGTTAGCAGCGTATAGAGGCGGAGATTCCGAGTGCGTATGACCAGATTTTTGAGGGAATACACTGACTGACGCTCCGGTATCAACCAAGAAATGACACCAGAGTTCCTGTCCTTTATGAATAACAGGTTGGCAGTGCGAGTACTAGACGCCATTAGGACTCGCTGCTGGGGTTTCCCGACGAAAAATTGCAAGGGAGATGCACTTCCTAGCCTTTTTTCCAAATTTCGAGTGGTAGAAGCAGATCTTCCCGGAACTCGAACGATGCCTCTTCGTAAATCTTGACCGAGAATGGCTTCTTTGCCGTTGATTTTGTAGCAGAGAACAAACGTGGTTGAGTCGTTGACTTAACTCTTTCACTTTCAACTCCAGTTCCGATTGTGTGTTCACGTTGTTGACCGGAGCTGTGTCAATCTCCACTACTTGTCGGCAGTTTCTGCTAGTTTATCAACTGGAGTAGCAGGATCCATAGTGGCCAAGACACGCTGAGCTGATGGGGGAAGTTTCTGCAGAACAACTGTCTAAAGATGTCCTTATCGAAGGTTTGTGCGCGTTCGCCTAGAGCGCACTGCATAGCCCTCAGCATTTGATGGGCTTACGGTCTCCAAGTTCTTCTTTTGAGATTAACTGATGTAGTTTCTCACGCTCGGAGACAGTGGTGCGGCACAGGATGGCAGACTTCAGATCGTTGTATGGGTCCTCACTCGTGGAAGTAGATACGATGACGTCACGGACTTCAGAGATGATGCTCGCTGGTAGAGAGGACAAAACATGATCGTATTTCGTCCTGCTAGCGGTGATCCTTCCCAAGTTGAATTGTGATTCCACTTGGTGGAACCAAATAAATGGATCA
Source organism: Bathynomus jamesi (assembly GCA_023014485.1). NCBI lineage: Eukaryota > Metazoa > Arthropoda > Malacostraca > Isopoda > Cirolanidae > Bathynomus > Bathynomus jamesi. The sequence goes on along the minus strand of JAJOZX010000273.1, from coordinate 839,265 downwards.
CCCGGCCAGAAGACGGGGAGCTTTACGCTCAAGTGGGAGATGGCACCAGCGTCGTCAGGCATCTTCTCCTATGCTTGCTAACGTACAAGCAAGACGACAAGTTCCCAACGAAGGAGTGGAGGTTGAGACGAGCGCAGGCACAGAGCGCACGGGCAGGGGTGAGGGGCAGAGGGCACGAGCGACATTACAGTCTGGTCCTAGTCGCTCGGGTGAAGGGGGTGGTGGGCACGAACGACGTTACAGTCTGGTCCTAGTCGTTCGGGTGAAGGGGGTGATGGGCACGAACGACATTACAGTCTAGTCCTAGTCGTTCGGGTGAAGGGGGTGATGGGTACGAACGACATTACAGTCTAATCCTAGTCGTTCGGGTAAAAGGGGTAATCCAGCTCCGGGGTCACCAATTGTTGGTTTACGTCGTCGTCGTCGTTGGCCTAGGCAAGCTACGGCTTGGGACCGTAGCGCATCTATCCGGTATAGGTTAACCTGGATGATGTAGCCATAAGCACTGCCGCTAGTTAAGTGCCAACCAGTGATTATCTCACTAGCCGTATTGAGTCCGTTAGGCGAAACTGCGACAGTACCAAAGGTGGAAAATATAACCTTTGGTTTTCTATTATTTATTTGTAAAATGGACATGGTATTAGATTAAATAAATATTTGAATATAAATAATTAACTGACAATTGTGATATATAATTAATTATGTTTACATACAATAAAATAATATAGTATACATAAAATTAGTATTAATGTGGTTCACAATTGAATTATAATGGGGTAACTAATTTAAAATGAATTTATACTATTCCGAAATTCAAGACGGTAAAATTAACATTTAACTTGAAACTAAAATAAGAGTATTCACTACACCGTCATAATTAGTGGAATTCGTCAGTCACTCTTGTTCGTGAATAATTTTCGAGGCAAAGTGTAAAGAATTATACGTAGTGCATATCACACCTTATTATGTAACCTTTGTAATTACTGAAAAGTAAGAATAAAAAAAATAAATACCAAGTCAATAACTACTGAAAATGGCTTTTATTTCTTTACCCTATCTTTAATGTAAGTTTTTTAAAGATTTTAGGTGTAAAATTATAGGATTTATAGGCTGATGATGTACAGAGCAATGTTTTCCAACAGGAGTGTTGTCAAATTTGAACAACACAAAAATAATTCATTCCGTATTCCCAAACTTCCTCATCATATGACAAAACCTCAGGTGGGCCTCGAAACAAAATACAAAATCTTCAGGGGGGCTGATATCAGGCGAAAGTGGTCATCTGCCTCGCGGCAGAGAAACTTCTCCGTTTGAATCTGTCTATTCAGGATATACATCTCCTTTCTGAGAGTCAAACTACTTTGAAATCAATGCAGCGAACAATGGTGCGGAAGGAATCGGTGCTCTTCAGCTTGGGGATATCGGAACATACTGGAATCCCTGGTAATGAACGGGCTTTCAGAGTTACAAAAGTTGAGCAGCTTTAGAAGCCTCAGCACTTGAGCCAGTAATTCACATCCCTTACCAAACCTGTCGAACGGGGGTGAGAGAATGGGTGGTCGAAGAACAAACTACAAGGTGAGCTAATTTAGGCACCTGCCGACACACCAGATCGCTTTTACCGGAGCTGAGCTGTAGACTCTCAGGACTCGTGCTGGGTTTTGAAAAAAATGCCCTCAGATCGGTTGTACAAGTGATAATTGGCCAATGCAGTCTTGCAATACATCAATTTACTATAGGTAAAATTAACTCCCCATGTTCTAAGTATGGGGAAAATGTTGAGACACCTCTCCATTATATTCAAGAGTGACCAGTTTATTTACTACAAACGGTTCAGAGCTTTTGACTTTTACAGATATAATTAGAAAGTGCAGAATTCATCAGCTTGTGTAGTTTATTAAATTAACCACCAGACTTGCAGAATTTCCAGGAGAGGAAGATGACTAATTATTGTCGAAACCCTCATGATATTCTAGTCCAGATGTTAGTCCAATGAGACAATTAATGGCCTGAGCTCTGGCCCCTTTGGGGCCTATCTGAATAACTAATAAACAATAATGAAGGGTGCCACCGAAAAGACACATGGGATTGAGGTGCTCTGAATTAGAAAAGGTTGGGAACCACTGAATTGTAAAGCAATGGAAGAGTACATCGTCTTGTGATTTCTTTGAAATAGTGTACAGTATGTCACTGTCTTCAGAAAAGAGGTTATACCCACCATATAAAGAATCTATTTGAAATATCCACACATGTAAACGTAAGCCTATTACGATCTTAACCATGCAGTACATTGGCACCAGTTCTTCATAAGGACTCTATCCACCATGAGAGGAAAGGTCAAGCATTTTATTTAAGGGCCTTCTCACGTTAATAATCTTAGAACTAAAGTGAGTAAATTCAAGAATACAGACGCAGTTCTGAGAAAGTTCCTAATTACTAACTTAAGCTAACCAAACCTAAGCAGTCTAACTTAGTTTAAACCTAACCGGACCTAATCTAACTTAGCTTAGCTTCACTTAACCTAACTTAACGTATTACTAAGCTATCATAAACTCTGGAATGTCGCCCTAAATTGTCATGATGAATTAATCACTTTAAACAGAAATTTCTTAATACGAATGGAAATTGTTCAAGTATGAAACATGACGTAATACAGGGTGTTCAAAAACAAACTCAACCATTGGAGAATGCATATAGTATTGTAACCTAACCCGTTTCTTTCTGTTTCGGTTGCGTTTCTTTTGAACACCCTGTGGAATGTTAAGTTTAAAGCACGATGAAAACTCTGTTTTTAACCTAAAATAAAAGGTGCTCAGAGATCTACAATGGAACTGCAGGGGAATCTTCGCAAATTACGAAGGCCTCAATTCCCTGATTGCCTCTGCCCGCCGGTATGTGTCTGTCTCCAAGAGCTAATCCTGGGGACCAGACTAATGCCCTGACCCACCGGATATTCCAGTATTACCTCCCCGTCTCCTACCTGCACACGAAGGGAGGCTGCCATCCTCGTCCACCGCACAGTTCCCTTTTACAACCTCCTATCAGATCCCGTTACAGGTGGTTGCTGCCAGGATTTTCCAGGACAAACAATACACAGTCTGCTTGACCTACCTCCCCACCCAACTCCCAAATCTCCCGCGATGACCTAGTTGAGTTTGTCCAACAACTCCCCAGGCTCTTTCTACTCTTGGGCGATTTCAATAGTCGCCACCCATTGTGGAGAGATACGACCTCCACTTTTGTGGCTCCGACCCTGATTGCTTTAATGGCTGAGCTCCCACACTTTATCACGCCACCAGATGCATCCTGTCCTGTATAGATCTGTCGTTCGTCTCGACGGACGGCCTCCTAGACTTCACCTGGCAAGTGCTTCGGGACGACTATGGCAATGACTACTTCCCCGTCTGCCTCACACTAAATCGGCACGACCAGACCGTTCGGGTGCGGGAGAAGTGGATAGCGGCCAGAGCTAATTGGCCCCTTTTCCGAAACAACACTTTCACACGTTGCACGACTTCCCACTTTCCATCCTCCGATGAATGCATTGCTTACTTTGAGGCGACTGTTGTCGCAGCAGCAAGCGCCAGCATCCCACGATCTTCTGCCCACCCTCGAACTCGACGAGTACCCTGATGGACCCCAGACTGCGCGGAGGCCATTCGAGCCAAGAAGAGGGCTATCCGATGATTTTATCGCACGCGAACCCCTACCTATCGCATAGGGATGCAGAGGGCCAGAGCCGTTGCTAGGCGTGCGATGAAGAAAGCGCGTCGAGATTCCTGGCGTACCTTTGTGTCTGGCATCACCTCCTCCTCACCTTCGGCTACCATCTGGAAGAAGGTACGGAGTGTCAAGAGATGACCTGCCCTCTCCCGACCCCGGGTCCTCCGAACTAATGACGGACTTCTCTATGAACCCAGGTCGGTGGCGAGTCTCCTAGCATCCACCTTCGCTGCCGTCTCCTCCACAGACAGCCCCCACGCTCCGGCCACTAACAAGAGCTGTTCACCATCCCTCGACAACCCCTACAATCGGTTGTTCACCATGCGAGAGCTACAGGCGGCACTGGCCTCTAGACGGTCTCCTTCCCCTGGCCCGGACGGCATCCCCTACTGCATGATACAACACATCCATCCTACTGTGCAACTGTTCCTACTGGATCTCTACAACCGTATATGGATCGAGGGCACTTTCCCCTCTTGGTGGAAAGAGGCCCATGTAATACCTATCCCAAAACCCGGCAAAGACCCCTTCGACCCCATAAACTATAGACCAATTGCACTAACATGCTGCGCCTGTAAAATCTTTGAAAAAATGGTCGCCGCGCGACTCTCCTTCCTCCTTGAAAACAACGACTCCCTTCCGGCTACCCAGTCTGGCTTTAGACAATTCCGCTCCACTACAGACCCCCTCCTGTTCCTCAGCCAAGATATACAGAACGCCTTCAGTAGGGGACAGTTTGTCCTGTCCACTTTCTTCGATATCCAGAAGGCCTACGACACCACCCATCGACGTATAATTCTCAGTCAGCTCCAAAGTTTGGGTTTCGTCGGAGCCCTGCCGACCTTCATCATGGGCTTCCTCTCCTCCCGGACCTTTCAAGTACGGGTGGGCTCAGTCCTCTCAGACACCTTCGAGCAAGAGGACGGGGTTCCACAGGGGAGCATCCTCAGTATCATATACTTTTCAGTCGTTGTGAACACAATATCAAAATCCCTTCCACCCACCGTCCGTTCTTCCATATATGCGGACGACCTTGCGATATGGTTCGCGGGGCGGGAACTGCCCGTCGTCCAACGACAAATTCAGCTCACCATCCATCGGGTGGAGAGGTGGGCGACATCAGTTGGTTTCCGTCTGTCCACCTCCAAAACCAAAAGCATGGTCTTCAGCAGAAGAAGATCCACAGCCATTCCTGTCCCCTCGGTCACGCTATACGGCGAGCCCCTCGAAGTGGTACCCACTGCGCGGTTCATCAGCATGACTTTTGACCGACAGTTCAACTGGGATCCCCACCTCAGGCACCTGAAACATTTTCTCCAGTGTCCCCTCGCTCTCCTAGATCACCTTTCCCACACCACGTGGGGCGCTGACCGACGCTCCCTCCGAATCCTGAACCTAGTACTTAACAGGGGCCTCCGCCTCTCCACCACTGCCTTCCGCCCCTCCGCAGCCTTCAGTCTCCAAGTAGAATGTAACTACCTCCTTCTCACTCACCGACGGGTCCTGCTCCTCATGAGAATCTACCTTCGCGCGCAGAGGCTACCCTCGTCACTTCTGTGTGCGGCAATCTCGGAACTTCCACCCCAGGGACAGAGCTGGCACTTCACTGAAGCGGCCCGCTCTTTCCTGGACCTTTCCAACATGCCCCCTCCCTCAGTCACCCCTATCTCATATCATATCTATTCTCCCTGACTCCTCACCTCTATCAAGTTTTGCAGGGACTTATGTGCCCTGCCAAAAGCTACCATGACCGCTACAGTATATAAGTCACTTTTCCAGGAACACGTAACCCGACACCCGGACACTGTCCCCATTTATAAGGATGGTTCCCGCTCGGAGGTTGGTACGGGCGCCTCAGCGGTGATACTGACCCAATCACTCTCTAGAGCCGTCCCCCTTCCCCGCGAGGCCTCTGTTTTTTCAGCAGAACACTCTGCTATTCCGGAGGCCGTCGACATCATAAGCACCCACTCCGCCAACTCCTATATCATCTACTCAGATTCTCAAAGCGCACTTCTCTCCCTTGAAAGATTTAACCACAACTTGGATATTGGGCCTCCTCGTTCCATAGGTCCCGCCATAAAGAAGTAGTTAATTCTAGCCCGTCTCCGCCTAGGACACACATGTAATACACACGGTCACCTTATGGCTAAATTGCCAGCCCCGCTCTGCCCCACCTGCCATACCCTCATCACCGTCGTCCACCTCCTGGTTGAATTCGCGAATCTGTCCGTCCTACGCCATAGCTGTTTCCCCTACCTGTCTCGCATTCCTACGTCCGAGCGTCTCCAGTCTATACTTGCCGAAGGCCCCTACTTTTCAACGGAAGCGATTTTCTCTTACCTCACTCACTCTCAACTACTTCACTGCATCTGAATCCATACCCCTCCTCCCACATATTCAATAACCGAACCTTCTCACCCCCCTAGTCCAATACTCCCACCCTAGCGACACCACCCACTTACTGTCTCGTCGAGATATGTACCACTCTGGGTACGAATCGGCAGTTTAAAAAAAAAAATAATAAATAAAATATATATACACAGGGTGTTTCACAACTGGTCTGCCGTACTTTGTGGGTGATATCGAGTAAAAAAATTAATACAACATCGGTGCTATTTCCAACCGTTGCGGAGCTACGGACTTTTTAAGGTGCACGAAAAAAAATAAACGAGAGTATTAATCTGATGTATTTATTGCTACATTTTATGAGATACACCTAATAAATGTTCAAAATGTCCGCCTCCGTTTTCAATGCACAGCCTTGCTCGTTCCAAACAAGAGTCAACTGCCCATTGAATCATTTCGGAGTGTTCTCGTATGTAAGCAGCGGCATCCATAATCCAACGCAAGAGTTCCTCTCTTGTTTGTACTTTGGTCTTGTAGACCATCTCTTTCATAAGGCCCCATGAAGAGAAATCTAACGGGGTTAGGCAATGGTAGTGCTGCACCAACAGTGCTGCCATCTATCGAATTACACACAAGTAGGGATTTGTTGTTTAAACGTCCGTTGCCCCGCAGCGGTTTGAAATAGCACCTATGTTGTATTAACTTTTTTACTCGATATCACCCCCGAAATCACCCCCGCAAAGTATGGCAGACCAGTTGTGAAACACCCTGTGTATTTATAATTCAGGAGTTCCCGCCGCCGTCTCGACGCGACCGCGCTTTCTTTGTTTATTTTTACGAAACCCCAATAATAATAATAATATGAAGTTCACAGGCCACCCAATACTCCTCACTCCAGTAAAATGTTTGCCCTATCTTTCTTTGGACCATTAAAAAGCCATTAACAAAGGGTTCCCTGGAGATTGAAAGAGATTAAAAGAGATTAAAAATTTTACTTTTGAGAGTTCTACTCCTCTCCCCTGTTTTCCACTTAATACCCCATCTCAGAGTCAACACCGCCCCTCAGTGACACTCCTATCCCTATCCCCTTCGTTTTTCCCACCATACTACTGAGCTAATTAAATGATAAAACTTTTCAAATATTTTATCTTTTTCTGCATCTCTCTTTAGTAAAACGTTAAGGAATCAATTTCTGAAGAGGATGTTTTGATAGACTCAATTTGTTTTTCTCTTCAGGATTATCGACCGTCGCTGAGATACAGCCAGTGGATGCCATTTCTCAAAAACCTGAAGAGGTGGTCTTGGAGAGCGCTCAAGATCTTCACAAACACATCTCCGACTGCGAAAGGCGGCCAGGGCGAAGAGGACCGTTGCTTACGAGTAAGATTCTCTGTAACCTAAGAGACCTTAATTTAACCTAACCTACCTATGCATAGTTAGATATTAACAGAATCTAACTACCTGATACTAACTTAAACTACTTAATGGGTACTAATAATAAAATGCAGCGTAACAAAATCTTTCGATAGTATTATATAGTTAATGTCATTTTAATTCACGAAGTACAGTAATGTGATCACATCTGAATACACGTACCCATTTTGTGTGAAGGATAACTAAAAGAGTTACTCTCGTACCTCTTTCAAGTGGCAAGATTAAAGAAGTTCAGCTGAGCAATTAAAAACTGAATTTATAACTTACCATTCGACATTCTCTTACATTACAGTTATTGATTCACGCACATTGTGTGTTTGTGACTTTGCGTTGTTTAGTTAACAAATACAGGGTGTTCATACAGTCAGGCGAGTGAATATGGTGAAGTGTACATGCATACTCGCTTGTGACTTTATGAACATCCTGTATTTGTAAAGTGACGAATTGAAATGTGTGATGAATTACTAAAACTATTTCGATTTTACTTTCGACTGCCCAGGCGACAGTTTTGAGTGAATAAAACTGTCTGGCGTCAGAAAAAAAAGTGCTATTGGGCGCTAAAGGATTAAGTTAACTTTCCTCTCTTTTTAGAATGGGCAGTACATGGCACGATACATTAGCTCTCTTTTGCAGGTACTCGGTCCCCTTAATACAGATATATATTTTAAAGGATCGCGAGTGAGCCCGGATGGCGGTGGGACACAACACGATCTACGAGATATAATCAAGACGCTCAGAGGGACCGTGAATTACGCGTTTTCAGGGAGCTGACCGCTTGGCTCGCGCTGGCTCTGCCCACTGCTTCAGACACCGGTACGTTTGGCTTGACCAAAGCACGGCATAGAGTGGATAAGAATAAAAAGGAGAACACTACACTTGGCCCTGATCCTGGCACGTTTTATCGATTAGAAGCAGAATTTAAAGAAAAATTCGGCACTCACGAAAAGAGCCATGGGTCAAATCATCCAGGAGGCGCTTTTAGAGCTAAAGTTCAAGCTATTTCTAGGATCAAAATGAGGCTCAGAAACCGGACAGCATTTTCAGCAACCAGATAAATTACTTAAATAATCTGAATTATATACTTCTTAAGTGTCCAGGGAAAACATTTTGAAGAGTGAAGGCTGAAAAAAATCTCCCAAAACTTTTCTGTGTGTGTATATACTGTATATATATATAATTTTAGCTGTCGTGGAGTAAGTAGATTCCGATATGTCTGAATGTTTATATCTCAGTGGTGTTCCTCTTCCTGTTGAACTAAGTTTCACAACACACTACAGATGCAGACCACAAGTTTGGTAAGCATATTTTACTTAAAATACCAACTGAAATGCATCTTACTGCGTTTGGTGTTACTACCTGTCACCTCTGAGGTATTATTTATTTCTAACAGACAATTCCGCAGTTAAGCTATCAAGAGCAGTGGTGCAAGCAAACTGAAGAATTAACATAATAAGACTAGGAGCATCCTACAGAAAAGTTGGTTACATACAGTATATTTTCAACAATAAATTCTGAAAACAAATATTTTGCTATTTAAAATTTTAGTTCTCTCAAATTATAGAAGTTATTAAACGAGCGACAATTTCGTCTATTTCTGCAATAAATGCAGTCGTCGTGCATCTGGTAGCTGATTTTCTTTGGTGTTAGGAGAAGTAAATTTCAAGCCAAAACAGATTTGTTTTTTAAGAGGTTTTTCCTAGAAATATATGAAATTAGCTTCTCTTGTATACTTCAGTCTTTATGATAATTTTTAGCTTCATTCACCTTATATCTTGATAGCTTAACTTCAGAAGCGTGCATTAAAATAATAGATCAGAAATGACAGGTGGTAGCCCAAACCCGATTAGATTTAGATGTATTTCAGTGTTTTGTTACTGTTTAACCTCCTTCGTAACAGCAAAGGTCACGTGATGGAGATGTACAGCTGGACGCAGAGAGGTTGGTCCCCCATCCAAGTACAACCCGGACCCAATATCGCCTAACTTTGACAGTGATTATGACGTATCACTGCATTTTAATTGGTATTTTTAATATAATATCTGTAACAAAACTAGTTGTCTCCAACTGGAATGCTTTGGGAAGTGTACTTTAACCAGGAAAATGAACAGCATGCAAAACTGGAATATAGAAATATGGAGCTCGAAAAGAGCATTCAGTATGCACACGACGAGATAAAGGATCTTAACTCTAGTCTAAACTCGCTTACTAAAAATAATCGTAACATGGAGATGATAAAAAACGAGCACGATTCAATTAGGAATAAATTAAACAGCCTAGACGATAATTCACGTGCCAATAACCTAATCATAATGGGGGTATCTGAAACGAATAGAGAAACAAACGGCGAAACGAAGAAAAAAGTGGAGGACATAATAAAAGATAGACTGAATTTGGGGAATATTAAGATCAAAAGTGCTTTTAGATTAAAAAAACAAATTCCGCCACAAAAAGCAAATTCTAGAGTTAATGACATAACTGAATCTAAGACGCCCACTTCAGCTATAAAAGTAATATGTGAGGATGAACTCAGAGAGATTTAATACTAAAAAACAGAAGAAAGCTGAAGGATCAAAAATCTTCGTCAATGACGACGTATGTGAGGAAACACGTAAAATTCGTAAAGAAAAGCTCCCTAAAACTCATAGAAGCGAGGAGACTCGGGAAGGTTGCCTACTTCCTTGGAACGAAGTTAATTATTAAAGAAAGAGAGACTCCTCCAACACGGAACACTTCGGTCAAAGGAGTTCACCTTGTTAGTGAAGAAGCATTCGAAGCTATGAGAACTACGAAAACGCCAGCCGACAGTCGGCACACAGGAGGCCTGCGAATAACTCCGCATACGATCTTAAGAGTCGACTTTCCCATTCTCGGCTCAACTGGGCGGTAACCCCTTATTCCCGTATTCTGTATTTAGTGAAATTGTTTGAGAACTACTGTTAAATGGCTTTCATCGATAGACTTTCATAGTATATGTGCCGATATCAATCATTTCAATTCATTACCAAAAAATTCTGTATCCAGTTTAGAGAATCTAGAACAGGAATCTGGTGTAGGCAATTGCATGGTCTCATCGATAGACGAGTTTAATGCTTTTGTATTACAAAAAGATACTTATAAAAATCTTTCAGTGCTAAATCTAAACATTCGAAGCTTACCTAGGAACTATAACTACTTATTGGCCCTTTTGAAAACTTTTACGGTCAAATTTAGTGTTAAATTCTCATGGAAACCTGGTTAAATAGTAGATAAAAAACCTATATAATATATGATAGATAATTACGTTCCTTATCATACTGTAAGAGATGGTCAGATTGGTGGGGGTATGTCTATGTATGTGCATCAAACTTCGACTCTAACGAAGTATTTTCTCCATGTAATAGTGACAATGAAAACCTGATCAATTTGCAATCTGAAGCAATCTCTCATAAATTTTTAATATTTGCTTTCCTTTAAGAGAAAAACAGTTTCGCCCAAAAATGTCGCAAATCCATGGATCACTCCAGGAATTATCACTTCAATAAAGAACAGAGATAAATTATTCAAATTGCAATTGCAGAGCAAAATTTCTAAAATACAATATACTCAATACAGGAACAAATTAACTAAACTAATCAAAATGGCAAAATATAATTATTATAACAATCAATTTTCCAAACATAAAGGAGACATGAAAAACACTTGGACAACCATAAACAATCTTCTCGGAAAACAAATTAAGAAAAATTCAATAGAGAAATTAAATGTTGATAATAAAGAAATTACTGATGAACTGCTATTGCAGACTCTTTAAATGCACACTTTACTTCAATAGCGGATAAGCTTCGCGCACAATTAATAAATAATGATCACTCACCTCTAGAACATATGCCACCCAGCCCACTAAATTCATTTTCTTTTGTTCCTGCTACCTCTACTGAGGTCCAGAATATTATTGGTAAATTAAAAAATACAAAAAATAACATTCATAACATTCCTGTACCTGTATTGAAACTTGTTAAAGATAAGATATCTGTAACTTTGGCTAAAATTATCAATCAAAGTATTTCCAAAGGAATATTCCCATCAATGCTAAAAACTGGTTGTATAACACCCCTTTTTAAAGGGGGTGATCCTACACTAGCAACAAATTACAGGCCGGTGTGTCATTATCTGTGTTCAGCAAAGTTTTGAAAAAATTGTAAGAAGTAGAATGCAGCGATATTTAGAATCCAACAATTTATTATCTCCAAATCAATATGGCTTCCGTAATAATAAAACAACGGAAATGCCTATTTTAAATCTTATGGAAAATGTAAATATAGCTAAGGAGAACAAAGAAATAATGATCAGTATTATGGATTTGAGTAAGGCGTTTGATGTAATAGACCATAATATTCTACTTAATAAATTATATGTTACACGGCTTTAGAAGAGCAATCAGTGATTGGTTTAAAAGTTATTTGTCCAATAGATATCATTTTGTTTCAGTAAATAAGGTTTGCTCAACTAAAGCGCTTGTCAAACATGGTGTGCCACAGGGCTCAGTTCTGGGTCCACTGTTATTTTTATTATATATAAATGACCTTCCACGTTCATCTGATATACTGAACTTCATAATGTTTGCAGATGATACAACTGTCTCTTTTCTTGCAAAGATGTTAATACAGCTACGAATATATTTCATTCAGAATTCATCAGTGTAATGAAATGGTTGACACCAATAAACTCTTCCTAAATACCAGTAAAACAAATTTCATGATATTTACTAATAAAAAAAATGTATATCTTGATGAACTTAATGTTAATGAAATCGCCATAAAGAAGTGTACTGTAACAAAATTTCTTGGCGTAATGCTAGATAAGAATTTGCAATGGAGTGATCATGTAAATTATACTGCGAAAAAGATTTCAAGGAGCGTAGCTATAATGTTTAAACTTAGAAATGTAGTCCCTAAACAAGTTTTATTGACTCTTTATCATACTTGTTCTTCCTTATATAACATACTGCACCCTTGTTTGGGGAAACTCCACTAACAACGCATTAAATGGTATCTTTGTCATCCAAAAACGAGCAATAAGGTTATTATCTGATGCTGATTTCCTTGATCACTCTAGTGCATTATTTAAAGAGCTAAAACTACTAAAGCTCAACGATATAACCAAACTGGCACATTTTATTTTTATTTACGAGTGTAAGAACAAAATCATTAATTTGCAATAGGTAAATAGATATTTTGTAACTCATCAAGAAATCCACTCGTATCAGACCAGAGATAGATCAAAGCTTGTTATACCTCAATTTAGATTGTCTTCATCTCAAAAACTACCCATTTTCATTGGATTGAAACTATGGAATGACTTGCATGCCGATATAAAAAATATTGAGAATGTAATTTTGTTTAAAACCAAGTTGAAATCCCGATTAATAATGGCATACTAACAAAAATCTAGGATTAATGTCCACTATATTGTTATACATGTTTTAACTATTAATAATACTTATTTACTTATTTATTTATTATTATAAATTTATAACAACTAGCTGCTTATTTTTAATAAGAGCCCAGTAAAGCCTAAAGCTTAAGGTCCAAATTAAATAAAATAAATAGTCGAGCTTCACAATTATTCATTGTAAAATTGAATACATAAAAACATCCATTAATGTTAAATCAGATGTTTCAGAGTTTATTGTTGCATTCTCAGTTGTTGAAATTAAAAAATAATAAAATTATGAAAACATGAACTGTACAGAGTGGCTACAAAGTCCCTTTGCAGTGAAATTACAACATATCTGTGTGTTGCCCTTGTTTTTCATGCAAAGGGACATTGTGGCCACCCTATACAGTTGGTTGAAAGGTAATAAAACAATCTTATTCTATTGGTTTACTGTAACAAAATGCTTAAAATTAAAAATTAAAACTGATAAAAGAAATCTGGCATTAAGTACAAAAATTAAAAACTGCGCAAAGCAAAATTAAAGTCAAAATATTAATTAAAATTTGAAAGCAACTGAAATTTAACTTATTTAACGCGACGTTACAGTGATATCTGGGGACCAATACCCCAAGTTTATGATGATCTCACTTTTCCAAGTTCTCATATGCGTCGAACCACGGACAGAAGAGACAGTTTTTCAGGTTAGAGTGTGGGAGTGTGATTTGGCGTTTCCTTTTATATGTCACAAATGGTAATTCTCTCTGTCTCTCGCGGTTATTTTTATGCACTGAAAATGAAAGGTTGTTAATTCTATCGATTAAAAGTAGCTTTTTTGGTGCCGTTTTCAACCAACATTTAGAGTGAACGATGGTTCAATGAACCATTTTAAACTATACGAGTGAACCATCTTTAGCTATAACCAACTTTTTAACTAATCAGAAAACTAGAAGAAGGAGGAGAAACAGGAAAGTAAAAGAGTGAAAGGGGAGTGAAAGAAGGAAATAAAACAAGAGCGGAAGAGGAGAGAACCCAGACTTAACCAGGCGAGCTCCGTTAGATATCGGGTTAGTAGTGTATGAGCACACATCCAACTACCCAAAAGGGGATCCCACCCTACTCCACCTTAATTCCAGGAATATGCAATGTCTAATCGATAATATCTACCTTAATTCTTTCGTCTATCGTTTCAAAATCGATTCATTTTAAAGTTGTTATAACAAAAACCCCACTCCACTGAAGGGGGTCCCACCCATTCAATAGGCAACACGCCAACCAAATCTTTCTGTATCGATAATCCGAAACTGGATTCACGTTGCGATACACTCGTGCAGGAAACCTCCTCCCTAATATGGTGGTGTAATTTGTTGCATCCACCAAAGCTGGTTATATTTCAATAAAAGATAGGTTGGTAGATAAATTGGTACCCTGGGTGACCTAGTGGTTAAGACGCTGGGTTGCTGATCGGGAGGTCATGAGACCGAGTCTGGGCGAGGACTTTGTAATTTCTGACTTGCCTGGTGGATCGTGGTCCGGATTACACGTTAAATTGTAGGTCTGAGTTGGAATAACAAGCTTGACCTTCAGCAGAATAAACATTTGGGGGAACAAAACCAAGGTTACAAAGGCATATATATATATATATATATATATTCCAACTGCAAACAACACGCAGTATAATTAACGTAAAGAACGACGCTTGTATAGAAGAACATTCCGCGCAAGATGAGGAGGGAGAACGAACAAATGAGAAAATGAGGTATGTAAGAGAATTACGATTTCTGATCGAGTGAGGCCCATGGTGTAGTGGTTATCATATCTGACCGGCAATAGGAAGATCCCGGGTTCGATTCCCGGGTGGTTACCTCATTTTTTCATTTGTTCGTTCTCCCTCCTCATCTTGCGCAGAATGTTCTTCTATACAAGCGTCGCTCTTTACATAATATAATATATATATATATATATATATATATATATATATATATATATATATATATATTTCGCAGCCATCCCGACCTAAAAGAAAAAATATATTATAGTCAACACTGAAAATTCCTATGATGTGCGACTTTTGTGCCACCCTGTATATAATTCATTCATTTCACGTGTTTAAGTATGAAATAAATTCCATATATATATATATATATATATATATATATATGTGTGGTGTGGTGTGTGTGTGTGTGTGTGTGTGTTCTGTAACGCTAGACCAGACACCCCTTAAGATGTTATGTAACACTTCCCACACCCCACACGTTATGGAATATTACAGGGGGGGGGGTCAAGTTTTAGCAAAAATAGCGTTACGTAATTTTTTAACGGCGCCATACGCGTCATTATATCATTCAGCTGAAGAATCTCTTCAACGCGCTTACATACCACATCTTCCAGTTGAATAAAATGGTTAATTTCTCTCAAATCATAAAGTTGAAAACGATGTATGTCGTGGGATTGTTGTCATCATCACCGTTTACCGACTCATTTCTCCGTCCAGTATGCCATTCGGGTTAACATCAGCTCCGTTTTGCTTCCAACGTGCCGTCAACAACATGTTAATCGGGGCAGTGGAAAAAATACGTCCTGGTGTACATTGATGACGTAGTAGTATATTCGAAAATGTTTGAAGACCACCTGTACCATATAGTGAAAATATTCAGATTAGTGTTTGAAGCAATTTAAAGATAAATTTACAACGATGCCAATTTACTAAACCGAAGATTAAATATTTAGGGTATAAAATTGACGCGCAGGGCGTACATCCGAACTCTAATAAAGTTTCTGCAATCGAAGCATTTTCGTCCCCAACTAAGATCAGAGAAGTTAGGCAGTTCTTAGGAATGGTAGGCTATTACAGGCGTTTTAGGGAGAATTTCTCTCTGGTAGCCGCCCCTTTAACGAACCTTACTCGTAAGTGCTTAACCCTTTAAGGACTGAAGGTACAAATTGCTAACGTTTCAAATACAAGCATTAATAACTTAATCCTACAAAAAATCCAGGGCTTAAAGGATTAAAATTTAAATGGACAGATTAATATCAAAGAGCATTTGACCAACTCAGAACGTGCTTCATCAAGGCTCCGATCCTAGTTTATTTCGATTCTCAAAGACCATTCTCGATATATACGGACGCCTCTGATTTATGCAATTGGGAGCGTATTAATGCAGACCACTGATGGAGCGGAGAAACCCGTCTCTTATTTCTCTTGGAGGTTCACAGAGCCGTTAAAAAGTGTGATAAATTAGGAGAAGGAGGCTTAGAACATCATCGAATCCATTAAACATTTTTTCCATTACGTTTGTGGATGTCATTTCACGGTAGTTACTGACCATGCCCCATTCCGTTATATCTTCCAATACCAAAAACAACATTCCTCCAGTTACGAAGTGGGCTCTACTCTTATCAGAATACTGTTTTGACATTCGGTACAAGCAGGGGCAGAGTTAGTCATTTTGGGGCCCCTTCAGAACGCCATAGGGGGCCCCTATCATGGCATAAATTACATTTTTTGGGTGATTATAGTTACGGTAAACACTCCTCCTCCCAACACAAATTCACAAACGCAAATAGGTAGTTTGTTTTGGCTTTTTATCTCTCTTCAACTGAAATTACACCACAGTACCTTGAGGCGACCACTCAATCTGGGCCCGAAAAGAGAAAGAGTATGAAAAAAGTATTAACTTTCAGAAATTGTGCTCTTACGCACTGCAACTTCCTGGTTCACATGCCACAATTACCAAACACACAATGGGACAAAAAGCTCTGCACCCGCAACTAAATTTGAATGCAGAGTGAATCTTCATACAGCAACATAAAATCCTATCGGAGCGTAAAGGGACCCGACCTGAAAATTTTTTAACAACAATCGGTCGCGTGGGACCCGTCGTTGCCCCGGGCACGCCTGCAATTGGAGGGATTTGCAGGGCCCTGACGCCGCTAGTGGGTACAAGTCCGGGAAGGAACATCATGTCCCGGACGTCTTGTCGCGAAATCCTTTCCAAACGTTATCTGCCCATATACAGGGAAAAAGAAAAAGCCAATAAGGCTCGAAATGACCAAAATGTGAACGTCAGCATAATATTCTCGAGACAGAACGTACGTGAAAAATAAATAGCAGAGTCTCGCTGGGCTAATATCATGTCGTATTTGGAAGGAGGAGACGTCGTGATAGCACCACCTCGTTCCACCTTAGATAGTTTCGTTTTAGATAATGGTTGTCTATTCTATATGACATACTCGGACGATGACAAGCTGAAAGCAACAGCGTTTCGTGTTGTCAGGTAGTTTGGTAGGTGAATCATTAAAACTGACGGGGGCTCGTAAAAACTTTGTTCAGAAGCAAGGAATCTTTCCACCGACCTAATCAGGTCACAGCGGCAAAGAAATATTGTCAAACGTGCCTCACTTGTCAGAAAAGGAAAGCGGAGACATTAAATACTTTCTTATAGACCCCGTACCCAGTACCCCGTACTTTAATGCAAGTAAAAGTGATTAAAAATTTTAAAATATAAATATAACCCGTTTGACCAAATAGGCCTCTGTCCCCCATTCCCTCCCCAACATCCTTTTTGAGTATATTCTGACGACTCTAACTCGTCATGTAATTTATTTGCGCGTAAATGTTTTAATTCAGTATTGAAGTATGATCGCTCACATGAAAAATTCAAAAGGTTTCGGTCTTTTATTTTAATGGTATAAATTTTAGTTAAAGGAAGACCTACATATTGTAGTACAAGGTAAAAACGTGTACGCCAATAAAGCCATTTTTCATTGTGGATTTACACTCATAAACAGGAAAAATGTATTTAAATTAAAAACGTACGTGAGAAACAAATGGCAGAGCCTCGCTGGGTTAATATCATGTCGTATTTGAAAGAAGACGTCGTGATAGCACCACCTCGTTCCACCTTAGATACTGTAGTTTCGTTTTAGACAATGGTTGTCTATTCCGTATGAATACCCGGACGATGACAAGCTGAAAGCAACAGCATTTCGTGTTGTCAGGTAGTTTGGTAGGTGAATCATTAAAACTGACGGGAGCTTCGTAAAAACTTTGTTTAGAAGCAAGGAATCTTTCCACTGATCTAATCAGGCCACAGTGGCAAAGAAATATTGCAGGGGCCCTCCAGGATTTGGGTGAGGAGGGGTATCTGGTATCAAAATCTGCCTCAAATAGCTTCTAAAGAACGTTTTCTGGTGTCTATTTCGCAGTGGGGGCGCGGTACCAAAATTTAGGGGTGCGTTACGCGGTACTGCGGTACCTCAGCATGCCCAGTGCTTACGCGGTACTGCGGTACTTTTTCAGGTCCCCCTGGTGCGTTCCGCGGTACTGCGGTACTGCGGTACTGCACACAAGAACAACACAAGTAATAGCACATATTTTCAGAAATTGCATATCGGCGATTTCGCACCTGAACTTTCTGCCATAATGGCTAAAAATCGATCTTTGTCACAGAAATGTAACACACGTGCAACCGGCTCAAAAGCAAGCACTGCACTGAGGCGTTGTGATAGGATGGCAACGTAACATGTTCTGAACGAAAACTTAACGTGTCTAGAGTTAGGCTGATGCAACACACGCAGCATTCGTCTTACTGTACTCCTGTAATAAGGTTTACTTCAAAAAAAGTGTTAATTTTTTGAAAAGTCGTGTTTGTCGGTACCGCGGAAAGTACCGCGGGAAATTTGAATGCGGTAGCGGTACTGCTGTACTTTCAGCGATCCTTTGCGGTACTGCGTTATGCGGTACCGGTTTGGTAGTGCGGTAGTACCGCAGTACCGCAGTACCGCAAAAAATACCGCAAGTGCCCAGCTTTGCTATTTCGCTCATTGATGAGCTACACATTTTGCCATGCTTTCGAAGAACGTAAGATAATGTCTTTTGTACGTAAAAATGTTCTCTCGTACATGAAAAATTCCGTTACAAAAAGTTAGCATTGTCGTTCTTTTGGTCTGAGAGAGGAGGATGATATCAAACACTGGATTCTACTCTTAGGTTGCGTCGTGGTCACGTCCTCCTACCCAGAACATGAGTGAAATTAAGCGACATCGGGTTTTAGCAGTAGTTGGATGGGTGACTTTCCAGCTATGTGTCCAGATGATGTAGCGATCTGTGGTTCAGAATGTACGTAAAACTGTAGATCTCCTCCTTCATATGACTTTACGTATTGTGAGGGAAGTTAACTCCCTTCCCTCCAAAAATAAGATCCCACTCCCAAGTCTCTTCAGATGATTTACAAAGAGAGTTTATGAAGTAAAAAGAGTAAACTAGAATTACTTGAACATCATCTATGGAAAATATGAAACCGTAACTATTATTATTAAAATATACTCGTATATGTGATAGGGAATGTTATTACAAAGTTTACCTTTACTGAACACGTATCCATAGTTTTCTCATTTTCATTTGGTATTTGGCTGGAGGAGGAGATTGTAGACACCAATCGACCAGAGAAGTATTCCTTGGAAGACGTTAGACAGGAAACAGAGAGTGCTAGAACTCCCGTTTATCCTGTCATTGTCCGACTTAGCTGATCTTTTCCCGTGTTTCATCTACCCTGTGAGCAGTCCAACATGCTTTCAAACACGCACTTCTCTCGTTATTCCTCACTACACATATAGGCACCTTAAACAATGCACAATCTTTTCAAAATTAAGAAGAAAAAAAAAAATGGCATCGACCTGAAGAACCTCGGAGTCCCCTGGAGAGGAAACTATAAGCGTCTCCACTTCTGGCTCTTCCACTGCCGATACTGGAACCCCTTTTCTGTACCCTCCTACTTTCTCTATACTCAATTTCATTCCAAAGGTGGATGTTACGTACAGTATATGTACGCAACATACAGAATTTCAGATTATAACCTTCATTTATAATCCAATTTAGTTTACGAATGATATTTATGTCATTTTTTTTTAAAGTAGAATTAGTAAAGCGGCCTCGCATTTTCTATTACAATCAAAGAAATATCGAAGTGACCATGAACTGATAATTTTGGCACACACACACACACACACACACACACACACATAATATATATATATATATATATATATATATATATATATATATATAACTTCATCCAGAGGCTTGTTCTTAGGGATATACATATCCCTTAGAGGCGGGGCCACCAGCTTGACCTCCGTGTGAAGAGAGACCAACACACGAAACAACATAAGGTTCATAAGGTATATATATATATTATATATATGGGATGAATTTCACAATTAAACACGTGAAATGAATGAATGCTGCAAATCCACAAGGAAAAACAAAAACGATTCCAAGGCCTTTCGTGTATTCAGAGCTACACCTCGTCGGGGAAATGGCATTCCCTGACGAGGTGTAGCTCTGAATACAGGAAAAACCTTGGAATCTTTTTTTTTCCTTGTGAATTCGCAGCATATATATATATGAAAATGAAAAGGTTTATTGGCAGACTATAGTCCATATGACAAATATTATTAATACAATGACAGTTCATATACTAAGGATATATATCTGTGTTAGCGGCAATAAGCGAAATCTACCACTAAGCTTAATGCTTAGGCATTAAGCTGAAAGCTAAGAATGCATATAATCATAAGTACAATACCTATTTATATATCTATTATAATAATAATAATAATAAATATAACATAACAGAACCTAACATAACCTAAACAGTGAACCTATAATTTATGCATTCTTAACTTCCAGCTTATTGCCTAGGTATTATGTTAATGCCTGATTTCGCTTATTGCCGCTATCATATATATATATGTGTGTGTATATGTATATATATGTGTGTGTGTGTGTGTGTGTGTGTGTGTGTGATTAAACACAATAACACTAATTTCAATCGTGAGTCAAGTGTTCTTACAGGGTTTCCTCTGGCCTATCAGACAGAGAGGAAATGGATGTAAGAGTATAATTCTAAAATATACTTTATGTACATCTTATACTGTGTTAAATCTCTATGTAAAATGGTTGTTCGTTATGTCATTTGTGACAGTGAAGTTCATGCAGTTGTCAAAATATTATGTCTAAAGTTCTTTGTTTTTATGTGATGAGCTAAATGTGATATTTCATAACTGTATACTGTAACTGTACAAATACTGTACAAATACAGAGCAAAAACTCTTTATTGATAAATTATAACATAAAACTTAAAATCGCAATATAGATTAATAATAAAAATTACGGATGATAGTTAAACATTTTTAGCAATTTCGACCCTAAACCCTAAACAATTGTCAACAGGCGAATTCACAGTTATGGTAAGTTTTGTATACTTTTAGTTTTATGTTATATTCTTTAGTTTTGGTATGTTTTTCTTATGTAGAAGAAGGGGACAAGGATAAATGCCCACAAAATGCACATAGAGGAAGAAGAGCCAAAATCAAAGTCCAGGGTTTTCGAGATGCCTGGACACTCTGCGTTTGAAAGACTGAAGGTCATAGACAGGGGTAAAAATAGATTGAGGAAGTTTGTTCCAGAGTTCATCGGTTAAGTAGATGAAAGATTCCAAATAGTGATTAACCCTTGCGTTAAAGAGATGGACAGAAAAGGAATGAAAATGTGCCGAAAGTAGGGTACTACGTGCTCTCCTTAAAGGAAGAAGCACGCAGATGGAGAGTTCAGAAGAGCAGTGTCCATAATAGCGATAGTAAAGAGAGAGTGATACAACATTGCGGTGAAGAGAGAGAGATCGAAGACAGTCAGGAAGAGGCGGGGAAATGATGAGACACAAAGACTTTCATTCCATCCAGTCAAGTAGAACTGTGTGGGTTGAGCCACCCCACACATGAGAAGCGTATTCCATACATGGGCGGACAAAACCCCTTTACAGAGACAGCAACTGAGTGGGAGTGAAGAAACTGCGGAGCCGGTACAGACCACTTAACATCTTAGAAGCTATTTTGAAATGAGAGTATGTCACTGTATGTGTGACCTTTTCAGGAAAGATCACGAGAAAAGGAAACGCCAAGAATGTTAAGAGATGAGGAAGAATTGAGTTGTGTGTTGTTGATGGTAAGGGGATAATAGTCGTGTGGAAGATTGTGACGAGTAGACGGATGAAAGAACTGAGTTTTTGCAACATTGAAAGCCACAGGGTTTTCTCTGCCCCAATCAGAGATAGCAGAAAGATCAGAGGTCAGGTGTACTATACCCGTCTCACGCAAAGCATTGAGTGTCTCATGAGAGGGGCACTTTATGAAGCGAATGGAGAAGTGAAGACTGGAATCATCGGCATAGGAGTGGATAGGGCAGGAAATGCGACTTAATAGATCATTGATAAATAAAAGGAAAAGAGTGGGTGACAGGACAAAACCCTGAGAAACACCACTATTAATATCAGCTGTAGATCGCCCAAAAGAAAAATACCATAGGCTGAGAATGTGTTAATGTTTAGAATTAATTAACTTAATAGTAAAAGGAGGTTATTAAATTTCCATCCCTTCAAGAAATTATGTAATTAATACATCAACAGTGGTATTCCAAAACCTATTTCAGGACCACCTCCCAGGCACAAATTTAGTTTTTTTTTTTTATTTTCACTTAATTCGTGTTGGCAAATTGTGATAAACACGAAATTGACAACTGACGTGTGGTACAAAGTTTAATTAATAAAAGACATAGAGGTGCACAGTTAAATTACTAAAGGACATAATGACGTTCAAAATAACTGTTAAAATTAGTTAATAAATGTGAAATAGAATAACAAATAATAAATAACAGTAATACATGCAATAAATATGCATTGTAAAAATACGTGGTCAAAGGAGAGAACATGGCATTATCGTATACAAGAAACGTAAAAAGTAGATAACATGGCTGGGAAGGGCTGAATTATCTGTATTATAAAATCGACAGCTATCTGTCTTTTGCATTCTATAAAAATTAAATGTGTCATTCTTTTTAATTAACATAGTTTTAATTAAGTTTATCGAAAACTTCAGGCTCTTATATTTGCCATAAGTTGAGAAATATCAAAGAGAAAATAGAAAATTTGATCTCACATTTTTTTTGTAGTGTCTCCATTGGAATATCACATTTTCTCTCAAAGAGGATTCCCTGATAACCAATTCCCAAATAAATGATTCCCTAATAATTGTAATTTTCGGACAACAACCATCAAACTTTGACGAAAATAGAACTTAGTTTACCCGTTAGGTTTTTTTTTCTCTTTCTCTTTGGTGATATTGGAACTAATTGTATTGAAGCCAGAGACACCACAGAATGCATATTTTCAGACTTTATGGGAGTTACACTCTCGCTATTATGAGATGTCGTTTGCATTATATACTAATAAATAGGTACTATATTGTACTTTAGTACACAGATATCCTTTATTTAAAAAAGTAGCCACGAATGTGTGCACAACAGGGTTATTGATTACATGCCTGAAATTACGGTTATGACTATAATATATTGCTGCTGTCGACTTTAATTTGGCTTCTAATATACATATATATATTTTATTGGGGTTGTTTAACCTCCTTCGCAACATCTAAGGTCATATGGCGGAGGGGACCTACAGCTTTACGTGGGATCCGAACCACGGGTCGCTACATAATCTGGGCGCTGAGGACGGTCTCCCATCCAACTACTACCCAGACCCAATGCCGCTTAACTTCGCTGATCTCCGTGGAAGCAGTGTTACGACATTGGCCACGACGTAGCCCATATATATATACATATAACATATATATATATATATATATTAGAAGTCGTCAAATTAAAGTCGACAGCAGCAATATATTATAGTCATAACCGTAATGGGTACCATAAAGAAAATGAGGGGGGATGCTGTAAAGGTGTTGAATACAGGTCGATCCTGAACATTTGTTTTACCTACCCACCCAAAAATAGTATGTATATAAATATACTTTTGAGGTTACAACATTCCTGAATGAGCAATTGCCTGATCGTTGGATCGAGGGTGCGGGGCCCATTCCTTGGCCGGCTCGTTCTTCCGATCTACTCCCCCACCCCTTGACTTCTTCCTCTGGGGCTATGTCAAAAATTAAGTTTTTGTTCCATTAATATCAACAACTTTGGAACATTTGAAGGAAAGGATACATGAGGCTGTTAAAAAAGTTCAGTATGATATGCTACAAAATGTATGGAGGGAAACGGAATACCGCTTTGATGTGTGCAGAGCTAGAAAAGAAGCTCATATTGAACTTCAATAACTTGTAAATAAAACTTTTTGAGTTCTTCTTTATTTGTATATCTTGCTTTTCGCTGTAGCTTTGTTAGTTTTGTCATAATAAATGTTTAAAATCGGGAAGATCATTTATAATCACCCTGTACAGTGAAATTATGTAACCCGTTTATTGTATAATAATAGGAACCCCACCAGTGAAAAAGAACCAGAAAGGCTTGTGTGTGTATATATATATATGTGTTGTGTGTGTGTGTGTATATATATATATATATGTGTGTGTGTATATATATATATATATATATATATATATATCTATATTAGGGTGCTTCAAAAAAGTGTTACCACTTATATGGCGCTATATGTAATTGCTTACCACTTATAGTTTGTTTGTTTTTGTTTATGTAAGTATTTGTGTTTGTTTGTTTTTTAATAATAATGAAATAGTATTGAAATAAGTATATATTTTAAAAAGTATTGAATATATTTTTTGGAGCAACCCATACTAAGTAGTAAACATCTGACACTTTAAAAGGTTTGTCTTCATTTTATTAACTAAAATAAAAGCATAAATTCTTACTGTACCTTCTCTACACATAGGGAATTACTCCCTAGTGCAAAACATGCTCTCTGTGATGTACCCTTAGCCAGTGCTTCTCAACCTTTTTTTATTTAACGGCACACTTTCCAGTTAGATCGACCCTCGCGGCACACCGGACCGAATTTTCATGAATTTTATAAGACAATAGCTTCAAATTAGTAAAATACAGTGATGTAATTTACTTCCCTAATTACGAAAGTACCGTGGCACATTAGAGACTTTATCACGGTACACCGATTGCGAAGCACTATTCTAGCTTATGGTACTTGCACGATACTTTCGACGGAAGAGTCTTGTCCAGATTCCTGCGGTTTACGATAAAGGAATATCATGGTCACCAACATCACTAGATCTTATCTCCCCGTGATTTTTATCCGTAGGCTTAGTTAAAAGATAGTGTTTAAACAAAATTTCTGTACACAATGGAAGAATTGAAAGCATCAACTGAACAAGAAATTTCTCAATTTCAACACACACACACACTGTCCAGAGTATTGTAAAATTTTGTTGTTTGTGTGCAAAGAGTTAATGAGCTGAGAGGACATCACATTGGGGATTAGTTCCTCATGCGGAGAGAAGGTATAGTCAAAATTTCATGATTTTCAGTTAATAAAAGAAAATCCAAAATTTTTAAAGTGTCACGGGTTTAAAACATCATTTGACATACAGTATACTCAGTGGTCGAATTGTAAAATTTTAACAAGGGAGATGGTGGTGAGGGCGGGTAGATTAGGGTGATCCGGGAGCATGGCCCCCGTGGGAAAAAAAAAAAAATGTAACTGCATAATGCTACATTCTGGTGACTTTTCAGGGAAAGCTATGCAGCAAAATCATTAGTTTAGTGAAATGTTTTTTCTAGTAATTTCCATATTTTTTCATGAAAGTAAATTATGACACCTGACTTGGAACTTATATTTTGAAATGCCATGATAAAATCTATTTTAATCACAATCAAACCCCCTATTCCCTTTCCTTAATCACAACACATTATATGACCATACAATATTTTTTTAAACCAATTAAATCGCATAAAACTTATAAATATATTAATCTTTCAATAAACCAAAACACGTAATACGAAGATATTTTATTTTACTTTCTGTGCTTTAGTCAGAATTAAGTTGTTAAAATGTATTTTATTTAGATATCAAAGGGGATGGTTGTTTGATTTTGAGTTAACAACGGAGGATGGTTATTTGATTTTGAGTTAACAAGGAGGATGGTTATTTGATTTTGAGTTAACAAGGAGGATGGTTATTTGATTTTGAGTTAACAAGGAGGATGGTTATTTGATTTTGAGTTAACAACGGAGGAAGGTTATTTGGTTTTGAGTTAACAACGGGGATGGTTATTTGGTTTTGAGTTAACAACGGGGATGGTTATTTGGTTTTGAGTTAACAAGGAGGATGGTTATTCGATTTTGAGTTAACAAGGAGGATGGTTATTCGATTTTGAGTTAACAAGGAGGATGGTTATTTGATTTTGAGTTAACAAGGAGGATGGTTATTCGATTTGAGTTAACAAGGAGGATGGTTATTCGATTTTGAGTTAACAAGGAGGATGGTTATTTGATTTTGAGTTAACAAGGAGGATGTTTATTTGATTTTGAGTTAACAAGGGGGATGCCATCCCCCCTCAATTCGAGCCCTGAGTATACTTGTATATATATATATGTAGTATTGATAACAAAAATGAGAAAAGGCTTTTCTTTGTCCTTTCGTTTCAATTTGCAACCTTGAATAACCAAAAAATAATTACAGTACACAATATTTTGCCTGTTAGTATTTTATCTTAAGAATACTAAAGGAACGTGTAAATGCAACATTTTATTTGAAATCATCAAATTATCTAATCAAACTGAATAAAACATACTTATTAACACTTAGTTGATCAGATTCGTTAGGAAACATAGTTTATACCTTTCCTTCCCTTCCGTTTTCATCAACGGGCATCCGTAAGAGATAAGTTGGGGGAGGAAGCCGTTCCTTTAAATTTGTCCCGGCCCAAAATTTCTGCTGGCGGCCCTGACTGTAATTCATATGGAGTTACATCTGGTGTCGAATTATGTTTAGCTATACGTACTGTAGTTATTATCTTATCATAAACGCTAATTATAAAACTAGCCATGGCTAGGATATTCATTAATAGTTTGTCTCACAGAGTAACTATTTTTTTTCATACAGGAATTTGATTAACACTTCCTGATCCACTCAAAACCATATTGCGAATATCCTGTTATAAAATAACGAACAACAAAGTGGAGCGACGCAATAACATAGTAAGACAATTTACCACAGAACGTACAAACACGACACTATCAAACTAAGGCAGTGGTTCCCAAACGTTTTGAGTCATTACCCCATTTTCACATGGATACCTTCATAATGACCCCCCCTCCACCCTATCTGTACCTTATGTAAAGCCAGTCCCAGCATTGCCATGTCGTTTATTTATAAACTTTTTATACTTTAGAAGTACTTGCAGAGTACCAAATTACCCCACTGAAAAAAACAAATTACCCCAATGAGGTAATTTACCCATAGTTTGGGAACATTGAACTAAGGAGTAGCTTAAGGTTTCCAGTCCACTTGCATCCGTGCCCACGTAATTTGTTTTATGTAGAGTTGGGCACGTTACTTTCTATAAGTAACGGCGTTACCGCTACCGTTACATTGATAAAAAGTAACGTCGCTACCGCTTCAGTTACTTCTATGAAAAAGTAACGCGTTACCGTTACCGCTACCGTTACTTTTAAGAAAAGACTAAAGAGTAAAAAAGCCTTAATAATACCAAATTATACTCTATAGTCTATATGACAAAAAAAAAAAACAAAAAAATGGCCTGTCCAAAAAAACTAATCTTGCAGATTTTTTTAGGAGTGTTGTTCGATTTCAGGAACCCTAGTTTTTCAAAATTGGCATCTGATAGTCCTCCTCGTTTGGAGGAGCTAACAGCTAATTAACAGCTAACAAATGATACTAGTCAAATGATCAGTTTGAAAGTAACGAGTAGCGAGTAACGATTGAAATCGCTCTAAAAAGTAGTGCCGTTACCATTTTCGTTACAACATCTACATATTAATTAATCGAAAACTTGTTGAAATAGTCGTTAAACTATGAATAGATGACACATTTTATATAAGCACTTCAAATTTTGATTTATATTAAAGTTATTCGAAAGGTGAGCATAAACGAACTGATCTTGGCCAGCCTCCAACAGAGCACAATCAAATGATTACTGTTCTCGAAAATGGCCACAATTCTGAAACCCAAAACGTTTCTTTCTTTCTAATATCTTAATGTACAATATCTTATTGCCAATACGCGTTGTTCAATCGTATAGTTGGTGCTATTACACATTTCAAATGAGTCTGAAAGAAAAACGAAAATCAGTTAGTAGTTACTTGGGTGACAAGACATTGTGGACAGTCTGTACGTTAATATTTTCTATATATTTTTAGGCTGAATATTTACTACCCTGATAAAATTATTTTTCATAGTAGAGAAAAAAACTTTGGAATTTGTTTACTTGAGGATAATAGTAATATTTTCGTAAGAAAAATTTGCGATAAAGCTGCTGTAGGGGTTTGCATCCTGGTGGGTTTTTTTTTTTAAATATATATTTGCAGTCGTTTTAAAAGTTTTGAGATGAACTAAAGAAAATTGCAGCCATCTTCTGTCACGTATAAGCAATTTCTTTCAGGTCGATTTTCCCCCAAATCACTTTTTGCACGAAGTTGTGACAGTCGGGAAGATAGGTCCATTTCAGTGTTGCAATCCACTGTATATGGTAAAATTAGATTCAAAACACATGTTTAAAAAAAACTTTTTGTGTTTGTTCTAGGTTTTAACCATCTGAAAATAGTCAATATTGATTAAAAACAAAATAAGGTTTTTAAAATGAGTTTGTCCAGATTTTAAGTTAATTTTCAACTTTAAACAATTTTTCAACAGTAAAAAATTCCCATCAGTGCAGTTAATATATGTATATGTACGTGTGTGTGTGTATTTACGTGTCATGTGGGAGAATGGACTACTGCACGAACTACATAGATTTTGGTCTTTGCAGTAACAGCACTAAACTCTCAACAGACTGACAGATATCTCTCCATCAAAGCCAAGCCAAAGGGAATGATGAAAACAATGATGTCTCCCATCCTAATTGTTCTACTGCGTGAGTTCATTAGTGAAATACAAAGTGTTATTTATATTGAATAAAAAATCTTCTAAACTTTTACAAAATACTAAAATAAATTATAAGTAAACAGTACACTGTACCGAGTGGGGTACTACTTTACTTTTATTTTTTCTTTCCAGTTCTTCCTATAGTGGATTTCATTTCTGCTTTGAACTCAGTGAACTCACATTATGAGTCAAAACATCGTCGCAGGTAAATTATATTAGGATTACCTCCTTTAATTAATTTTATCTTGACATTATTCACCGTTATATTTCAATTTCGTATCAGCTAAAATACAGAACTTGTGCTCGTTACTGTATTGGGTCTGGATAGCAGTTGGATGGAGGACCGTCATCTGTGTCCAGATGATGTAACTATCCGTAGTTCAGATGCCACGTGGAGTTGTAGGTCTCCTGTCGCATGACCTTTGCTGTTACGAAAAAGCTTAAACTCTCCTCTCACACACACACACTCACTCACTCGCACATTATTTCATCAAATGCTTGAAATAAAAATCTTTTGAACAGCTTTTAATGGCACAAAAAATATACATTTGTAAAATGTAGTTTTATGGAATTTTCTTTTATTACAATTGTAGTTTATATTTATGTTCACTACAGTAAATTTAATGCATAATTACTAAATAATTTCCCGTAATAAAATAATTAATGAAAATATTAAGGTTCTATGTCTGTAAAGGCTAATGTAACATTTCTTATACTCATACTATACAGGGTGATCTAAATAGGTGTCCCCCCAAAAAAAATATATATATACTGTATATATATATATTTTTTTTTTAACACGTTATTTCTGGGGACACCATTTTGGGATTACCCTGTACAATAATTCCACCTTTTATTATATTCATGGCAGGGTCCAAGAGGCTGCAGACGTTTCAAAGACCAAACGTGATTGGTCAGTTTACACCAGTCACGACTTTTCTCATTCTACATAATTCTGTGTTTTTGCATATCTAGTCTGCGAGTTATATTGTACTTTGAAAATTATATACAACACTGATTCTAATGTATAGAAAGGTAAATGTAACGATATAACAGCCTAAAAAGTTATCTCCCCCGCAGTGTAGGGGTGAGAGTGCTCCAAGAGTCACTTGAGCCGAGCATTGACTGGGTGAGTGGTCAGCCCAACCCAACCCAAAAGTAGAGCCTCAACGCATACAGTCTGAGACCAATACCATTGAGGCACTGGAAGTTTAATTCTAATGTGATATATATACATATATATATACACACACACACCACACACACACACAATATATATATATATATATATATATATATATATATATATATATATAGTTAACCCCCTCCGTCTATGGCCTTGGTTGGTTCGAAGTCGACGGGGGTTCTGGTTAGGAGGCAGCAACGGATTTGTTCCTCGCAGTAGTTTCTTCTATACTACTCTCCGAGTTCTTCTATAGTGGTTCGGAGGATTCTGGGAAAACTTACTAAATTATCTGACGGTTCCCCGATTCTTCTTATAACGTATCGGGAAATTATTTTTCTCTGCTTTATTGACTGAGTTCTCTGAAAAGAGCAAGCCTCGAAGGAGAAGATAAAAAACCTTTCTTTTACTGTAATTTACTGCTAAAACTACAGGTAGTGCTCAGCCTCTAGTCTAATTCTGAATTTACAGGGGGAGAGGTTCGACCCCTTTCGACCATGGTTCAGACCGGAATTTAAAAGTGAGGAGGCCCTCGGCCTCCTCGAGGAGGGCTCCGATTCCTTGCTGAAGGGCTGCTAAGACAGGAGTGATTGAATTTACAATACAAGAATTAAATAAGTCTAAATTTTGGGGGAGTGCAGTTGAGGGTTAAGTTCCCCCCTTTAACTGGAGATCTAAACACTTCTTGGATGTTAAGCATAATTTAAACACATATCAGAATTTTGAAAGATTCCAAAATAAAATGAAAAAAAAAAATAATAATAATATCGCCAAGTATACATTCCTAAATGGCGACATAATGTCGTAGTAGTACATTGAGTACAATCCCAAGTACATCACTGAGTACATTGTAATTTTGGTTTATTACAACTATGATTATAATTACCAATTCATTCACAATCGCTTATTATCGTTAATTACAGTTTCATCAAAGTACATTAATTACAATCATATTTAATTATTACAGTTAATTACAATTAAACAGTTAACTATAGTTTTACAGTGTTTCATATTTATAGACAATTAGGATGTTAGGAGTATAACACAAAGTACATGGGCGCATATATATATATATATATATATTATATATAACAATAATGTTTTATGATTAGAAGCAAGCAAGAGAGAGGGTGTTCACCTCGGAAGCTCTCGCTTTTGCAGTTGTCAGCGGAATCCGAGCATTTGCATAAGCATTTACGAGTCTATTGCGAGAAATTAAATAATGTAAAAGAAAAGAAATAAAGAATATATGTGGCTGTATTTACATCTACGTAAACATGATCATGTATGAATGCATAAAGTTTTGTACACATATTGGTAGTCACACAATAGGTTGTGTGTGTGATATATAGACGGACACGAGTAAACATGGACTGATACGTCAATAGGGCATAAGTAGACAATAGGTAGGTCGATGAATGAATAATTAATACAATTAATAAAAGATAACGGCCAAGATAAGATATGGACGTATGGATGAATATGGTCGAATAATAATATTACGTTAAAGAATTTACCATACATTGAATACTAAAGATATGATCACTATTCAAGGTATGGAAATTGTGAAGGGAATTAAGCTACTTTATGACGTCATAGTTATTCAAATTATGACATACGACACGTCAATTCATAATTAATACGCCACAGTTATTTAATTCGTACGTACAGTACGTCATTATTGGGAGAAATTAGAAGAAACGAATTAGAGAAATACAGTAATGAAAGGTTTATAGACTTTGTACAAAGAGTGAGTGAAACTATTAATTAAATATATACTGTACAGGGTGTCCCGTAAGTCTGGACCCATATGGATTTATAATATAGCACGCATTGTGGAGGCGTGTCAAGAAATTTCTGCGACTGTGATTCAGAAAGTGCTGTCGCAGTGGAGATTGCGTCTTCAACTATGTGTGCGACACAATGGCGGACACTTTGAACAGATTATGTAATAAATTTTTGGACTATTTTGTAATTTTATTATTTTTCCCTATGGGTCCAGACTTACGGGACACCCTGTATACTTATACGAGTATACAGTAAATATTAAGGAATATTAAAAAAATGAAACAATTCACAAATTATTTGGCAAAAACAGAAAGCAAATCAAAATTTCATCCAAACTCGCGTTAGACGATTTTGGTTCTTATGTAAAAGTGAATATTTGAATATAAAGATTATATAAATATAAGTATTGTATGAATATAATGATTTATATAAAGATTATATAGGAATTATTCATTGTTCATTTTTACATATATAGGAGTATATATAAAGGGTGTCCCATAAGTCTGGTCTCATAGGAAAACTCATTTTAAATTAAATTTACAAAAGTAATACGTTACAACTAAAACAAATGTTCAAATTGATGTCTTGTTCCGCCTTTTCCTCACGAGTGTAACTCATTTCTACGTTAGCCATTGCGTGTTATTCTACCTGCAACAAAAAAAAAAAGGTTCCAAAACAAGACATCAATTTGAACATTTGTTTTAATTCCAATTTATTATTTTTTTAAAATTTAAAATAAATTTTCCTATGAGATTGGACTATGGGACACCCTGTATATATCGATCTTTTCCTAGGGAACCGTATCTTCAGTAGGAATAGATAAACAAGTGCCACAATCATCTTGGTTTATTAATCATAATTTTACTTTACGTTTCGAGATTAACTCATCTCATCATCAGAATGTGTAATTTTAAAAACATACATTAGTTGATCAAAAGGATTAAAACAATTCACATGTAACATTTTACATCATATAAAACTCCACATACAAAATTACAAGCCACAAATACATCATCGCTACATAGGTTATAGAACAAAAGTGGGGTTTCTTTCAGAGAGATTAAAGCAGTATACAACTCTAAGCTCTTAAAGACAGATCGAGACAAGCATCAGATAACGTACAATTTTGTAGAAGACAAATTATCACCAAAGTTTGGCATCCGCATCCGCGGATGTCTGAAATCTAACATCCGATACATCACATATATATATTATATATACTAATATATATATATATATATATATATATATATATATATATATATGGACCTTTTCCAGTTTGTGTACCGTTTTTTCATATAATTTATTTTTGCTTCTTTTCAGATAAAAAATGAGTGATCAAAATGAGTTCTTGATAACCTAACCTAACCTAACCTAACGTAACCTAACCCACATTATAACTTTCGTCACTTGGGCACAGGATGTTTACTATGCTGTATGTAATGTACTGTAGAAAACGGTACATAAACTGGAAAACGTCCATATATTATATATATATATATGTGTGTGTGTGTGTGTGTGTGTGTATTATGTACATATAGAGAAAAAAAAGCGATTCCAAGGCCTTTCGTGTTTTTACGACACCTCATCAGGGAATGAAGGAAAGAGGCAAAGGGCAGAAAGATTAGCGCATAATGATAAAGATAAAATATATTTTAGCAAGATACGAGCCACTTTATAAGTTCCCTAACTATTACTAGTTATTTATCATACATAGTATACGAATACAGATTCTAGCATATTCCTTTCGCTTGCATCTATATTTTTTACTAGAAATTTTAAACCATCCAAATCAATTAATAATATAATTAGATCTACAGTATTACTGTACGTACTGTATGGTTAAATAATGCATTAGAATTATTTAAAATTCTATACGCATATTTATATTGTTTTGTTTCAACATCTACATTTTTGTTTAGTTTGATTTATGTATACGAACTCACGCTGTTTACATCCAGTAGAAATGGACATCGAATTACATCATTTGGGCTATTTTTAATTATGCAAAATTTAATAGTATTTTAATAGCTGAAAATTACGTTAATTTAAATTATTTTAACCAAGGCTGAAAAGAAGGTACTGATATTTTTTTTATGAAACTACGTAAATTACTCCATTATAATATCGTATTTTAGCTTTGCTTAACAATTTCTACAAATGAAAATGATAACATACAGGATGTTCACAATGTCCATGAGCGAGTCCAAGAGTGACCACGTCGCTCATGGATCCAGGTACCAGCAATATGCGTTGTTCAATCGTATAGTTGCGCTATCACACATTTCAAATGGGTTTCAAAGAAAAATGAAAATAAGTTAGTATTTTACTGAGGTGACAAGACGTTGTGGACACCCTGTAGTTTACTCCCCTTGTTCATAATACTGCCGGGCTCAAAATTAAAAAGAAACAGAGTTAAATACTTTTAATTCTCTGAGAAACATAGAAGAAAAAAATAAAGATTTTATGAGTCTTTTCCATTTGGCTGCAGGCGGTTTTTTTTTAACCAAATTTTCACCAGTAATACTTTTTGTGTGCTAAATACGAATCTAACATTCTTTTTTGAGAGAAATGAAAGGAAAATATTGAAAAAAAATTTTTTAAATACGAACTACTTTATACGGCGTACGAAAGGGAAATATTTATTTGAAATCAGCTATATCCTTTAATATTTTTCTAAATATATCTTCGTTTTCATTACGCTTCCGCCAAATAAATTCGCATAAGTACGAGTCTACCATCTGACGGTGTGTACCACAATGTCTTTTATTCCGTGTCATGATATGCCACATGCTTTCAATACCTTGGGTATGTGCACCACTGTTTGGATCGACGAAATTTTCTGAATGATTCACTGTTTCATGCAAATAATTGTAGCCTTCTAGTTTTCCTATGTTCTGGTAGGCTTTCCACTTGTCACTAATAATAGTAGTCCCTGGGCGGATGTTGGCTTTAATGCAGGACAACAGCGTTTTTTCATCTCTTCTAGGGACGGCATACAGGAATACTTCTTTGGTCTCCCTGCATACTCCACCGAATACCCATTGTTCCGGAAGCATTCTTCCCCCGTCATACTTCCGCTTACTGTAGCAGGTTTCATCTATTTCTACAGTTAGTCCTGCCCACCGATAACTGCAGGGGTAGCGAGTAAAGACGCAGCGCATATCTGAAACAGAGCCGATTACATTAAGTTAGATTAGGTTAAGTTAGGTTAGGTTAGGTTATAATTGTTATATTATGTAGATCTTACCTCTCTTAAATAATTATTGAAATCAACTGCTGTAGTGTGGGATATCTCAAGCTTTCTCGCAGTACTTCATAGTTCGTATTTAAAATTTTTTTTCGATATTTTCCTTTCATTTCTCTCAAAAAAGAATGTTAGATTTGTATTTAGCACACAAAAAAGTATTACTGGTGAAAATTTGGTTAAAAAAAACGCCTGCCGCCAAATGGAAAAGATCCGATTTTATAAAGGGGTAACTTGTTTTCAGCAAATGTTTGCGATGACGACAAACTTGCGGTTGACTACCAATAACCTAAACTGGCCAATCAGGTTGATTGGTTTTCCAAATGTCTTCGACTTTTACGTCCTTGCCATGAACATGATAAAAGGTGGAAACGAGCTTTTACTATAATCTATATTGTACAAGAATCTGGTAAAAGTTCTTCACTTTGAATTGTTAGTGTGTCGCTTTGCCTAACATGGAATAAAGATAGCATTTTTCCATTCGTATCATTTTGAAAGATTACCACATTTCAAAAAAATCACTATCTACTAAATATAATTGTAACTCTTGCGTACATGTTTATTTAATGATCTTCACTTCTAAATAAATATATTTGAATTTTTCATTTGCAATCTCTCTTTTTTTTCAGTCCTTCAGAACCTTTATCAAAAAACAAAAGTCATTCACAAATCTGCAAAGGTAGGAAATGGTGACTTGTACAGTTAAATATTTCCTTTCAGTACAAATCGACAATAGTTATTTATAAGTTATTCGTATTCCCTATTATATCTTTAGACTTTTTCCTTGAAAATTTCTTAGCGCCTCCAAAAGCAATACTTTCTGTACATCGCAAACTGTCAAGTCTGAGAGTAGAAGCCCTATTTGGTCGAGATTATTCGGAAATTCTAAAGGTAAGACAAGAAAATAAAGTACAGATTGACAATCGCAGTTCTTGTGACAAAATTACTACTTTAACATTATAGATAACTCGAAACCTGTACGTAATCTTCAATAAGTTAATTCATTTTTATAATTATTTCACTTCCCACATATACTATCCATTGCAAAAATCGGAATACACTGGGCCACATCTATCTTATGGCGCAGTGTATCACGACCTTTGGAACGGATGGCACTTCTTACGAACGGCTCCTGTACCATATGGCTAGCAAAAAAATGTCGTCATCCGCTATTCCCTATTTTTTTAGTGTGATAACTTAAACTAATGGTTTTAATATTTATTAATCTCACCATCAAATATCTGTTTGGATTTTAGACGAACAAAGGTAGGGGCGACTGTATTCGAAATTATCAAACTTAATTTTATTAAAATTAAACTTAAAAATAATGAGTTCGGAATAATTTTTTTCAGATTAAACACGCATAAAAACACATTTACTTGAAATTATTCATTTTGAAATTCCTTATAGGAAGTAAAGCCCAATTTCAAATATAGTCTTACATGCGTTTAATCTAAACCACATTTATTTTGAAGTAACATCATTTATTTAGTTTTATGTTAAAAAAATAAATAAAAATATGGCATCATAATTTCAAACATGGTACTTTATTCGTCTAAAACCCAAACAAATAGTTTCTTTAAATTAAAGGATCAAATAAAGATAAGCACCCCCAACCTTTTTTAGTTAGCTTTATAAGGCTAACTAACGAAAATATCACGACTTAACCTAACCAATCGTTAGGTCAACTGTACGCCCTTGACGATTGGTTAGGTTAGGTCATGATATTTTCGTTAGTTAGCCTTATAAAGCTAACTAAAAAGGTTGGGGTGCTTATTTTAACTTGATCCAAATTAAAGCTTCTTTTCTTAATGCAAACGTCAATTCTGAACCAGTGTGAGAGACTTTATGTACAAAATTATTTGGTGCTACTGTAGTATGCGGTCTACCTACGATTCGGCGGTCTACCTTTTAATTATAGCTTCTTATCTTGTTTACTAATTGTTTGTTTACATCCCATTGTCAATCGCCCTTGACGATTGGTTAGGTTTAGTCATGATATTTTCGTTAGTTTTAACGAAAATATCATGATTAAACCTAACCAATCGTAGGTAGACCGCATACTACAGTAGCACCAATTATTTTTTATACTGTAAATTATTATATAATGCTCGTTACATATTCTTTCCTTTCGCAGGTGAAAGACGAGTGCAGGTTATATCTAAATTATAAATTAAAAAATGAAACGAAACGCGTCAGGGGGAACTACAAATTTAAAAATCTGGCCCATAGCACAACGTATAAAATAGAATGGTCAACTGAATTTGAAGAAAAATCAGATCCTGAAAAGAGTGTTAAATCAATAGTTCAAATGACAAACGTTTCAACATTATCATCAAGTAAGTATTCGTTTAATTTTATATATAATTTATACAGGGTGTCCCATAGGAAAATTTATTTTAATTTAAATTTATAAAAGTAACGCAGTAGAACTAAAACTTGTGTTCAAATTCATGTCTTGTTTTGGGACCGTTTTTTTTTTTTTTTTGTTGCGGATAGAATAACACGCCAATGGCTAATATGAAAGCGAGTTACACTCCTGAAGAAAAGGCGAGGCTTTTCCTCAGGAGTGTAACTCACTTTCATATCCATCGACAAATCTCGTATATTACAATTATGAGACACCAAAAATGAAACATTTCACTGAATGATTTTATTCAAACAAGAAAATTTTAAAGTTTTAGTTGAAAAAAGCTGATCATTGGGAAATACTACGAATTAATGAACAAAATTATTAAAATTTTTTTTTTTAGATTTTTCTTTTATTTTTAATATATAGATAGATAATTAATCTACCGCCTCCGTGGTGTAGTGGTTAGCATCGCTGATTATGAATCCATCGGCCCCAGGATTGAGACCCGGTGACGACAGGCGGCACGCAGCAAAACCCAGCTGTTCATCCTTCCACACAATATAAATTGTTTTGTAGATAAATGGGTACCCTTGGTAGCCTAGTGGTTAAGACGCTGGGCTGCTGATCGGGAGGTTACGAGATCGAGTCCGGGCGAGGATTTTGTAATTTCTGACCGTCTGTGGTTGGACGCGGTTCAGATTCCAAGTGAAACTGTAGGTCTAAGGTGGAGTGATAAGCTTGACCTTCATCAGAATGAACAATTCGGACAAAACCAAGGTTAACCAAGGATAGATAGATAGGTAGATTATTTAAAACTGTAATAATTGCAGAAAATTTTTAGAAAATTAAAAACTTCCAAGAACTAAATTCTCAATAACGTTTTCAACCCATAAAATGATGGTGCCTTTTTCAATTCGGAAGAAAACAAGACAAATAAAGTGGTCGCTGTTCGAACTAAAACTGAGTGAAGAACTATAAAAAGGATAACATTTTTAAAAAAGACAACCAACAAATTAAGGTGGCTGGTTGTTACCCTTCAGCCAAGGAACAAACTTTAAAATATTAAGCGTAAAATCGTCTAAGTTAAACGATACTTTTTTACCATTAAAATTATCAGCGTTTATAATAAAGAAGGATTCCACTATTTTTCTATTATGATTGTCATTAATATGAGGAAGGACATTATAATCATTAAAGTTAATATTATGATGTGCAGACTGAACATGATTAAATGCTGGACTGTCAATTTGAGCTGTACAGACAGAGTACTTATGTTGGTAAATCTGCCTGTGAATGTCAATTGTTTCCCCAATATAATTTTTGGGACAGTTATTACAAGGATTGCATAAACTACGGCATCTTGGGATTGAACATTTTTAATAATATGTGGTCGAATTATATTTTTAATAATTGTATTGTTATTTTCAATGACTACATTTATTTCTTTTGGTAGAAGGTTATTAATGTCTACCTTGATTGGAACAGGAAGCTTGAGAATATTTTCTAGTTTGAAGGTACAGTATTTTCTTTATTATAATTATAGAACCTCTTTCAAGCACCGACATGAGTTTTATTAATAAAGTCTGAAGTATAACCCAAATTTGTAAGAGTGTTCTTAATGTACAAAATCTCTTCCTCCAAAAATATCGGGTCACAGATTCTGTATGCTCTCAAAAACAGACTCAAAATCACTCCACCTTTTGTGCTTTCGGAATGACCTGAAAAAGAATGTAGGTATGAGTCTGAATGAGTAAGCTTCCTCCAAACTTTAAAGATGACCCTATTATTCAAATTTCCAATGATACAAATGTCAAAGAAAAGGAACTGTTTATTGTTTTCTTTTTTGTAAACAAATTGGATAGAAGGCTCCAAACTATTGAGACTTGCAAGTAAATTCTCAATATTAACATTTTCATCAACATCTGCAAAGGTACCAACATATCTAAATAAATTAACTCCAAGAATTTAAAGGTCGGTCATTCTCTTCTCAAGAAACTCCGTACATAAATTAGAGAGCACAGAAGATAAAGGTGAGCCCATTTGAAGACCCTGAGTCTGCTGATAATACGAGTCATTAAAACTAATTATGAGAAATACACAATCGAATTCAACGCATAAGAAAGTTCAAACTGATAGACAGAGATTCAGAATTTGCGGTCAAGTATTCCTCAACACAATCCAATGTATAATTGACAGAGACTTTGGTAAACAAAGAAACGACGTCGAAGCTAACCATAACTTTTCCTCTTAGATCCACATTTTGTATTTTTTCTATAAAATCATACGAGTTCAGTACATGAGCCTCTGAGATAGTTCCAACATGCATGCCAAGGTATTTTGCCAGCCAAGAAGCCAATTTATACGTAAAACACCAGGAATTGGAGATAATGGGTCGAAGAGGAATTCCCGACTTATAGATTTTTGGCAACCCGTACATGTAAGATAATGAGGGCAAATACGAATTAAATTTCTTTTTAAGATCTGGGAATTCATCAAGAATAGTTTTAAGATTCTTATTAAAGGCTTGTTGAGAAATTTTTAAAGGGTTTCTTGCAAGTTTTTGTCTGTAGAGCTGCTATCCGACAATAAAGTGTTAATTTTTGTAATACAATCTTTTTTTTTTATGCAGGAAGGAGGGGCCAAGGGTAAATGCCGCAAAAGCCCCACACCCGTATAAGAAGAAGAGAGCGAAAATCAGGGGATAGCAGATAGAGATAGCAGAAAATCAGAGGTCAGGTGTACCATAGCCGTCCAACGCGAATCATGGAATGACTGTTGAGAAGGACGCTTTGTGAAGCTGATGGAGAAGTGAAGAGTGGAATCATCGACATAGGAGTGGATAGGACTGAAAGTGCATCTTAATAGGTCATTGATAAATAAAAGGAAAAGAGTGGGTTTTAGGACAAAACCCTGAGGAACACCACTATTAATAGCTTTAGGAGAAGAACAGTGGCCATCTACAACCGCAGCTATAGATTGGCCAGAAAGGAAATTAGAGAGGAAGGCACAGATTGAAGGATAGAAATCGAAGGAGAGCAGTTTCGAAATTAAAGATTTGTGCCAGACTCTTTCAAAAGCTTTTGATACGGCTAACGCAATAGCAAAAGTTTCAGAGAAATCCCGAAAGGAGGATGACCAAGAGTCAGAGAGATGTGCAAGAAGATCACCAGTAGAGCGTCCCTTGCGGAACCCATACTGACGATCTGAAAAAATTGTGAGAAGAGAGGTGCTTAAGAATCTTCCTATTAAGTATAGATTAAAAGACTTTAGAAAGGCAAGAAATCAAAGCAATTGGACGATAATTGGAGGGTTGAGAGTGGTCACCCTTCTTTAGGACAGGCTGGATGAAAGCGAACTTTCAGCAGGAAGGAAAAGTACCAAATGAAAGACAAATACGAAAGAGCTTACACAGGCAGGGTGTCAGCAGAGATGCACAGTTCTTGAGAACAACAGGAGGAACACCACCAGGACCGTACGCCTTCCTGGAGTTGAGCCCAGATAGGAGAGAAAGAACATCTTTGGAAGAGATTCTAATTTCAGGCATATTAAAGTTAGAGGGAGGAGGAGATAGAGGAACAGCA
The DNA here is from genome assembly GCA_023014485.1 of Bathynomus jamesi. NCBI lineage: Eukaryota > Metazoa > Arthropoda > Malacostraca > Isopoda > Cirolanidae > Bathynomus > Bathynomus jamesi. The sequence goes on along the minus strand of JAJOZX010000273.1, from coordinate 798,266 downwards.
CCGAAATCGTCCAGGGTTGAGCTGGAGGCAAACGTTTGAGCGAAGAGTTCAGTTTTGTCAGGAGAAGAGACGGCAACTGACCGTCGGAATGGAAAAGAGGAGGGAAAGAAGAAGTAAAGTTGTTTGCGAGGTTCTTAGCTAGATGCCAGAAAGAGCGAGAAGAATTAGAATTGGATAGGTTTTCACATTTTTGTCGGATAAAGAAATTTTTGGCGAGTCGAAGAACAGATTTTGCACGATTGCAGGCAGAAATATAAGCTAAATGAGAGTCAGGAGTTGGATGGCAACCGTACCTTCTGAAAGCCTCCTCTCTGTTGCTGGTAGCACTAGAACAAGTAAAGTTAAACCGAGGGTTTTTAGATGAGTTGTAGGAATAGGATATGGAATGCCTAAAAGAATCAGCTCCGTGATGTGCTCATCACACTCGGAGGGGCTCCGGCCACGGAAGCAGTAATCATTTCATGGGAAATCAAGAAGTACTGCCTAAGGGCTTGCCAATAAGCGGCGCCATCTTGGGAGGATCCAAAGGCTGAATTGAAACAATAGGACAGGAAGCAGATATAACACCGTGGTCGGAGGAGCCCAACGGAGAAAAAGTTTGACAGAGTAAGAAGAAGGATGAGAGGTGAGAAATAATTCCAGAATGTTGGGCCTATCTCCAAGGTGATCAGGGATACAAATAGGGTATTGTACAATCTGCTCTAGGTCATTTAGGATAGAAAAGTTGTAAGCCAGTTCACCAGGAATGTTAGTGAAATGAGAGGAAAGCCAAAGGTGGTGGTGAACATTAAACTCTCTTAAAATTGAGATGCCAGCTAAAGGAGAGTGAGATAGAATGTATTCCATTTTGGAAGCGAGGTACCGGTAGCCAAAGAATTTTGGATAGTCAGTAGAATTAGGAGAAAGGTGCGCAGCGCAGATGTATTTAGTTTGAGATTGGCATGTAAGCCGTAGCCAGAGGGTATAGAATTCGGAGGATTCGAGTTCGGGAATACGAGAGCAAGTTAGGTAGTTGCGTACATATACGCAACATCCACCTTTGGAGTGAAATTGAGTATAGAGAAAGTAAGAGGATACAGAAAAGGGGTTGCTCTCAGTTGTCCCAGACACCCAGGTTTCACTGAGGAAAAGAAGATAAGGTTTACATGAGGAGAGGTGATGTTCAACAGATTGAAAATTTGAGCAAAGGCCACGAATGTTGCAGAGGTTTAAGAAAAGTGAACCAGACAGAGGCCCAGAACGTCTCGAATGGGCTGCCCAGGTCTGCGTTCCCAGTATCGACAACTGGGGAAACAGAAGTGGGAACATTTATGGTTCCCTTCGCAGGAGACTCCGAGTTGTCTTTTTTTAATTTTGAAAAGATTATGTAGTGTGTAAGATGTGTGTACAATATATGTAGTGAAGAATAGGGAGAGAAGCGTGTGTTTGAGAGCATGCTGGACTGCTCACAGGGTAGACGAGAAACAAAAAGATCAGCTAAGGAGGACAATGACAGAAGAAACAGGAGTTTCAGCACTCCCCATTCTTCTATCTAACATCCCCCGGAGTACTTCCCTTGTCGATTGGTGTCTACATGTAATCTCCTCCTGCAAACAACAGTACTTTATTCATAATAACAATTTCATTCCCTTTGTCCGACTTTAAAACTAGAATAGCCTCATTACGTTTGAGTTTATGCAGTGAATCACAAATTTATTCCGTCTTTCATATTATTAAATATTGTATATTACCCAGTAAGAATCCCTTCAAACTAAGTAAATTTAAATTATTAGAATTTGAAATTTCTCAAAGACTTCAAGAATCCAATTAAACAGTTATAATCAGGATTTTAGGCGAAGTCCAAACCAAAACCAAGGGCACATTTAGACAGAAAATCCAACGAAAGATGACAAATTAACTACAAGGTTGTTACCACTAACTAACTCTATACCACGAACTACTTGGTCCTTGTAAGCATGCACAAAATCAAGTAATTTAGTTAACATCGATCATTAAAAATATTCAAATTCTTAACAAAATAATAAGTAGTATATAGAATTAAAATTAAACCTAACATTTCTCAAAGAGTAGTTGACTTCAGCCTTAACTTTATCAATACGAGCCTTCAAAATCTGCTTCAAATATGGCGAAAAGGGTTGATTGGAAGTGTTTAAAAGCGTAACAGAAACTAAAGTTTTGGTATAATCTTGTCTTTTAAGATTGGTATAATTTTGTCTTTTGAGATTTGGTATCTTATCTTTTAAGATTGGTCATTTTGTCTTTTAAGCATTTATTCAAGAAAGACAAACGACACTGTTTCTACGAGAAAAAAGAACTGCATTTTATATAAAAAGAAGACAGACAGAGAGATAATAACTGCAATAGATATCAAGCTGTTAATGGATTCGTGCCTAGTGAAGTTTAATTTTAAATAAAAAGAAGTTAATCCAAAAGGCTTGGATGATTTTAGGTGTAAATACTTTTTCTCAGTCGACGTTTCAGTCCTTGAAGGTCAATTCTCAAGACTAAAACTTTGTTATATATCTTGAATTACAAAATAGTTTTCTGTATTAGAAACAGATTAAGAAAGACTTGAAAAGTTATTAAAACGTTATTGAGTTCTGTATTTTGAAGATAAGGGACAGTCGTGTGGAAGATTGTGGCGAGTAGACGATGAAAGAACTGGAATTTTGAGGCATTGGAAACCACAAGGTTTTCTCTGCCCTAATCAGAGATGTAGAAAGATCGAGATCAGGTGCACTACACCCGTCCTAAGTGAATCGTGGATTGATTGTTGAGAAGGACGCTTTGTAAAGCGGGCAGAAAAGTGAAAGGTGGAATCATCGGCACAGGAGTGGATAGGATAGGAAGTACGACTTAATAGACCATTGATAAATAAAAGGAAAAGAGTAGGTGACAGCAGTGGTGGGATTCAAAAATTTTAAGAACCGGTTCGCCCTCCCTTCCCCTTCTCCTCCCCCTTCCATGTCAGAAATGAAAACTAAAAGAATGTTTTTATCGAAATGCGTATGGTATAAAGAAAAATCATGCACGGACTGAAAGGGTTAAGGACCGGTTCGGCGAACTCGGGAAATTTTAGGAACCGGTTCGCACGAACCGGCGCGAACCGGCTGAATGCCACCACTGGGTGACAGGCCAGAACCCCGAGGAACACCACTATTAATAGCTTTAGGAGAAGAACAGTGGCTATCAACAACCGCAGCAATAGATCGGCCATAAAAGAAATCAAAGATGAAGGGCACAGAGAGGAAGATAGAAAACGAAGGAGGGCAGTTTGGAAATTAAGGATTTGTGCCAGTTAGTTGGAGGGTTGAGAGTGGTCACCTTTCTTTGGAACAGGCTGAATGAAAGCGAACTTTCAGCAGGAAAGAAAAGTAGCAAAGAAAAGAATTTGATTGGTATGTATGTATTAATCTTAAATTATTATTACGGGTATAAAACAAATTCTAAGTCATTATTGAAGTTATGATACCAATATTATACCAAGAAATCAGTGTTAGACATGAGAGGTGAACAATAACAAGTAACGTACATTTAATCCTAGATTACACACGAGAAATGAATAAACAATAGTAATGTACATTTAATCCTAAATTCTTATTTGTATTCCATTATTAATCGAGATTTCAACTTCGTTTTAAACGAATTTTTTATATCAGCACTTAAATAATTCCATAGTTTGTCTGTCCAATGAAGATGGGTAATTTTTGGAATCAAGACAATCTAAATTGAGGAATAACATGCTTTGATCTATTTCTGGTCTGATATGAGTGGATTTCTTAATGAGTTACAAAATATTTATTTAACCATTGTACGAGTAAGTTAATGATTTTGTTCTTACACTTGTAAATAAAAATAAATTGTGCCGGTTTGATTACATCTTTGAGCTTTAGTAGTTTTAGCTCTTTAAATAATGCACTAGAGTGATCAAGGAAATCAGCATCAGATAATAACCTATTGCACTTTTTTGGATGACAAAGATACCGTTTAATGCGTTGTTAGCGGAGTTTCCCCAAACAAGGGTGCAGTACGTTATATAAGGAAGAGCAAGTGTATGATACAGAGTTAATAAAACCTGTTTAAGAACTACATTTCTAAGTTTAAACATTATAGCAACGCTCCTTGAAATCTTTTTTGAGATATGATTTACATGCTCACTCCATTGCAAATTCTTCTTCGAGCATTACACCAAGAAATTTTGTTACAGTATAATCCTTTACAGCGATTTCATCACCATTTAGTTCATCAAGATACACACTTTGTTTATTAGTAAAAATCATGAGATTTGTTTTTCTGGTATTTAGGAAAAGTTTATTGGTGGTCAATCATTTCATTACATTGATAAATTCTGATTTAAATATATTCTTAGCTGAATTAACATCTTTGCAAAAAAAGACACAGTTGCATCATCTGCAAACATTATGAATGTAAGTATAACAGATGAACGTGGAAGGTCATTTATGTACGAGGGCCACTTAATATATTTTGCATCACCTTTTTTTTTCTTTCCAAGTTTCCTTGTAAGTTCCGGAAATTTTGTACACAAGTAGTTACATACCTTTTTCAGAAGTTTTTATTTTTCCACAGAGTTTCCATCCTTTTCTACGGCTTTCCTCCACCTCGAAACAAGGGCCTTTATTCGTTGCTGGTAAAAGTCCGCTGGGTTCCGCTCGAGCTACCTCTTAACCTCCTCAACAACCTCATCGTCACTCTGAAACTTTCTTCCACGAATAGCATCCTTCATTGGCCCAAACAAATGGAAGTCCGAAGGTGCCAGATCCGGGCTGTATGGAGGGTGGGGTAACACAGTCAAGCGCATTTTTGTGATGGCCTCTCTTGTTTGCAAACTGTTGTGTGGTGTTGCGTTATCGTGCGAAAGAAGGACGTCTGCCAGTTTTCTCTCCCGTCGAACTCGCTTTATACGTCTCTGGAGTCTCTGTAGGGTAGCAATATATGCCTCTGAGTTGATTGTTTGTCCTTTCTTCATAATGTCCACCAGAATCACCACTTTCATGTCCCAGAACAAACAAACAAACAAACAAACACTTTATTTCAGACTCAACAGGTACAAACATTATACAAGAGGTCCATAGAAGATTAAGAGATAGTTGTCTGGAGCACTCACTAAGTAGGCCAGTGAATTACTGTGTATAATGAACATACAATTGCCTACGCCAATGCTTCCCGATTTGAGATTTATAAAATATATCGGAGACCAGTTCACTAACCATGGCTTTTATTATCTTATTGACTGACTCACCAAGCCTAGTGATAAATCTAAATACAAAATTGCGAATGACACTGGCACAGTTAGGCACCTTATTGAATACAAACAGCATACTGACACTAGAAGGAGCACCATTTACAAATCTTGGAGTCCTTAATAAACTCTTAAAAATATTATTATATGCAACATATAATTTCCTCAAATTATACATCCTGTAGTTCCACCACAAATGAGCTGTATACATTGGAGTACAAAAAGTTTTGAACAAAACTAACTTAACATCTGATGAACACACATGAAATTTTCTAACCAAAGTATTTCCCTGAGCATATAATTGTCTACATTGCCTTAGAATATCACACTCATCTGAAAGACTTTCCGTTAGTATGTGGCCAAGATACTTAGTCTTGGTTACTTCTGACAGCACCATACCATTCAATTGAAATTCAGGAAATTTTAGATATTTGTAGGCCTTGGTCCTCATAATCATAACATGACTTTTATCAGGATTATATTTTTTGTCGTTATCCTTCCCATACCTTTCACACACCTTCAAAAGTGTGCTGAGCCCTTTTACAGATGGAGAAATAAGAACTAGATCATTTACATACATCAGATGATTAACAATCATTGTACCAATAAAGCAGCCTATTTTACAGGTGTTCAGCACAACAGATAGATTATCCATATAAACATTGAATAAGTAGGGGGATAGTATCCCTCCCTGCTTGACACCATTGGTCACAGAGAATGGCTCTGAATTAACCCCACCCCCATCGTACAATCATTGTCTGGTGATTATACCAGAGTAGAATAGAATATAATAGAATAACCTTTATTAATAATAATAAAATAAATAATTTTTTTTAATTTACAATGACATGAATAATTTTGGAGCTCGACTATTTATTTTTATTTAATTTGGCCCTTATGCTTTAGGCATTAATATACGGACCAACACGATCAAATGTTTTAGAGGCATCCAGGAAACACAAAAATACATTAGCATCTAGAGTTTAGTATTTACAGATCATTTCCTTCAAGGCATACACACACATATCAGTACTGTGTTTCTTTTTAAAACCAAATTGGTTATCACTAGTTATACAGGTAACATTCAAGTCTATTAATGAGTATATATTCAAACACCTTAGACATAATACTGGCCAAGGCTATTGGCCTATAGTTATCTTTACTATTAATTTTACCCTTTTTATCTTTTAGTACTAGCACCAAAACAACGGATAACATTGTATCCGGCAAAACACCATGTAGGCCCTATGAGTAAACCTGTAAAGCACAAAGTTAACAGAGGCACTAATCTGTCACTACTAAATTTCAGATGCTCAGCAGAAATACCATCAATACCACATGATTTGTTACAATCTAAACATTTTATTGCCTGGTTAGTCTCAAATACACTAACTCTTATATCTGGACTGTAGGTAGCATCACAGTTAACATTATTTTCTCATGTACAGAGTTGAATAACTCACTGTAGTGTTCCTTCCATAATTTGACTATATTCTCAGTCCCAGTTACATTTTCAATATTAGCAGGGAGAGACATTGCACTATTATTCATTGTTTTTAATTCGTCCCAAAAGTTTTTTGGATTCTTACTGGCAAGCTTTCGAGCCAGAGCCTCTCTGCTTAACTCATCTTCATGATTTTTTATATACCTTAATGCATACTTGAACCTGGCATTAGCCCTCTGTTTTTGTTGTAATACAGGGCCTTGCCTTGGCTTCCCTTGTTCACACCACATTAAAAAAGCATCTCTGGATGCATTATGAAGTTCAGCCACATAATCGCTCCAGCTAGGTCTACATGTATAGTTTTTTCTTCTAAAGGAATTTAAGTCTAAGCTAGCATTATTGAGAGAGAATGCTAAAATATATGTTTGAATTTTACAGTTTACATCCTGACAAGCTAGAGCATCATTAAGGATAGATATATTACTTAGCAATACATCAGACTTATTACAATACTGTTCTTTGCCCTCATCATCAACTTTGAACCAGTCTAACTTCGCTTTACGTGTATCATTTACCTGTGATAGCATTGTAATATAATTAATGTGTATAAATATAATGATCCAACCCTGAGGTGGTGTGCCAACTATCACTAACATAAGTAAAGCTATCACCAGGAAGACTACACATGGATGAAAGGGTCAAGTTATTATCTTCATAGAAGGCTTTTAAGTGGTTGCTAAACAAAGAATTATCATTAAGCACATAAGCATTAAAGTCACCAATAATAGCTACACATGTCGTATCCAATTCATCAATAATACTGCTGACCTGCCCCAATTTAATGAGGTAATCTTCTTCATTATCAATTGCCTGAAAAGGCATATAGATACCAAAGCTGGGCACCAAACCGTTAATCCGTAATCGTTAATTAACGAAGTTAACTTTTTCGTTAACGATTTAACTTTTAAGTTAACTTTGAAAATCATTATCGGACTAATTAACTTCCGTTACATTTAACTTCCGTTAACTCAAGTCCGTTAACCCCAAAAATTCATAAATAAACGTTTAAAAGTTTCTATTATTTTCAGTGCTGAGCAGGTGCGCAATTAATCCGCCACTGTTAATAGTGATGAACGAATTTCCATTTCCGCAGTGCAAAATCAGGCGATATATTTGTTTCCGTCGCCACAATTTGTCTTACCAAATATGGTAGTTATTTATGGCATTGGTTTGAGCAAAACATGGTCGACTGTAAAATCAGGCGGAAAGATTTGCCATTTGAGTTGAATGTTTCAACTTCTTTCAAGAAATATCACGAGCATTTTAAGGCACTTTCAATAATATATATGTAACAATTACAACAAATAACTACATTCGTTTCATTTTCAGTCTGTCTCTTGCGCAACATGTTTGTGCTAGTGAATATTTAAAAATAATCGTTGTCAAGTAAGTCATGTATATTTATAATATGTCTGTGAGTACCTTATTAGTAGTCTCCTTGATACATTTCAAGAACCATAAAACTGATCAGGTAAGATTTCAATTCTCATGTCACTTTGATGACATAAATTAAGTCAATTGGTGTCTTACAATGGGAGCGTTTTCACCTTAACCCTTTATGTCCTGGCGGTACTTCTAGGTACCACATCTTTAAAATCTCCATAATTATTTTTCTACCCGGTTGATCCTGCCGGTACTTTCAAGTCCCAATGTGAATTAGTTTCTTTATGAGATAATAGATGGCGTTGAGAAGTAAATGTGAGCGTGTGGCGCCAGAGGCTGTTTACTCTTTAGTATCTCTGCCATCCCCTCCAGTGCTGCAGTGGAGCGTTTGTTCTCTATGGGCAAGGACATCCTGAGGGCCAAGAGATCATCCCTGTCTGATGAAAACTTTGATATGCTAATTTTCATGAAGGGCAACATGCATCTCATGGACAAAATGGAGAACGAGAAGAAGAGGGAAAATTAAATTATATATATATTGTGTTTTCCATTTTTTTTTATAATAAAAGTTAACGTTAACGGTTTATCGGCAACTTCCGTTACATGTTTAACGAATTAACGGATTAACGGTTAACGAAGTTAACTTTTTGGTTAACGGATTAGCGGTTAACGAAGTTAACTTTTTGGTTAACGGTGCCCACCACTGATAGATACACAGAATTACAAATTTTTTATTGTCTACACAAATTTCTATTCCAGTTAGCCAATTCAAACCAAGTTTGAATTCACTAATATATTTCCCATACTCCAACCTCCATAGAATAGCTACCCCACTAGGTGGGTGGCCTGGAAGGAGACCATCTTTTTTTATCTCTGGTGGCCTCCCCCTATCCCATGAAAGTTACTGGACAGGCTATTCAGGTCCTTTAAGGCCTGTTTCCATAGCCATGTTTCCTGCAGACAGAGAATATCAGCATCCTCTAACAGCTTATCAATTATGATCCGCCTGTGTTTGCTGTTATTGCCTAAGCTTAGGCCTCTACAGTTATAAGAGGTTACCTTGAATGTTGCAATTAGGAAAATGCAGGAGTTCTGCCAGCCATCTCTACATGTTGAATTCCACTTATACCAGGCACAGCAGTTACAGCATTAGACCCAGCTGGATTTTCCTCTATGGTACGACGCATGGTGTCTCCATAATTACCCTCTCCAGCACTTGCGAGAGGGGCTGCAGGTGTTTTTCTTCCCTTCTTCTCATAGAACCGCCGTACATATACCCGTTACGGCCATACTGCTGGATCCATAAATATCCCTGGATCATCACAGACTGCTGTAACTTGAAAGGAACTGTAGGTAGTCCATCTGGAGTCAATTTTTCTACATGTAACCTGAAGGTTCACATTATCTTCCGCAAATGCTTGCAGCTCCTCGGCCGCAAGATCAGGTCAACATCTCGAGACGAAAATGTTTACAGTCTTCGTTGGTACAGCCATCATACGATCTGTTTTGGCAGCCCCTGTGATACCCGGCCGTCCTCTGCCAGCCTTTGCCACAGGCTGACTCCCTCTAGCCGGTGCATGAGTGGGACCAGACCCCCTTGAGGGACCACCACCATTAGCTACTGCAGTGGTTGCAGTTCTCGGAGGGGTCGCTCGCTTCCGGCCCCTCCTTGCCATCATTGTTCAAGATGCCTCCTCATCATGACCCCCGACTGCATTCCCAGCATCCCCATTCACTAAGGTCCCATGGGTACCCTGTGTGAGATGGTATTGAGCTGGCGATGTAGCAGTGTCTGGGTTTAGGGACCCAGGATAAAACTGAAAAAAAGCAGAAGGCTCTGCACTCATGGAGCCAGGATGAGGCTGAGAGGCAGAGGGCTCTGCACTCATGGATCCAGGATGAGGCTGAGCTGCAGAAGGCTCTCCACTCATGGTTCCAAGAGTATGCTGAGCGGCAGAGGGCTATGCACTCATGTATCTGGGAGTAGGCTGCACCCTGCCCCTCACAGGTCTTTGACCATCTAGAAGAAGAGGGAATTCCTCCTGCAGTGTTCCATCAATGAGTGGGGTGTGTCTAGGTACTGGCCACCAGAAGATGATGGCCATAACCTTTCCTGCAGAGGGAGCCATTTTTAACTTTTTCTTGCGTGGGGAGTCTGCGTGTTGCCACTCCATGGATTGACGTTTTGTTTCAGGTTCAAGTCTCATCCCCAGTTACAATTCGTGAAAGGAAGTCATCCCCTTCTGTCTCATATCGAACCAACGACTTAGAAGCAATTTCTTTTTTTGGGGGGGTTTTGTGATCTTCAGTCAGTTCGCGAGGAACAAACCGTGAACACACTTTTGAGTGTACCAGTTGCTGAATTATCATATTCACACTTCCTTCACTAATTCCTAGCTCCAGTAATAGCTCTTTGTATGTGTCGCGCTGATTTGATCGAATGATGCTGTTAGCACGTTGCCGATGCCGGGCGACTGCTGCGTGGCTCATCATCGAGGCTGGCTCTCCTTCTCTCCGATGGTCTCACACGTTTAGATCAGCGTCCAACTGTGCTTCGATCAACAACACCATCTCCATAAACGTTTTCTTGACGTTTGTGAATATTTCCAACTGTTTCCTTCTCTGCGGTTAAGAACTCGATAACAGCTCTATGTTTACGACGCACATCACTGTCAGACGCCATTTTCGAAACTGCGTTAACCATTGGTTTTATACAAGGGCGTTTTAAAGCGGTTTTATACAAGGAGGGGAGGTTCAAACTGGAAAATTCCAGTTATGTGAAGCGCAGAAAGTTCAAACTTAGGGCCCACAAGGTATTTCAGCCCCATGGCCTATTATTTCGCTAAGAAAAATGGTGGCGCAAAATATATCGAGTGCCCCTAGTATAATAAAAATAACAGTGGACCCAAAACTGAGCCCTGTGGTACATTATGTTTGACAAGCGTTTACGTCGAGCAGACATTATTTACTGATACAAAATAATATCCATTGGACAAATAACTTTTAAACCAATCACTGATTCCTCTTCGAAAGCAGAAACAATATAATATAATTTGTTAAGTAGAATATTTTGATCTATTACATCAAACGTCTTACTCAAATCCATAAATATTAATATCATTATTTCTTTGTTCTCTTTAGCTATATTTGCATTTTCCAAAAGATTTAAAATAGCCATTTCCGTTGTTTTTATTATTACGGAAGCCATATTGATTTTTGAGATAATAAATTGTAGGATTCTAAATATTGCTGCATTCTACTTTTTACAAATTTTTCAAAAATTTAGCTGAACACAGATAATGAACACACCGATCTGTAATTAGTTGCTAATGCATAATCACCCCCTTAAAAAGGGTTATTATGCAACCAATTTTTAGCATTGATAGGAATATGCCTTTGAAAATACCTTGAGTGATAATTTTAGCCAAAGTTACAGATATTTTTATTTTTAACAAACTTAACTGTAGGTACAGGAACGTTAGGAATGTTATTTTTTGTATTTTTTAATTTACCATCATATTCCAGACCTCAGTAGAGGTAGCAGGAACAAAAGAAAATGAATTTAGTGGACTGGGTGGCATATATTCTAAAGATGAGTGATCATTATTTAGTAACTGTGAGCGAAACTTGTTAGCTACTGAAGTAAAATGGTTATTTAAAGAGTCTGCAATAGAAGTATCATCAGTAATTTCTTTACTGCCAACATTTAGTTTGTCTATTGAATTTTTTTTTTATTTGGTTTCCGAGAAGACTGTTTATGACTGTCCAAGTATTTTTCATGTCTCCCTTTTTATGTTTGGAAAATTGATCGTTATAATAATTATATTTTGCAATTTTGATTATTTTAGTTATTTTGTTGCTATATTGAGTATATTGTACTTTAGGAATTTGGCTTTATAATTGCAATTTGAATAATTTATTTACTTAAACATAATATTATACTATGAGGCAGGACTTCTGACTCACCCTACAGGGTGTCCCAAAAGTCACCATATATAGGGAAAATTAGCACTTTTTAGCAAAATGTAACTTTATTTACAAAACATTCTCTACATGATTGCCATTTCTTTGTAAACACACACGGATGCGTCTCTCCCACTCATGGTGAACTCGTGTTAACACATTTGGTGTTATGGACGTAATGTACCAGGAAAAGATACAGAACATGGATCGCCTAAAGGAACGCATTCGAAGTGCAATTACGTCCATAACACCAAATGTGTTAACACGAGTTCACCATGAGTGGGAGAGACGCATCCGTGTGTGTTTACAAAGAAATGGCAATCATGTAGAGAATGTTTTGTAAATAAAGTTACATTTTGCTAAAAAGTGCTAATTTTCCCTATGTATGGAGACTTTTGGGACACCCTGTATATACCTTTCAACCTTTCAAATGTTCCGTGCGATGATTCCTCATTTCACGAAGGTCAAGCTTGTCGTCCCTCCTCTCGAGTTGGCCTGATGAAGTAGTGAGTTGGTTTCTTGTACTCTCCACCTCACATAGCCAGGTACGCCCGGCTCATCGGGGATTGTTCTGAGCCAGACGTCTAATCTTCTTTTGAAGATGTCTACTGCAACACCATTCGTGTTCCTTAGGTCTTTGGGCAGCTGACTAAACAGTTTTGGTCGTCTCACAGGATATATATATATATATATATATATATATATATATATAATGTGATAAAAGTTAGAATCTCTCATACCTTTCACCGATTTTCTTTTAACTTTTTTAGGGCCATTAAAATTGAATGAAATAATTAAAAGTACGACCAAGCAGTCCACAACCTTCAGCTGGAAAGATTCGGCTTACTCAAAATACTACTATCGCCTGCTGGTAAGTCATTGACATTACGAAAAAGAATGCATTTTAGCAACAAATATTGAACAGGTTCTCTTAGGTTAATTTAGGTGACATCAGGTCATGTTAGGTTAGCCCACGTAATGTATTAGGTTACATTAAGTTGGTAGAACTACCAATGAGATTTCCTGTCATATATATACAGTATATATACATTATATGTATATACTCGTGTATATATATATATATACACAGTGGTGTAGTGCTAAATAAAGAAGTGAGGGAACGCATTTTGAAAGTGTTACTCAGATGCGGGGGTGGACAATGGCGAGCGCGGCGAGCCCATACAGCTGGGGGTCCGGGGGCACTGTAAGCCCCCCGGGAAGTCTTTTGAAATCTGACCAATTTCAGGGATATTTTGAGGTCATATGCACTGGATATTAGGATATATTCCAAGGTTGAAATGTAGTATTTCCAGTGTCATTAGATATACGACATCCAGTACGATCAATAAAAATAGTTAACAACTGGAATGATTAACTAAAAAAAAGTTAACAACTGGTACGCCGTGGTGACTGTTTCACCAGATCTTTATAGGCTAGCATTGCCTCAGTCGAAGCTAAAAGAAATGAAACAGTTAATGATTCTTTCTCATATTTCTTCTAGGGGTGGGAATTGAAATTTCATGACGTTAGAGATTTGTAAGTTCGGATTTATTTGAAATAGTGAGGGAACGCCTTCCGTCTACCAAAAAAAGTAAGGGAACGCCGTTCCCACGCGTTCCCACAGCACTACACCACTGTGTGTATATATATATATATATATATATATATATATTAAAACCTTGTTAACCTTGTTGCTGTTCCGTGCGTTGGTCTTTCTTCACACGAAGGTCAAGCTGGTGGCCCCGCCTCTAGGTCTGGCTTGGTGGAGGAGCGAGTTGTTTTCTTGCGCTCTCCACCGTACATACCCAGGTACACCTGGCTCATCTGGTACCGTCCTGAGCCAGGCATCTAGTCTTCTCTTGAAGACTTCAACTTTGACCACTGTAACGTTTCTGAGGTCCTTTGGAAGCTGGTTAAAAAGTCTTGGCCCCATGACAACCAAGCTATTTTCTTTCAGTGTTGAGGAGGTCCCTTGTTGGGCCTTTAATTTGGGAACACTACACATTCTGCCTTTCCTATTTTCCAGTGTTGTTTGAATGGTAATTGGGTTTAGTTTTAGGTTTGGTACCAGTTTTTCGATCATTTTCCATATGTAGATTATGGTGTACCTCTCTCTTCTTCTTTCCAGGGAGTACAGACAGTGGTGTAGTGCTGTGGGAACGCGTGGGAACGGCGTTCCCTTACTTTTTTTGGTAGACGGAACGGCGTTCCCTCACTATTTCAAATAAATCCGAACTTACAAATCTCTAACGTCATGAAATTTTAATTCCCACCCCTAGAAGAAATATGAGAAAGAATCATTAACTGCTTCATTTCTTTTAGCTTCGACTGAGGCAATGCTAGCCTATAAAGATCTGGTGAAACAGTCACCACGGCGTACCAGTTGTTAACTTTTTTTAGTTAATCATTCCAGTTGTTAGCTATTTTTATTGATCGTACTGGATGTCGTATATCTAATGACACTGGAAATACTGCATCTTCAACCTTGGAATATATCCTAATATCCAGTGCATATGACCTCAAAATATCCCTGAAATTGGTCAGATTTCAAAAGATTTCCCGGGGGGCTTACAGTGCCCCCGGACCCCCAGCTGTATGGGCTCGCCGCGCTCGCCATTGTCCCCCCCGCATCTGAGTAACACTTTCAAAATGCGTTCCCTCACTTCTTTATTTAGCACTACACCACTGAGTACAGATTTAATTTACGTAGTCTTTCCCAGTAGTTGAGTTCTTTGCAGCCATCAATCTTGGTTGTGAAACGTCTCTGCGTTTCTTCTAGTTTATTAGTTTCTTCCTTTTTATATGGGGACGTCAAAACTGAGCAGTATTCAAGTTTTGGTATAATCAGTGTTTTTAGCAGGGGGATCTTTACTGTCCTGTCCCTTCTTTTGAACGTTCTTAGTACCTGTCCCGCGACTCTTTTTGCTTTATTTATCGCTATCTGATTTTGTGTTTCGAATTTCGCATCATTGGTCATTATTACCCCCGGATTGATCGCTTTCGTGCTTCTTTGAATTTCCTGTCTATCTCGAGCATAATATGCAGTCTGTTTAAGTTCCTCTTTTCTACCATCTCTTAAGAGCTGAAATTTCTTCGTGTCAAATGTCATGTTGTTGTCTTCTGACCATTTGTATATTTTGTTCGTGTCCCTCTGCAAGGCCTCCACTTCATTTACATCGCTGATTTTTCTGCTGATCTTTGTATCGTCTGCAAAGGATGTTACTATACTGTTGCTGTTTACTCCGCTGTCTATGTCTGTTAACATGATAATGAACAGGAGTGGGGCCAGTACTGTCCCTTGTGGTACTGAGCTGCGTACTTCCGATTCTGATGATGATATACGCTGAATTTTGACGACCTGTAGACGTTCTCTGAGGAAGTTGTAGATCCATTTTCCCACTTTGCCTGTTATTCCCATATATTTCATTTTATGTGCTATTATACCGTGATCACATTTGTCGAAAGCTTTAACAAAATCTGTGTATATGACATCGCAGTTGTCATTGCCTTCCAGTGCATCTAGGATATTGTTGTAGTGCTCTATTAGTTGTGATAAACATGATCTACCTGACCTGATCGGAATCCGTGCTGATTTTCGTTGAATCTTTCCAGTGTCTCCAAGAAATCATAAATTTTCTCTTTAACTATTCTTTCAAATACTTTGGTGAGGTGGGACGTCAATGACACTGGTCTATAGTTCTTTGCTTGAGATCTGTCCCCTCCTTTATATATAGGGACAATGTTTGCTCTTTTGAAGATGCTCGGTATTTCCCGTGTTTAGGGATCTTCTCCATATCCTGTATAAAGGTGTAGCTATTTCATTTTTACAATTTGTAATCAATAATGCGTTCCATTTGTCCGGACCTACAGCTGAATGTGGTTCCATTTGTCCTATAGCTCTCGCTACATCTTCTGGAGTAGTGTCAAAGTCTGTTATACACTCTCCTTGCAATTTCTCTTCAAAGAATGCATCTGTGTCAGGTATCGCTTTGTCACTTTTTGGGGTACTAAAATCTGATTCATACTGAGCTCTCAATGTTTCAGATGTTTCTTTTGGCTCGTCGGTTAGTTCATTATTTCTCTTCCTTCAAGGCCCAGTAGCGGCGCGCGTTTTTGTTTTCCTTTTCGTATAGCTAATTAGCTATAGAAGTATTTTGGATTTTCCTTTATTGCTTCCACCGCCTTTTCCTCTTCCCTCTTTGCATGGTCCTTAATCAGGGCTTGTATTTCCATATATATATATATATATATATATATATATATATATATATATATATATATATGATACACACAGACAGGGCATGGAACAAGGAACTCTTATGGGATAATTAAATCCACTATAGTCCGAATAAGTAATGGTAAATGACAAATACCATAGTTTTCTTTTTCATGATGCTAGCCCGACGTGGGCAACGGGTCACTCGCAAAGAGATCCCATAAATATAGCTTCCCTCACCAGCTATCTGCAAAGCAGACAGGATCCAGCTTTGGGACATGGATCTAGGGTTTAAAGCAGCCTAGCCCTGCTACATTTAGAACCTCAATATAAGCAAAAGACTCGCTGCCTTCACGTCAGATTGAATACATCAAAGAAAAAGGGGTAACTATTATATTTTTAGCCAAAAACCAAAACTTAAACCTCAACTGGCAGAATTGAGCGTCCACTTTTCAAGGCACATAACATGTCCGTTTCAAGATGGGAATGAACTCAGAATGGTCCCCTGAGTTTTTTATGATACACACAGACAATGCATGGAACAAGGAACTCTTCTGGGATAATTAAATCCACTATAGTCCGAATAAGTAATGGTAAATGACAAATACCATCTTTAAACGGACATGTTATGTGCCTTGAAAAGTGGACGCTCAATTCTGCCAGTTGAGGTTTAAATTTTGGTTTTTGGCTAAAAATATAATAGTTACCCCTTTTTCTTTGATGTATTCAATCTGACGTGAAGGCAGCGAGTCTTTTGCTTATATTGAGGTTCTAAATGTAGCAGGGCTAGGCTGCTTTAAACCCTAGATCCATGTCCCAAAGCTGGATCCTGTCTGCTTTGCAGATAGCTGGTGAGGGAATCTATATTTATGGGATCTCTTTGCGAGTGACCCGTTGCCCACGTCGGGCTAGCATCATGAAAAAGAAAAACTATGGTATTTGTCATTTACCATTACTTATTCGGACTATAGTGGATTTAATTATCCCAGAAGAGTTCCTTGTTCCATGCACTGTCTGTGTGTATCATAAAAAACTCAGGGGACCACTGAGTTCATTCCCATATATATATATATATATATATATATATATATATATATATATATATATATATATATATATACCTTTCTAAGGTTCCGCGCGATGATTCCTCATTTCACGAAGGTCAAGCTTGTATATATATTCATACAGTGGCGCGAAAAAAGGCCAGTTTATCATTGCTTATACTTAAAAATATTTTGCAAAGAATTGAGAGATATTAAAGTTTTTCTAAGGTGCATGCAAAAGATTCGCTAACACGCTTACGCGCACCGGAACGTGGCGAGAAATTCATCCCATGGGCAGGGGCGGATCCAGGGAGGATAGTCTAGGGGGGCACCGAACAGACATCATGCCGAGTATTTTATTTCATCCACATTTTTTTATATACCATACGCTTCACCCACCACACTGTGATGTAGCAACAGGAAACAGGCTTCCTGTTCCTGTGCATGAGCTGAAAGCTATCAAAAGCTCACACTCTCCTAAGGGGATAATCCACATTTAAGTTATATTATAATAATGCATAGATATACAATACATTCATAAAAATGCGAACAAATAGTGCCACGATTTTTTCTGCTAGTGCAAAGTGTTGCCAGATTTAAAAAGGGGAAAATCAGTATATATATATGATTATGACACTAATGGAAAACGATATTTTAGGAGGGACAAATATCTACTGAGCACAATGGCATAAAATTTATCATAGTTGCTTGAAAATTGTGGATTTTGTGGGCAATTTTGGAAAAATGGTGTAAAACGTTTGAAAGACTTCAGTAAAATTTCGACTTGGTCTCCTTTGGGGATCTAGCCTAGAGGGAGGCACGTACCCCTTATGCCCCCACTTGGGTCCCCCATGCATGGGAGCATTCACTGCTAAGCAGCTTAGCCGAAGTCGACTTCGCAGAGTTGACGAGAAGATTCTGTTTACGAAGTCTTTTAGGCAAATGGCTTGGAGGCCTTAGCCTACTCCTTAGTGATAGTGTCGTGTTTGTAGAATATGTGGTACGCCGTCTTACTGCGTTGGCTGGGTCCTTCCATTTTGATGTCTTTGTTTTATAAGAGGATATGCACAATGTAATTTGGAGTCAAACATACACTGTTAATTAAAGCCCTGTACGAGGAGGAAAGTTGCTTCATGAACCAAATTATCAGTGAGTATCTCAGCTGCGACTGATAAAAAAAGGCTGCAAAGTACTTGTTGGCAAAGCTAAAGCCTACAAGTAGTATACAAGACGCCTTTGTATTGGCCGGCTACGCTCTGCTCGCATGGCAGAAAACAAACTGTCCGCTGCGTGTGCCTAAGATCAAAGCGAAAAAAAAAAGCCAAACAGTACTCTGGGTATAAAGTATTTTAAGGGTACAATCGGTACACCGAATGTACACTGACAGTGTACTGAGAGGTTTTCTTTAATCCCTGGAAGTGAACTCTTTGTATTTTTTAACTAGTTACATAGGGCACCGCTTGTCAAGATAATAATTTTAAGTACTCTCTATGTACTATCGGCCTACTATATATGTACCCTTGAGGTACTCCATATTTTACAAATTATGTTTAGCCCTTTTTGTCCTCTCGGATGTAAGGTACACACAGCCGACACATTTTAGAGTGCAGGAGCGCCCGACGACTCTCCAGTCTTACAGGCATCTTACACGATCCGTGAAGCGGATATCAAGACTTGATCTCGGCTTAACGATGTCCAAGAGAGTAAGGGTGCATAGACGAATGGCAGCAAAAAAGAGAAGACAACCAAATAGATGTAAAGCCTGTCGATACATTTTCGTATCAACCAGTTCGTCAAAAATATTTGGTTTTCCAATAAGAATCGTTTTACCATGGATCCCCACCTTCCCAAACAATCAGAATGACCATGTCTACGCCAGTGTGCACAAGAAACCAGACGTGCGCATCTTTTAAGCGAGAGGCCATCTTCCAGTGATTCTGTGATGGTTTGATGCTGCCGTTTCTTTTGTCGGCAAAACTGATCTCATGTTCGTCAAAAGAGGCGTGAAAATCAATTCATAAGGCTACTGTACAGACGCCTTCTTCCGCATGTTGACATGAATTGAAATTTTCACTTTCATTCAAGATGAAGGCACCAGAATACCATTCTCGAGTCACCATTGCGAGCAAATTGAGCAGACTTCACTTGAATGGAATATTTAACCAACAAACAACCCAGATTATTTGGTTTGGGGAAACATGTAGAAGATGGTGAACATTTCACATCCTACCACCACCAACAACGACCTCATCAACGCCACTCTAACGTAAGCCAAAATAAGAGCAACTTCCCCTACGAGTCTAATAGGTCAGTTGTAATGGTGAACTTCTTTGCATGCACTTTCAGAATTTCTAATATCCTGAACGCATTTCTTTGGGATTATTTTTAAAAGATAATATATCAATTTAAAGGTAGTTAAATTACCTATCTAGCTCTGGAAACTTTTTTTTTTTTTTTTGTCTATAAGAAGATTCATATAAGAAAATCTAGTCAGGCTTTTGCACCACAGTGTGTGTTCCTCTTTATATAGAAATAAAAGTTTAATATACTGTACGTGTTTTTGTATTATAATATCTTATAAAATTAAAATAACATTAAATATTTAATAATTTTCTCTCTCTCTCTCTCTCTCTCTCTCTCTCTCTCTCTCTCTCTCTCTCTCTCTCGGGGAGTAATATCGAAGCCACTGATTTGGAAAAGGACTTGGGTGTGCTAATTAGCAGCGACCTTAAGTTTACCAAACAGTGCGTAGAGGTGGAAAAGACAGCCCAGAAGCTGTTGGGTTATATCAGGAGGACAATTTCGATTTCGGACAAGGAGATTGTGCTCTCTCTGTACAATTGCCTGGTTCGGCCACACCTGGAGTATGCTGTGCAGTTCTGGTCGCCCACCCTCAGGAAAGATATTGACAGGCTGGAGCGAGTGCAGGCGAGGGCCACAAAGTTAATCCCTTCCGTTAGGCATATGGGCTACAATCGACGCTTGCACGCCCTGAATTTGTTTTCGCTGGAAACTCGGAGGCTGCGCAGTCAACTCATTGAGGTTTTCAAACTCTTACATGGGTTCGACGATGTCGATTTTAGAAGCATGTTTAGTCTGAATGATTATTCAACTCACAACAATGGTTGGAAGTTGGATTTGAAATGGTTTAGCACTAGTGTGTGTGGGAATTACTTTACCTACGAGATCTGTGACACGTGGAACAGGCTACCGTCAGTTGTGAACAGTTCCTCTGTGGATCAGTTCAAGAAAAGGTTAGACCGAATCTTGCAGACTATTTGAGGATATATGTTACTGTCTTCTGTGGTGGCTGTTCGAAAAGCTATCTGTGACACTGTGTAGGAATTTTTCCATGGCACCCGTTGCCATTGGTACCTCCTCGGTATGAGTCGCAAGGCCTTGGCCTTTTGAGGTACTTCTTTTCTTTAACTCTCTCTCTCTCTCTCTCTCTCTATCTCTCTCTCTCTCTCTGTATATATATATATATATATATATATATATATATATATATACAGGGCGTCCCAAAAAAATGTATACACACTTTAAATACTTATAAAGGCAGTGTTTATTAAAATACATTTCATTTTCAAAATGTAATAGAATCTACAGACATTATTTAATTGTTTTGTCAACGCCTGTTTTCAAACTGACGTCCGTTCTGGTCCAGGCACTGCTGATAACGCGAAGCAATGGAATCGCAAACATCACGAAACATTTCGTTTGGTATTTGTGTGCATTCTCGTTCAATGGCTGCTCTCAATTCAGCGACTGTTGCAGGTTTTATAGCGTAGACTTTGTCTTTTAAGTATCCCATAAAAAAAGTCTAGTGGTGTGAGGTCTGGTGAACGCGGAGGGTATTCTACGAAACCCCTTCGTCCAATCCACATCCACATCGTGCCAAGTACCACTCGCACTACTCCACTCTTCGGTCCGGATCATCTTCATTAATAGCATGGACTAATCTTGGAATGTAACTTTTCCATTGACAGCGCTTCAAAATGCGTTGGACAGACGATTCTGAAATTCCTACCTCACGACTCGCTTGCCGCACAGATTTTCTTGGACTTTGGTGATACGTTTCCAGTACTCTTTCTTGCTTTGTGGGGCTTGTCGATGTCCGTGGTCTTCCGGAACGCTTCTTGTGGACATTCTGAACAGTTCCATCGGCTTCAAACTTATCTCTAATTCGAGTGATGGTAAGTCGCGTTTGTGGATCTGTTTGAAACTCCCTCCTAAACTGTCTTTGCACTTCAACTGCGTTTTCACACTTCCAGTAGCATTTTAGAATGAATTTCCTTTGTTCAAAGCTTAGTCTGACTGCCATTATTAATTCTAATGGGTTTAACTTGGAAAGAAAGAAACATCAATTGAGCTATCAGCTGTTAAAGTGTGTATACATTTTTTTGGGACGCCCTGTATATATATATATATATATATATATATATATATATATATATATATATATATATCTGACTTGTATTCATGCAATAAATATAAACAATTAAATTTTCTTAATTAGAATATTAATTACATATTTAGATATTTAGATATTAGATATTTACCTGATCCTATAACACAATCAAATTTTAATCGGACCTCCGAAAAGACTTAAGTTTTGGTTCCTGCTTCAACATACTATTGAGGTGAAACATCACACTTAAAGTCGTTCAAGTACAAAGATCAGTCACTTATCCAATAGGTCACTTATCTATAGGTCAGTCACTTATCCCATTTAGACTTTCCTTTTCAGTTTATGCACATCATACTTACTTACTTACTTACTTACTTACTTACAAATTTTTTGTAATGAACTGCTTTACGATAATCTGAGAGAAAATCTTTGATTTGATCACACGAATTTTGTTTTCGGCTCCCAACAGTAATCTTCGTATAACTCTCTTGTTATTTTAATTAATAATTAGAAGTGAATCATAGATTTTTTATCACTAATATAACTCATGACAAAATCAAAAACAATTAAGTAATACTTTTCTTCTAGTGGAAACCAACCGCATGCAGTGAAAAGTTTTGGGAAAACGGAACCGATTGGATATTAACCACCGAGACAAATCGTACAGTACAAGCACGGGATTTTCGTCCTTCCACTACAGTAACAATCGTGGTTTCTGCAGTGGATGGCGATGGGGTTATTAGTAAACCAAAGAGTATGTCTTGGAAAACTTCAACTATTCAAGGTATTTATAAATAACTTTGTTTATTGGTTTGCATTTCATGAGCAATGTCTCATATTTTGTCTTCCCCTTTTTAAGTACTGTTTCAAATCGATAATGAAAACATTCTTGTAAAAAAATGGTAGAGAAAAATTTCTAAAATGACTAATTTATTCTTGTTGGCTGGAGTTTAACTCATTATAAAAATGAATTCTAATTTTACTCTTTTTTTTTTATCTCTGCTGAGTGAAGTTATTCCTGTGCGCGACATAATGTAGTGCTTAGAAATAACTTCGTAAGAGATCATGGTCCCGCGTGAGTGCGAGACGACTTACTGCTTATTTAAAATAAATTTGGGATACAAATACACATACTGAGACCAGGGCCGCCGAGAGCTGCCACGAACCCCGGGGAAGGATTGGTATATGGGCCCCCCTGTTTACTCAGTATTCTATTATGAATGTTTTTTGTGTACATAACGAGCAAACTGATTATATGTCTAAGTCACTATTCAAAACATACAGTATGAATAAACAACTCGGAAGAAAATGACCATTTTATTTTTCGAATCAATTATATTAATTCTATCACCATACAATTTACAAATGCAGTCAAGACGATTGTTTACTGCAAGATTTTCATAATTAGAAGTGTACTTTCTTTGCCTTCTCTCTAGCAAAGTGGTAAATGATTCTGATGAAATTTAAAGTACGGGCTAACTGGCTTTCAATTACAATAGTTCCCAGATCTGTCAGTCGGTCTTGGGCATTGGTGGACCACGGATAATATGTTATCTGTTTCAGTTTGACTATGATAATCTGTATAAAATGTATGTTCATTAATTATATTTCCTCTCTGTTATTTAATCAATTGCTTTATTAATATTTTTAGATCTTATCCCCCCCTCTTTCCGGGGCCCCTAGAGGTCCGGGCCCGGGGATTTATTCCGGCTTCCCCGCCCTCTCAGCGGCCCTGACTGAGACGCGTATGTAATTTTGTACTTAAAATTTTGCCGCCCCAATCTTCATCCTCACCCACCCACACACGTAGATATAAATGTACGTTCAAATTAATTAATTAATTTGAACGCCCATTGCTACATTGTATGCCTACATCCCATGCCTACATTGCTTGGCTTTGAGTTGGTCTAACTGTTTTTTATCCGAAATTAAACTACATTTGTGCTATTTTGTATTGTTCTCCAACGAAATTGTTAATTATCCTTATTAATATTATTTAATATTATCCAGCTCCAGAGAATACTCTACGTTTTCACAAATGCGAGCCTGAGGAATGCTACATCATCGTGGAAGACAACTGTTACAAGGAAAATGGCCCAAACGTCTATCTGTCCATTCGCGTTAGACCTGCAGAGAAACGCTATGACGATTACGCCAAGCACGAAAAACATCTCCTTCTTGACTTGAAAACTTTGAGCACATACGAAAAAAGCTATTATTTCAAGTTACCGAACAGAATACTTCCATTTATCACGTATAACATCTCTGTCGCCCTAGCAAATAATAATGGCTCCATGATCAATGAAACCAACAGGAAAAATTTCACTTACCAAAGCCCTCCTGCGGGTAGGAATGTTGCTTTAATCTAATTCTTAATAATCATCGTTATATATATGAGGAGATTGTAAACAACAATCGACCAGGGGAGTACTCCCGGGGTGGGGGGGGACATTAGGCAGGAGAAAAGGAGTGCTGGAACTCCCGTTTCTCCTGTCACTGTCCTCCTTAGCTGATCTTTTTCCGTGTCTCATCTACTTTGTGAGCAGTCCAGCATGCTCTCAGACATACACTTCTCCCTCTATTCCTCACTACAAATACATGCATCTTACACACTACACAATCTTTCCAAAATAAAAAGAAGTGGCATAGGTTCTAAGAGCTACAGATACCTTGATTTCGGCTCTTCCCTTTCTTCTGTGGGAGGGATATTTTTGGGGTCATTCGCCCTTGGCCCTTTCCTTCCTGCATAATATATATATATATATATATATATATAATATATATATATATATATATATATATATATAATATATATATATATATATTGACAAAAGTAAATAAACACCTTTGGTTTTCCATAGTTTCCCTTCGATAATAAAATTTAGTAAATAATAGCAGCTACTTGGATCAATATCTATTTAGAATGTGTCGTTTTCCCTTTTCCATTACGTAAAGTTGACACACGTTATGGTATTCTTTTCATGAGTTTTTTGCTCTTTATTCTTGAGCACAATCATTGTGGTGTCTATTTACTTTTCCAACCCTCCGTATACACTATATTTTGAATTATTTAGAAGTAAATGAATTATTTACATATATATATATATATATATAGAGAGAGAGAGAGAGAGAGAGAGAGAGAGAGAGAGAATTTTTGGTTGACAAGTACCGGGTGTCCGAGAATTATCTGTACAATTTTTGGCTGTTATTAAAAGTCAACCATGAAGTGTAGAAATTCCAGTGTTGTCCCATTTTACAGAGAAACTCATTATGTTTTTCTGATAACAAGTTTTGACAAGTTTTTTCTTTTTTGTACGCGGGTGACAGACATTAATGATTTAAAAGCAAGAATCACAGCTGCTATTGAGCGAATTGATGTGGATATGCTGCAGCGTACATGGCAACATTTGGATTATCGATTGGATGTTTTGCGAATCACTGATGGTGCACATATCGAATGTTTGTAACAACGTTACTTTAATAAAAGAAACTTTTGAAAATACAGATTCTAAATAATCTTGTTTTACGTGTGTTATCAAGAATTTTATTAAAAGATGAAATTGTACAGATAATTTTCGGACACACTGGAATTTCTAAAAAACTTGTCAAACCTTGGTATCAGAAAAAACTTAATGAGATTCTCTGTAAAATGGGACAACACTGGAATTTCTACACTTCATGGTTGACTTTTAATAACAGCCAAAACTTGTACAGATAATTCTCGGACACCCTGTACCTATATAATTAAATTTTAAAATCTTTATAGTTTGTAACAATAATAAGAACAACGAAATAATAATAATAATTGTAATAATAATAATAATAATAATAATAATAATAATAATAATAATAGTAATCATAATAATAATATTTTATTTCTCCTCCAGCCCCAAATGAAGTGCGGAACATAACTTTCATTTCGTCTGCTAAACTAATCATCGTGCGATGGATAAACCCTTCTCAATTGCCCCCGACGGGGGAATTAGAGTGGATAAAGGTAGAATGGAAGTCTACGAGGTTTTGGAGTTTGAGTCAACCTCAAATTATGGACGTGAAGGACTTAAGACCACCTGATGAATGGAACAGCTTCTCAATTCATGTTGACAATACAGATACTGAGTATAACATTGAGGTAATGCATTTTAAAAGGCTGCTCTTAAATTTAATCCTTCTTCATATTTTTGATTGAATGATCACAGATTGAATTAAGGAAGTTTAACCATAATTAATGGATAATCTTACTTCAATAAATATAAATTATATAATTTAATTTATTGTTTTTTAGTTTTTTACAAAACTACATATACGAGTATAGTATTAAATTAACATCAGTGTGTTTTTAACATTAGAATACTCCTGTCCTATGCTGTAGATATAAAATAGAGAGAGAGAGAGAGAGAGAGAGAGAGAGAGAGAGAGGGGGGGTAACTGTACGAATATATCTGTAGCGTTTGTACAAGCGAGATAATAAAGTTTGATCAGTCATCAAAAACACATTTTCGCTCGTACAACTGGCAGTTGTTTCTCAATCTTCATTTCTTTAATTTCAATTCAAATGACAAAACTTGTTTCGCTTTTTTTATTTTCACTTTTTCTGTTAATAAAAAGCGAGTGATATTTCTTCATTTTAATTCTTTCGGACATTTTGAACAGCTGTTTATTACTACTACTATTATTACTACTATTAGTAGTAGTAGTAGTAGTAGTAGTAGTATCATCATTAAGTTATGAGTTTGTTTTCATTCAGAAAATAACCTTTTATTTAAGTTAAAAATCGTATTTACGTTAATTAAAATTTTTCCTTTAACACAGGTATCTGCTAAAAACAAAGACGTTGATCAAACAACCATTTCGAGCACATCAACGATACGTACAATAAAAGGCAGTGAGTTATAATTATAAAACTTTTTCTGTTGTAATAATTTTTTTATGTCCTAATTCTACATTTCATTTTTAATACAATTCCTCTCAATAATTTTTTCTCTGAAACTGAAATCATTCTTTTGTTGCACCAATAATTGTTTATTTATCGGATCACCTGAAGATCAGTGCCCCCAGCCTTCTTTAGTTAGCCTTATAGGGCTAACTAACGAAGGCTGGGGGCCCTGATCTTCAGGTGATCCATGTTATCTTTAAAATTTACATCAGAACGTTTTATTGCATCAAGAAACTTAATCATGTTAGAGTTTATAGACACCAATCAAACAGGGAATTACTTTTGGGGGAGAGGGGATATTAGGCGGGAGACAGGGAGTGCTGGAACTCCCGTTTCTCCTGTCACTGTCCTCCTTAGCTGATCTTTTCCCCCGTCTCATCTACCCTGTGAGCAGTCCAACATGCTCTCAAACACACGCTTATCCCTCTATTCCTCACTATACATAAGTGCGTCTTACGCACTACACACTCTTTTTAACATTTTTTTTTTGAAAAGACATTATTTTTAACAGCCTTTTCCTTCTATGGGGGCATTTTTGGTGCCGTTAGCCCTTGGCCCTACTTCCTGCATAAGAAAAAAAATTTCCAACAACCGTTTGTCCCACTTAGAGCAATTTTATATACATTGTCTTCATCCTTCATTTTATTCATTGCTATACTTTTTCCTAGTGTCATATTCTCTCCTGCCACCCTAATTAGTATCATCTTGTTCAGAGCCATCTTCTGCAGTACTTTCTATAAGGGCACTTCCTGAAGTAAACATTTATCTTACTTCATTGACAAGGCATGCGTACATCTGAATACTAGTGAGTGACACTGGTATTTTAAATAGTTTATGATTCCTCTGAAACCACCTCGAAAACATTGGGATTTCTGTATTTGTCCTCAAGGCCCTCTTATTACTTGTTTTCTAGTACAGGATTCCATTCCTTCAAGAGATATTCCAAAAAACATTTATTTCCTGATTTTTATCGGTTTGTCATTGGTTTCATGCGTTGTTTTTCAGCTGGAAATAAGTTATTTCTAACTTCAAAATTCTTCTTTTCCATTTTGTTTATGATTTTAATCCATTTTATGAAGTTCTGTTTCCGCGACTTTCCTTAACCTACCAAATTTTAAGGTGTAAAAGAAGAATTTATTTGATACTTTAGAGCAGTGGTTCTTAAAACCTTTTTTATGCTGCGACCCAAATTCTGGTCGCGGGGCTAGCTCGGCGACCCATGCCTTAAAACAATTTACTCGTAATAGATAATGAAATTAATAATAAATGACAATTTAATGACCCAATCAAAATGGCTTGGCGACCCAATAATTGAGCCACGACCCAGGGGTTAAGAACCACTGCTTTAGAGCATTGTTTCCTTACCGGGGTACCACGCGATACAGAAACTGTACAGGCTCAGTTTGAAGTTACGTGTTGTTGAGGGTGAGGACTGAGGACTAGATGTTGCCCAGTGTGAGGCGACAATCCTCCAAGGTGCCGCGAAAAAAGAACAAGTGTTCATTGAGGTGCTTTCAGCCAGGAAAGATTGTGAACCACTGCTTTAAAGTAATATATATATATATATATATATATATTAATATATAATATATATATATATATAATATATATATAATATATATATACACAGGGCGTCCCAAAAAAATGTATACACACTTTAACAGCTGATAGCTCAATTGATGTTTCTTTCTTTCCAAGTTAAACCCATTAGAATTAATAATGGCAGTCAGACTAAGCTTTGAACAAAGGAAATTCATTCTAAAATGCTACTGGAAGTGTGAAAACGCAGTTGAAGTGCAAAGACAATTTAGGAGGGAGTTTCAAACAGATCCACCAACGCGACTTACCATCACTCGAATTAGAGATAAGTTTGAAGCCGATGGAACTGTTCAGAATGTCCACAAGAAGCGTTCCGGAAGACCACGGACATCGACAAGCCCCACAAAGCAAGAAAGAGTACTGGAAACGTATCACCAAAGTCCAAGAAAATCTGTGCGGCAAGCGAGTCGTGAGGTAGGAATTTCAGAATCGTCTGTCCAACGCATTTTGAAGCGATGTCAATGGAAAAGTTACATTCCAAGATTAGTCCATGCTATTAATGAAGATGATCCGGACCGAAGAGTGGAGTATTGCGAGTGGTACTTGGCACGATGTGGATGTGGATTGGACGAAGGGGTTTCGTAGAATACCCTCCGCGTTCACCAGACCTCACACCACTAGACTTTTTTTTATGGGGATACTTAAAAAACAAAGTCTACGCTATAAAACCTGCAACAGTCGCTGAATTGAGAGCAGCCATTGAACGAGAATGCACACAAATACCAAACGAAATGTTTCGTGATGTTTGCGATTCCATTGCTTCGCGTTATCAGCAGTGCCTGGACCAGAACGGACGTCAGTTTGAAAACAGGCGTTGACAAAACAATTAAATAATGTCTGTAGATTCTATTACATTTTGAAAATGAAATGTATTTTAATAAACACTGCCTTTATAAGTATTTAAAGTGTGTATACATTGTTTTGGGACGCCCTGTATATATATATATATATATATTCTTCCTCTCAATATTATAAAAATATAAATAACAAAACTTAATATAATTGTTTATTTAGGTACCCACCGGAGGTCGTAAATTCAAGGAAAAAAAAATGATGACATCGTAATTATGTAATTTCAAAATATTTTTCTTCCAGAGCCATCACCCCCGAAAGATTTCGTGGACATTATAGAAACAAGTCGCACGATAAACCTAACCATACTTCCACCAGAAGATAAATCAGTATCTGTTTCTTTCTACATCATTTCGATCATGGAAAATGGTGCTACCAAAACACGAAATGAGACCGTGAACCTAACCGATAAACAGGTAAATCACGAAACGTTTTTTTTCAACAAATTCCCACCAGTTTTGGCCCCGATATGCCGTAGGGTGAAAATTCGAGGGTCAACCATGAGTTAACGCTGAACTGTATATCATCGTAAGTACTGTTAATCGAGGAAAATATAAAATTTTGGATCACAACCAAACAACGTTCATTCAGATTCATTTGTGCTTTTAATATTAAATTATTAAAATTAAAATTAAAATGTTGGTATAACAAAACTTGGTAAAAAGTAATCTTGAAGACTGTTCTCTGATTTTGCAAAAATCATGTAAATCACTACATACAGTACATACATACACACACACACACCTTAGTTTAGATCTCCCCTGTTTATTTTAAATGTTTTACAATTACTGAATTCTGAACGCAAATACAGCGTGAACAGGTTTTTGTGGTGTTTCACTTTCAGACCATTACTAAATCTGAGTAATCCACAATTTAACCTGATAAAAAATAATATTCATAACATTTGCTGTTATATCTGACCTAACACCGTTAACTGTGTGAGCTTTAATCCTATTCATTTTTTATACAGACTCAAAATAGAACTGCCTATTCCATAACAAATTTAGCAGAAAATAAAGAATACATTTTGAAAGTAAAATCCTGTGTCACCGAAGCAACATTTAGTAACTGGACGCTTGAATACAGCGTTTGGACACACCCAGTCTTTACTTCCCAGAAGATGTCGTTACGATAAAACTTTTTTCACGAACAAAAATCGAGCTGAGGGTGAAGAAACTTGGTATTAGAGAACATTGGTAATTGAATACTTAGCTTTTTTTTAATCATTCATCTACTATCAGGTCATCCCATAAGTAATGTTGTTTTTTCGATAGATTAAGTTTAAACTAGTCCTACTCGGTTTAAGCATAAATTTTCCGAAGGTTATATCTAAGAGGAGATCTATCGTGTTTCGATACATCCCTTACAGACCTTGAACCAGTGAAGACGTGTGTTTTGCTTTATGTGAACGCCTCATAAACATGGCGGTATCAGAAGAGTATATCAAGCATATAATGCTTTACGAGTTCAAAAAAGGGAATAGTGCTACTGAAGCAACGCGAAACATTCAGGACGTTTATGGCAACGATATTCTGCATGTGAGGAAATGTCAAAGATGGTTTCAAAAGTTTAGGAATGGTGACTGCTGTTTGACAGATGCAGCACGCTCTGGACGCACTGCTGAGTTTGATGATGACCTGCTGTTAGCCGCACTTGAAGAAGACTGTTCAACAACTGTCGAAGAAGAATTGGCCCAGAAACTCAATTCATCCCCGTCCACCATCCATCGACATTTGCAACAACTCGGGAAAGTGCCTAAGTTAGGAAAATGGGTGCCACATGAATTGTCGGTCAACAATCTGAGGGTGCGGGTAAACATTAGCACAGCTCTTCATTCCCGTGAACTCAAAGATCCGTTTTTGCACCGTTTAGTGACTGGTGATGAAAAGTGATACTGTACCAGAATGTTAAGCGCCGTCAACAGTGGGTTTGTGCCGGAGAACCAGCGACACCACAGCCAAAACCAAATCTTCACCCTCGGAAGGTGTTGCTTAGTGTTTGGTGGGATAAAGGTGGTGTAATACACTTTGAAACCTTACCACACAACCAAACAATCACCGCTCAAGTCTACTCTCAACAATTAGATCGATTGAACAGTTTTGCAGACTCCTGAAGAGATGATAATCTCAAGGTCTGGAGAATATGGAGGATGTGGAAGTTTTTCCCACCCAAGCTCCTCAATTTTTGCAGAAGTGATCCGAGCGGTATGAGGACGTGCTTTGTCGTGGTGGAACACGATTCCTTTCCGATTAACCAAAGAAGGTCTCTTTTCTTTTAGTGCAGTGTTATCTTGACGAGAAACAGTATACTGTACTTCTCTAGATGACCTGCACACCAGTCTTTGTACGTTTTTTGCCTCAAAACCGCCTGAATTTTATAAACATGGCATTGAAAAGCTTGCAGGACGTTGGCAGAGTGTCATTGATTCCAATGGAAAATATATACTAGATTAAAAAGTTTCAGTCGAGTTTTTTTTTGTCCTTCAAATTCCGATCTAAAAAACGACATTACTTATGGGATGACCTGATACATTCTTATAAGTATGTATATAGAGTTGTTGATACATTAGTCATTTCTTTAAGATCAGAGGAGAGTTAGAAGTAAACAAACAAGAATTCTTTCTAAAATTAAACTACCAGAAACAATGTTTATCTTACTGTAACGTTCGCTTTACAGTAAGATATAATTTAATGTCTTATCATGTTAAAAATACCAGGCATTTTATATACTCTTTGTACAGGAACTGTATAGGTACTGTATTTTAATTTCACGTTGACACTTTTTTAACTGACATATTTGCATACAACTCCATTTTCAGATTTTATGAGTAAAATTTCTCAATCCTTTGGATTTGGCGTTGACTTGTTTTCATTTTTATACTAACCTCGAGATCCTGCCTGTAGCTGTTGCCTGGTGCAGGAGAAAATTACTCTCCCGAGTTCAGTATTTGACGTATGCAGGCATTCTTGACTCATCTGGTACCTTGAAGACAGCCATTCCCACTTTTATGTTTTTGAGTCGTGTTAATAATAATGGTTTGGCAAAATCTATGTATATGACATCGTACTTCGCGTTGTTTTTCAAGAGTATCAATGATATTATCATAATGATATCAATTGTGGTTGACATGATTTGCCATCCCTGAGTTCTCATTGAATTTTGATTTCCCTTCTAGGCATCTGAAGATTTTTCCTCTCACGACTTTTTCGAATGCTTTAGCCAGGTGCGATGTCAGAGAGAGAGAGAGAGAGAGAGAGAGAGAGAGAGAGAGAGAGAGAGAGTTACAAGGAAAAGAAGTACCTCAAAAGGCCTTGCGGCCCATACCGAGGAGGTGCCAATGGCAACGGGTGCCACGGAAAGTTTTCTACACACTCAAATAGTGTGCAAGATTTGGTCTAACCTTTTCTTGAACTGATCCACAGAGGAACTGTTCACAACCTCTGAAGGTAACCTGTTCCACGTGTCACAGATCTTATACGTAAAGTAATTCCCACACACACTAGTCCTAAACCGTTTCAAATCCAACTTCCAACCATTGTTGCGAGTTGGGTTATCATTTAAACTAAACATGCTTCTAAAATCGACATCGTTGAACCCGCTTAAGAGCTTGAAAACCTCGATCAGTTGACCGCGCAGCCTCCGAGTTTCAAGCGAAAACAAGTTCAGGGCGCGTAACCGTCGATTGTAGCCCATATGCCAAACGGAAGGGGTTAACTTTGTGGCCCTCGCCTGCACTCGCTTGAGCCTCTCAATATCTTTCCTGAGGGTGGGCGACCAGAACTGCACAGCATACTCCAGGTGCGGCCGAACCAGGCAATTGTACAGAGAGAGCACAATCTCCTTGTTCCGAAACTGAAATTGCCTCCTGATATAACCCAACAGCTTCTGGGCTTTCTTTTCCACCTCTAAGCACTGTTTGGCAAACTTAAGGTCCGCTAATTAGCACACCCAAGTCCTTTTCCAAATCAGTCGCCTCGATATTACTCCCCAACATCGAGTAGTCCGACTTGGGATTGGCGTAGCCAATGTGCATCACCTTGCATTTACCCAAGTTAAACGGCATTTGCCACTTTTCGGACCACTCTCCTATCCTACCTAGGTCCGCACGCAGTTGCTCGATCGCCTCCGGCGTCCCAACATTGGCCCCAAGCTTGGTGTCATCAGCGAATTTCGCGATCCGACTGACGATGCCACCGTCTATATCATTTATGTAAATGATAAACAACAGTGGCCCCAAAACGGAACCCTGAGGAACCCCGCTAGTGACTGAGGCCCAACCCGAACTAACCCCTTTAATTACAACCCTCTGCCGCCTATTCCTCAGCCAGTTTTCAATCCACCTACCCACTTCCCCACCGATACCCAGCGCGCGCACTTTCGCCATTAGCCGGCGGTGAGGTACCTTATCAAAGGCTTTCTGAAAGTCGAGATAAAGTATATCAATCGCCCTACTCTTATGATACTCACTCAACATGACGTGGAAAAACTCGAGCAAGTTGGTGAGACACGACCTATGCCGTCTAAACCTATGTTGGGAGTCCCCAAGCAGCTTGTACGAATCCAAATGGTCAACGATCCTATCCGCTATTATCCCCTCTAATAATTTACCTACAACTGAAGTGAGACTAATGGGACGATAGTTCCCTGGACTTCCGTGATCCCCTTTCTTAAAGATAGGGGTCACGTTGGCTTCCCTCCAGTCACCAGGCACCTGGCCCGTCTCCAGCGATTTGTTGAAGATTGTAGCCAAGTGGGGAGCCACCTGGTCGCGCACCTCCCGCAACACTCTGGGGAGAAACTGGTTTGGCCCAGGAGCCTTAAACGCGCTCAGTTTGTCTATTCTATCGGCAACGACTGTCGCGGTACATCGAACACTATCCAGGCCAGCACCTTCGTGCCTCACGCCGGGCTCGGGGATGATGCGGGTGTCCTCCCTGGTGAACAATCCCGCAAAGTACTCATTAAGCACATTGGCGATGTCCGCGTCGGAGGTCCGCAGAACCTCCTTAGGGTTCGCCTTGCAGAGGCTTGCCACACGTAGTTCTTCGTTACGTTTCGCTAGCCTAACCTTCGCCTTCACTTCCCTACACAGGCGGACATACGCTTCAGTGTTCTCATGGGAACGATTGGCCTTCGCCCTCCTATACGCTACTTTCCTATTTCGGATAGCCGAAGCGATGTCACGATTGAACCACTTAGGCTGCGTTGAAGCAGAGGTGACCGGTTTTGAGGGTATGGCAGCAGACTGCAGCACCATAAACTCGTCCAGGAATGCACTCCACACTCCCTCAATATCGCCGCCGACCTCTAACCCCATCTCACCTACGCTATCCCGGAGGCTAACAAAGTCCGTCCGCCGTAGATCGAGCTTACTTCCTCTCGAGTTACTACGCTTCACCCGAGGGACGCACACACGGAACCTAGTCAGACCGTGATCACTCCCGCCCAACGATTCGTCAACGGTGAGGCCAGTGACGAGGTTGTCTTCGGTCGTGAATACTAAGTCTAGAACGCTTTCACCTCGTGTAGGCTCATTGACCCACTGAATGAGGAAGTTCTCATCAGCAAAGTCAACTAGCCTCCTCCCTTCAGCAGTCCTGTCTTCCCACTTTATGCCGCGACAGTTTAAGTCTCCTAAAACTACACACACCCTATCCCCTAGCAGGCTACTGAGTTCAGTGTACAGGGCTGTATCCTCCTCGAGGAGGAGATGCGGAGGTCTGTACACCAAGATTAACCTATAGTTCGTCCCTCCCACGTTCAGATCGACGCCAAGCAGCTCCCGTTCCGACCGGAACTGGCAGTCAACCGGACTGAACGTGTCCCTGACGTATATTAGTACCCCACCCGCCTCCCCACGGGTGCGGTCTTTACGAAACATTCTATACCCGGGAATTTCGAACTCCCCAATGTAGTCCCTACGATCAGTATGAATCCAGGACTCGGTGATAGCAACGATATCCTGGTATTCTGATGCTAAGAGCGCCCGTAGCTCGCAAAACTTGTTCCTAATCGACCTAGCATTAAAAAGCACTGCACGGAGAGAGCCTTCCCTATTCTGACCGCCCCCTAGCACGACCCGTTTCCCGAACAGCCAGGGCTGTCGGGAGTTGAAGAGCCCCTCACTAACGAGGGGGCAACTTCCGCAGGAGCCTGAGCCCCCTCCAACGTGGAAGTAGGGTCACCCACCTGTACCTGGACGCACCCTTCAGTTGAAGGTACGTCCGCCACCGGCTCATCATCATCTCCCCTCGGTGGAGGCCCATCATCTCTCCCCGGACTCGACCTCACCATTCTGTATAGGTGCCGGTCGAGCAGCGCGCCTAGCACACCTTTACCCTTGTTATTGAGGTGGACACCATCCCTCTGGTAAAGGTCTCACCTACCCGAAAATGCATCGAAGGGGTCAATAAACCTCACGAGATATTTGTAGGTCTTTGTTAGTGTGCCATCTCCACCCTTGAAAACCGCAACAATGCTTATCTTTTTCAATGTGTCCGATATTTCTCCTGTGTCCATTGATCTTCTTCATAACAAGTATATAGGTTTTGCTATATTGTCTTCACATGTTTTGATCAGGATGGCATTTTATTTGCCTGGCTCTGCTAGTCATTGTGATTTCATTTGTCCTGTCGCTTGTGCTATAGCACCAGAATAAAATTAAATTCTATAATGTGCCCTTCTCTTGTTTTTTTTGTTTATAAACAATAAGTGACATTCAATATCACTTTAACTATTTTAGAATACCAAAAATAGATTCATATTGGAAGCGTGAAATTTCTGAGATTTTTAATGGATCGTCATCAGTTAATACAGGGTTATTGAAAATGATTCATCCGATTTCAACTGAGAATACTTCCGTACCTATCAACCGTGCATCAACTGGGCATACACCACATGAAAGAGGAAATCTCCGAGTTTTACAAGATCACCGTGAGAGGGCTCCAAAGTCACGCCGTGGCCTAGCCTAGCAACAAACAGTCAGTGTGAAAATGGCGTCCGCACAGCAGAAGGCGTTTTGTGTGTTGCAGTTTTCGAGCTGTAAATCGGTAGTCACAGTGCAGCGTGAGTTTCGTCGACGTTACAGAACAGATCCACCGGGTGCTCAGAGCATCCGTCGGTGGTATCGGCAGTTCGAGGAAACAGGATGTTTGTGTAAAGTCAAGTCCACAGGACGACCGCGCGTGTCTGAGGATGATGTGCAAAGAATCAGAGAGAGTTCTGTGGACTTGCCTTTACACAAACATCCTGTTTCCTCGAACTGCTGATACCACCGACGGATGCTCTGAGCACCCGGTGGATCTGTTCTGTAACGTCGATAGATCTCTTTCCTTTTTTTTATTTTCAGGGGTCCTATGGTTTTCTGGTTCCTTGTTTTCATTTTTGCGAAACCACAGGAATATTTTGGATTTCTCCTGATTCCTTCTACCGTTGAATTCTCTTTTTTTCATTGATGGTCTTTAATTAGAGCCGGAATATTTTCTGTTTTCAGAACCACTTTTCTTGTTCATACAACTCTATGGTTACTGATTACATGGTTGTTTTCTCTTTTACAGAAAAACTTTCTTTTTCTTCTTTTACATTTATTTGGGTTCACTTTCCTTTCGTCCAATTTTTAGGGCATATTTCTTTAAAATTATCACCATCTTTTTTTTCAATTGAATAAGGATAAAATCTCTTCCATTATTGTTGTTGTTGTTGTTGTTGTTGCTTAATTACGATTGTTTAACTTCCTTTGCAACACCGAAGGTCATATGACGGAGGGGACCTACAGCTTTACGTGGAATCCGAACCACGAGTCGCTACATAATCTGGGTGCAGAGGACGGTCTCTCATCCTACTACAACCCAGACCCAACGTCATTTAACTTCAGTGATCGACAGGAAGCGGTGTTACGACATCGATTACTCGAGTGGAACACGGAAGCGTGGCGTTTCCCTTAGGGATTAAAAGATGCGTCAGGTTCCGTTCACATATTACACTTTAAGGTTAACATCTACGACTCCTACTAAGAACTCCCGGGCTCGAGTCTTGGTCAAGATTAATATTGCGTGTACACACACACACACACACACACACACACACACACACACACATATATATTATATATATATATATATATATATATGATCAAAATAACCACGAAGGAAAAAGGAAATACAGAATGGTGCTCAAGCGCTTTCGTTTAATGACATCCTCAGGATGACACTGAGGATGTCATTAGACGAAAGCGCTTGAGCACCATTCTGTTTCCTTTTTCCTTCGTGGTTATTTTCATCATAAATATTATTCACGTGTTACTTTCGTGAAATAATCTTCATATATATATATATATATGGTTAAATGGTATGTTGAATTAGTGCTATAGCGTTTGCCCCAAAATGTGTTCGTTTCAAACGTACATTTTGATTGCTCTAATTCTTTTAGGCTCTACACTTTAAAATACAGACCACCGTTTCTAAAAATTTAATTATGTCACTTGAAAATACTGAACGATTCTGAAGCAATTTTATTTTGTAATGTTGATATAATTGTTTCAAAATCGGTCCAGAAAGAAAGAGTGTTCCAACTGTCTCTATGATGGACCATCCATTTACAAATAAATCGCTTCATAATGCACCAAATGAAACAAATAGATTTGTGGAAGCAGAGTTTCTGTATGGAAGAACTTTATTTAACAATGTTGGAGCAATTCTGGAGCAATTCTGAACAATTGAATAAACATTATAAAACAAAATTAATCCAGAATCGTTCCATATTCGGTCAAATTGATTAATTATTTTTTTAGAAACGGTAGTCTGTATATACAGTATATGGAACGACTTTACATTGTAATACGATATAAATCCTCCTGTGAGTTCAACTAACCTAACCTAATCTTTCCTGGAGAAGCAAAAGGATATCTATTTCATTTGTCAGAAACGAAACGATATAAAATGAACCCATTTTGGCACATGTCAAATTCTGTGCAAACGCTATTGTCCAATCCATTTTTCTTGTGGATTAATTATTTATTGTCCAGGAATAGTAAATTAACTTGATAACTGTTTAGTATAAATAACATCATTACTTGGATAATTTAAAAAAAAAAATTTGTTATCAGTAAGAAGTTTGTTGTCGGTGTACCGCGAGGATTTCCTGAAACAAATATTCAGTCGCATGTACGCAAATTGGAAAATGAAACCGAACCTCATTTTGATGATTTCGTAAGTTTTTTGGCGTCTTTGCTTCTGCTTCCATACAATGTACACCAAGTATTATTACTGAAATAAATTGGAAACTGTTTTATTTGTAATTATTTTTACAGGGTCGTTGGGTAATTCCAATTGACTCAGATGTCGAGAGAATATATCGCCTTGAACACAACGACAGTGGAGCGAATTTTAAATTTGCTTGTGCTGTAATCATTTACGGTGCACGTAAGTAGTGGTATGAGAGGAACATCTTTTTTGTAATGCATTTTAGACTAATTTTATGGAAATGAAGCAAAACCGCGTAAAAGGTGCATTGATTGTGAGAAAGAGTTTGTTTCTAAACGAAGTGTACAATGGGAGGAGGTGATAAGAATGGTGAGAAAGAGGGATGTTTGTATAGGGTGGGTGTATAGACGTGTATGAATGTTAAACAATCAATGGGGAAATCTTCTGCTTCCTTGTATGAAAGTAAAAGCTGAATATACTGTAGGAGGCGGTAGCTGCAGCTTTGTTCACGCGACGATCCAAAGACCAGAGTACGCCCACCACAGTATATCGTAAAATAAGAGCTGGGGTACCGTAATGAACATAGTATAGTTTGATGAAAATACTGTATATACACTTTTATGTTAAGTAAGCGGCACTTTCATTTCATTGTTCTGTACTGTAGTTTGAACCTCAGTTACGAAAACCAACTTATAATCAAAGAGAGAAATTCCTAATACATCATTCATTTAACCAATCTGTCACAAATTCACGCATAATGCATATGAGTAGAATCACGCCAACCACTAGAGACTCTGATTCCTAATTTTTACCAGAGAGAAGTTACATCAAGATATCAAATTTTATTCGTTTTTATGAGGTCACGGAACCTTCAATAGATCTTTGGAAAATTCTCACTGGAATACTGCTCCTTCTGGTGTTCGTTTGCAGTCTTTTCGTAATATTATGGTAAGGATTTTTACTGTTTCTTTGAACGAATGAAAAGGTACGAGTTTCAGGAGGAATAGGAGAATATGCTCTCTCTCTTCTCTCTCTCTCTCTCTCTCTCTCTCTCTCTCTCTCTCTCTCTCTCTCTCTCTCTCAGCGTTTGTCAATATGAAAATCATATCCAAAGGCCAAGAAAAGACCTTAAATGAATTTAAATTTCTAATGGTTTTAACTCATAAAAAACGTTAGACTTAAACATAAAAAATATTATTCTTATATGTGTTTTTTGGCGTTGTTTAACTTCCTTCGTAATGGCAAAGGTCATGTGACGGAGGGGGATCCGAACCACACGGGTCGCTACATCATTTCAACTCGGAGGTGTGTCACCCATCTAGCTACAACCCTGACCAAAGTTGCTTAACTTCGCTGATCGACGGGAAGCGGCGTCACGACATGGCCACAAATTTATTTCTCAGTGTATATAAATTAGTGGTGCACCGATTAATCGGTATCGGCACCTTTCATGCCGATTAATCGGCTGTTTACCGATTAATCGGCAATGCAAAGTATTTTCATCGGTATGCCAGGTGCCGATACCGATTAATCGGCATGCCAGGTGCCGATACCGATTAATCGGCATGCCAGGTGCCGATACCGATTAATCGGCATGCCAGGTGCCGATACCGATTAATCGGTGCACCACTAATATAAATACCCAGTAAGAAATAAGACGTTTAGTTTATAAAACGCCAATAAAACGCCAATGAAAGGCTTATTACGTTTACTAAACGTTCCATTTCTTGCTGGGTAAAATCGGTTAAACCTTTTATAAAAATATTATCGTAAGTATTTTAAAAGTGCTACGTCGTGGTCAGTGTCGTAACGCAGCTTCCCATGGATCAGCGAAATTAAGCAACTTTGGTCAGGGTTGTAGCTAGATTGGTGACCCTCCTCCTTGTAGTAGGTCCCCTCCGTTATATGACCTTACCTGTTGTGAAGCAGTTTAATCACCCCATCATTACATTTAGGTACTCTAAGAAGATAACAAAACCAAAACTCTTTGGACGCGATAAACGAACGAAGACGACGCGACGCGTTTTAATGACACCAAATTCAAGGAGTTCGTTTCATTTTCAACGGCCATCGCATGCTAGACCAATACTAATAGATCACAATATGGATGAAGGGGCATTCCCTCGTGATGTCTCAGTTGGGGATAATCCCCCTACGTCCCAAGGAGAGGAAATGTCCTTTGAAATGAATCCTCTCCAGATGGACGATACGGACCTGAATGTTGGTGAGGGAGAAATACAGTCAACTCTGGATGATGTGAAATGGTTCTTGTTTGAAAACATGAATTCAGAATATTTGAAGAGCCATTTTGAGGTACTGTCATATTTGATGATTGCATCCTTTTACCATGTAGTCTTATTTGGTAGGTTAATCCCATTGTTGTTGTTGCTGTTGTTGTCGTTGTCTTTGTTAATTTCTGAAGTGTTAACTGAAAGGTATATTTTGGTTTTTCAGAGCAAGTCTTACAAATTAAAATGAGCAATTCATTCAATTCACCTCTAACCAAAATCACTTTCACTCCCTCAGCTATTTTCTATTATCAGTGTTCACTTTGATTTAATATGTATCTAACGCAAGTCAAATTCATTTACTAAGTTACTGCACTTTCGATGTGTCCAGACGATGGCTTGCGGTATTCAGACGAAACATCATGTTATTTGATACGTTATGACTTTTACGATATCAAAACATTTCAAAAAATTCTTAAAATTGGTTCATTGGTCACAAGTGCTATGTAAAACCTCATTCTTATTTTCAAAATGGTATTATAAATTTTTCCATAAATAGTGACGATGCCCATTGACATGTCAACCTCATAGTTATCGAATGCTCAACTTTCTCCGAAGACGTAAGATTTTATACCCAAATACTGTATAGTAAATAACCTTTCTGAGAATTTTTTAGGTGAAAATCACAGCGACACCTTCAGGAACAGAAAATGTGTAATACAGTGTTTTTCATAACATGTGGGACGCACTTTCAGGATGGATTCAGGACCTGAAAACAATGAAAAAAGTATATATAAACATATGCCCGAAATTGCTTTGTTTCCGAGTTACAGCCCGTTATGTGTTCCAGCAAGTATCCGCCTTACCTTTAAAGGGAGTGCTCAAAATGACCGCCTTGCGCTTGAATACACGCCTGAACACGCCTCGTCATAGACTGCCTGACGCGTTCAAACATTTCAGGTATTGCTCGGATTTTCTGGCATCCTTGTTTTACACGTCGGCGAAGCATTTCAACGTTGTTAATGGGTGTCACTTAAACGATGGATTTCAGATGACCCCACAGGTAAAAATCGAGTGGATTCAGGTCTGGGGAGCTAGCAGGCCACGCAATGGGTCCTCCACGGCCTATCCACTTATCAGGGAAACGGTCATCCAAATAGTCTCTGGCTACTCGACTAAAATGAGGCGGAGCGCCGTCATGCATAAACTACATACGACGTCGGACACCAAGAGGAACTTCATCTAGTAAATCGCTTAAATCATTCCTTAAAAAATTGGAATAGGATTCTCCTGTTAATCTTCCAGGCAAAACAAAAGGACCGATTAAGTTGTCGGCAATAAGTCCTGCCCATACATTGATACTAAATTGTTGTTGGTACCTTGACTGGATGATGGCATGCGGATTCTCTTCGGCCCAGTGATGAGTGTTATGAAAATTGATCATGCCTTTCTTGTGAAGGCAGGTTCATCAGAAAACAATACGGAGGATAGAAAAAGAGGATCGCGAGCACACTGTTGAAGGCACCAAGTACAAAAAACCTCTCGTAGTGGGAAATCAGCTTCAGTAAGGCCTTGTACTCTCTGAATATGATATGAGTAAAGCTGTTGTTCCCGTAAAATTTTCCACACACTTTTGTATCTTACACCCTCTGCTGTTGCTATCCTTCGGGTGCTGACACCAGGATGTTCCTTCACGCGATTCAGGACCCACTGCTCTAACTTAACAGTTCTAGCGCGCTGATTGGTCTACCACCATCTGAAACTCGCTTGTTGAATGACCGTGTATCACTAAGACGCTCGTTTATTCTCTGAAAGGTCTTCTTATCTGGCAGACGGCGATTCGGAAACCTTTCCGCATACAGACGTCTTGCTGCGGCCGCATTACACTCGGCAAGTCCATGCATGAGATGCATGTCTGCCATTTCTCTGTTTGAATAAGCCTCCATTCTCACTTCAAATGCACACTATCAGTGAATAGCACAAAAACTTTTAAGGTTTTTTTCACTGGACTGCACTTATTCACGGTAAGACGTTACGAATACGAACAGTGAAACACCGCGATGCACCTCTGACTGACTGATGGCTCTACACTCAACGATATTGAAACATGTCATAGAGTGTACAAAACATTACAATCGGCAAAGCCATACATGAATTAAGTCTCGTACACACTCACAAACATTGTCGGAAAGCAGTGTTTGTAAACAGTTTGCGGAAAGAATTGCTGGAACACAAAACGGGCTGTAACTCGGAAACAAAGCGATTTCGGACATATGTTTATATAAACTTTTTCATTGTTTTCAGGGCCTGAATCCATCCTGAAAGTGGGTCCCACATGTTATGAAACACCCTGTATATATTTGCCATGTGAGAAATTTTAACTGTGCACTAATTTATTCCAGATAGTTAAAATATTGACTGCTCTCTCTCTCTCTCTCTCTCTCTCTCTCTCTCTCTCTCTCTCTCTCTCTCGAGTTAAAACTATTTAATTAAATTAACTTGATTATTCTCTTTACCTATTTTTTTTGCATTTGCATATAATATATTTCCTAATTTTTCCCAGTAGACAAATCTTGATCAGAACCATGTAATAATTTTAAGGTTATAATTCCTGAATGTTGTCAAGGAATTAGAGCAATGGGCGGCATTAGTTGGCCTGAGCGCTGTGCCAGTTTCTGGTCCTCCTCATTTATTATTATTACATTTTATATCATCCCTTTTCTCATCCGCGTATTTAGTTAGGTTAAGGACAAGTTAGATTAATTTAGGTTAAATTAACACTTCTCACATTGAGATTTCACTTTCGGACAATAACTGACCTTGGGAATGTCGTTAACTGGAAAGAAATTAGATTTATCGAAGAAAGTATTACAGTTTATTAAAAGGGGAATCCTAACAGAAGGGTATCTTATAATTCTTAATAATCTCTACAGTCGGTGCCCAATTACATGCCCAATATGGAATCCTTGGTCGGATCCATTCCGGAGAACAAGAAGAAGAACAGATATAAGAACAATCTACCCTGTGAGTGGCATTCATTTTATATGAGTTATTTAATGATTAGTAAACATTAATTTTGTATTGCTTAGGGAGAAAATATGCTTACATTAAATAGCTATGTCAGGTAGAGGGATCTATGGCTTATCTCTGATGTTAATATATTTTTGTGGCTTATATTTAAAAACAGATTTGAAGGTTTCTTTCCAGCAATGAAGGACATATAAATGCGGAGAGTAAAACATGCAGCACAGAGAGGTTCGTCCCTGCATCGCCGGGCCACGCCCCAGGATGTCTCTCTACCCACTAAACTAGTCAGGAAACTAAAAAATCTTTCTTTCAACTGCAACTTTTTTTTTGGTTTCTGGATAGAGAAACATATTTGGGA
The DNA here is from genome assembly GCA_023014485.1 of Bathynomus jamesi. Taxonomy (NCBI): domain Eukaryota; kingdom Metazoa; phylum Arthropoda; class Malacostraca; order Isopoda; family Cirolanidae; genus Bathynomus; species Bathynomus jamesi. The sequence continues at coordinate 754,286 of JAJOZX010000273.1, read as the reverse complement.
CGTGGCCCGGCGACGCAGGAATGAATCATCCTCCTTGCTGCAAGTTTTACCTCACTCTTCGTATTATCAATGTACAGTTATTGCAGTTCTCTATAACAAGAAGGACGTGTGTGTGTGTGTGGTGTGTGTGTGTATATATATAGTGATTTTTTTTTTAAAGATCTGCCATTTTAAAGGGTTTGTATCTTTTATTAAGTGAAATAAAGCATGAAATCTTTCCTGTACTTTCTCTACACATGAGGAATTAGTTTTCTAGTGCAAAACATGCTTTATGTTATGTCCTCTAAGCTCACAATACTTACACGATACTTTAGACGGAAGAGTCCTGTCCAACAGATTTCCTGCGATTTATGATAAAGGAATATCATGGCCACCAATATCACCAGATCTTGGCCCTGTGACTTTTGTCTGTGAGATTGTTTAAAAGATAGGCTGTTTAAACAGAATCCACACACAGCAGAAGAAATGAAGGCATCAACTGAACAAGAAATTTCTCAGATTTCAACAGACTCACTGACCAGAGTACTGCAAATTTATGTTGTTCGTGCGCAAACAGTTAATGAGCCGAGAGGACATTACAGAGAACATGTTTTTTACTTGGGGACTAATTCCCCATGTGTAGAGAAGGTACAGTAAAAGATTTACTCCTCGGTTTAATAGTTAATAGTAAATACAAAAACCGAGACAATTAATACGTACAGTATTTAATCCCTGAGGCCGGCCGCACACGGGATCGTCTTGCGACTGACGACTCGGGTCTCGTGATGACTCACTTCGCGTGTGATATTACATTGACAGAATGGGAGCCCCGCACACTGCAGCGATCCCGTCGCGGTCGCTGCAGTGCGCGGGGATCCCATTCTGTCAATGTAATATTACACGCAAATTGAGTCACCACGAGACCCAAGTTGTCAGTCGTCACTCCAAAGACGCCGGCCTGAGTTGCATCAGTACGATTTCAGTATAAAAATTGATTTCAACTATGTTTTTTTTTAAATGCATTTACGTTAGAAGTATTTTTAAGGTCAGTATTTAAAATCATTTAACAATTTGAAACCTACGAAAATAGGTGATTTTTTTAGATGAAGTTGCAGTATTTTACAGTATTAGAATTACAGTATTAGTCTAAGTTATTGTTTTGAAAATATTTTAAAAACAACAAATGATTGAAGTGTTCTAAATATACTAGTATGACAGTTTGAATTTTGAAACATATCGGGTATGGGGTATGGGTATGTTGAATTTTAATCTTTTGCATGCATTGAAAATAATTTTATTCAGAAATATGGAAATTATTACGTAATGTGCTCGTATGGGTTTAGATTTGATTTTATATATTATATATATATATATATATATATATATATATATATATATATATTTCTGGTTTTGCCTTCATATGCAGACGATGAAACAAGAGTTGTCCTTCCCTTGGAAGAAAATGACCCAAATTCAGATTACATCAACGCGAGTTATATAAATGTAAGTCTTACATTTTGTTAACATTAGAACATATAATATATAATAATAATAATAATAATAATGAGTAATTTAAAAAAATATCAATATACCTTTTCGAAATGCAGGACTTCATTATTACTTTAATAAAAAATAAAAATGTCTTGCGTACGAGTTTTATAGCTCTAAATTTACATTTTGATTTATGAAAGTAAACTATTTAGTTATTTTGACTTAGCTTGGTGTCAAATATAAGCTCCGACTCATCAACTAGTTCAGATTACACTGCCCAACAAAAAAACAATTTTTGGCTGGTGATTTAATTCTAAGACCTGTTTCTGGATAATATTGATGTGCTGATTTAAAATATCACCTTTGATTTTGTCCATCACATCAGGTTTTCGTGCAATGTGCAATGTAATATGCCTATTTTGGGTGATCCATGAAGGGCACTTATCAAAATTGATGATTTTTGAGACCTGTTAACAGCTGTTTTGCTGTTAAAATTTCATCTGTGGAATACGCAAATTTGTGCATTAAATCTAAAGGTCATGTACAACATATTAAAATCTTGGGTATCTGTGATTTCCCCAGGTGTGAGCGTGACGTCATGATCATGGATTCATTTTTTGCTTATTTAAACTTTTAATCACTTTATGTGTCAATATTACCATTGTATATTAAAGTTCACCCCCTGCACAATTGTTTACTTTTCCATGCTGATTCTGAGTATGTAAAAACTTATTTTTTGAAAAGAAAAAAAATTGGGCATAACCCTGCCAAAATGCGATCTCCGTATTTGATTGCTCGAAAACCTGACGTGATAGGCAAAAACTAAGGTGATTTTTGAAATCAGCACACCAAAGTTACCTGAAAACAGGTGTTAGAATTAAATCAGCAAAATTGGTGTTGCGCAGTGTTATTTAGCGAATGGGTCATTTTATGAATAAAGGGGTCATAAACCTTCTTTATTTCCAAAATTATTATTGATGTAGCTATTTTAACTGCTTATATTTGACGTCACTTCGGGTCTAATACGCAGAAGGTTCTTCGTGTGAGCTAAATATTACTCGTTTAGGTTTTATTTCATTGTTCCTCATCAACTTTTGATTTTACTTCGATTTGATATCGGTGAATGTGTAGCCAAAACGTGGATTTTATGAGTGTTAATTTTGTTAATATAACTGTCCTTCCGTTGAAAATTGATTGTCATTATATTTATTATATTTCGTAGGCATTCTTAATTACATAATTTGCTTGATTACTCATAAACATTATTTTCATAATCTCAGAGTCCTTTTCAAGAGAGGGGTTTCATAGCAACGCAAGGTCCTAAAGACACCAATGTTGACACAATATCCGATTTCTATCGTATGATTTGGCACACACAACCATCTCATATCGTCATGATAGCCTGCTTAATTGAAAAAGGGACAGTAAGTTGCTAAAATTGACCACATTATAAGAATAGAAACTCGTAAATAGCCTCAGCCTTCAAGTAGGGTTGCCAAGTGTCCTTTATTTCAAAGGACAGTTCTTTATTTCAGCGACTTGTACGACTTTCTAGACATATTTTATCTATGAATATAATAAAGAAATTGTAAAAAATATTGCACAAGTAAATTTTTATCATGATAAGCAATGGAATATACGGTAGCGTGCAAGTGTCCTTTATTCAAGATCTGTTGACTTGGCAACTCTATAATAATAAATAAAATAGGTGTATTTATATGAGCGTGGAGCAAATTTATTTAAAAGACTTAACTTTACTTTGTTAGAAAAAAGTTTCGAAATATTGGCCAGAAGAAAACGTGCCAATGCAGTTCGGTAACATCACTGTTCACCTTCTTTGCTTCGAAGAAGAAGTAAGTACACAGTATAGTATTTAACTCTTATTCTAAGTAGGAGACATCTATTAGAATTTGGATATTTCATATATCCAAAATGCTATCTTTGGCCCGGCGGATGTTTGTAATTTTGGATACTCATAATTTTGTATCTGTGGAAGTCAACATCAGTTACGCCTAATTATTTGCGTGCTGATTAAACTAACAAATATTTAGCATAAACTCTCTATCCAAAATTTGTTGAATATTATTGGGTGCTGGTTAAGTGTGCGGTCTACCTACGATTGGTTAGGTTTAATCATGATATTTTCGTTAAAACTAACGAAAATATCATGACTAAACCTAACCAATCGTCAAGGGCGATTGACAATGGGATGTAAACAAACAATTAGTAAACAAGATAAGAAGCTATAATTAAAAGGTGGACCGCCGAATCGTAGGTAGACAGCACACTTAACCAGCACCTATTATTGTTATTAATTTGTACATATCTGATGAATCAGAGTAATTACATGCAGTGGTGGGATTCAGCCGGTTCGCACCGGTTCGTGCGAACTGGTTCCTAAAATTTCTCGAGTTCGATTTGGAGGCGATTTGGAAATATTTAAAAGGAAATTAAATAAAGAATTTCAATAAAAACATTGTTTAGTTTTCATTTCTGACACGGAAGGGAGAGGAGAAGCGGGGAAGGGGAGGGGAGGGGAGGGCGAACTGGTTCTTAAAATTTTTGAATTTCACCACTGATTACATGTATTTAAAAGACAAAATTCGAAGTGTTTCATTTTTGTACTGCGCAGTCGCGTCATTTATTATATTTTATCTCCTTTCTAATGAATTAATTAAAAAAAATCATGTGTCAAAGGATTTGTAGCGTCATTTTATACTTCACTGAGTCGAAATAATGAAAAATTATTTTAAATATTTTCTATTAAATTTAATAGTGATCATCTATTGCAGTTAGATTACGTCACCCGACACCTGCTTTTCACTTTCCACGATGAGAGCATCGAGGTATGTTTAAATGCAACAATATTTTCCAGAGTTTGTAAACACACACACACACACACACACACACACACACACACACACACATATATATATACAAACTCAGAATGGTCCCCTGAGAAACTTATATGTTAAACACAGACCGTGCATGGAACAAGGAACTCTTCTGGGAAAATTAAATCCACTATCGTCCGAATAAGTAATGGTAAATTTACCATTACTTATTCGGACTATAGTGGATTTAATTTTCCCAGAAGAGTTCCTTGTTCCATGCACGGTCTGTGTTTAACATATATATATATATATATATATATATATATATATATATGGCTAATATTAAGTTTCACGGAGACTAGATTACACTAGGTTAGGTTGTCGTTTAAGATTGATTATTTCTTATGTGACCAGTTTCACCCAATAACGATCTATGTAACAAATTCGGACTTTGTCAAAAACACTGCACTCGGTGAAACTTAATATTTACTATATATATATATATATATATATATTATATATATATACACACATACACCGTGCATGGAACAAGGGATTCTTCCGGGAAAATTAAATCCACTATAGTCCGAATAAGTAATGGTAACTGACGAACACTATAGTTTTTTCTTTTTCATGTTGTTAGCCCGACGTGGGCAACTGGTCACCCGCAAAGAGGGCCCAAATATATAGCTTCGTGACAGGATCTAGGGGTTATAGCTACACCTAGCATACTATATCCAGGACCTCAATATAAGCAAAAGACTCGTTGCATTCGCGTCGGATTGAATACATCAAAGAAAAAGGGGTAACTGCTGTATTTTTAGCCAAAAACCAAAACTTAAACCTCAACTGGCAAAATTGAGCGTCCACTTTTCAAGGCACATAACATGTCCGTTTCATGATGGGATTGAACTCAGAATGGTCCTCTGAGGTTTTTTCATGATACACACACAACGTGCATGGAACAAGGAATTCTTCTGGGAAAATTAAATCCACTATAGTCCCAGAAGAATTCCTTGTTCCATGAAAAACTCAGGCAGGGGACCATTCTGAGTTCAATCGTGTGTGTGTATATATATATATATATATATATAATACTGCGATTCATATAATAATATTATAGCTGGAATTCAATTTTGAAGTGTTTTTTATCTTTTAAAATTAACAAAACCTGCAATAAATATCATTAGCATTCCATGTATGTATCAAGTTAGAATAGTTTATACTTAGTTAAGTTCTTTATATATTACTAATTATTTATTGAATAAGCGAGTTAGACAAGTAGTTAAACCCTTATTAAACAAGTTACGTAATCTCAGTTAAATTAAGCTTAAAATTTCAGGCAATTGAAGTAGTGTATTTACTTCAAAATGTGTTCGTTTTATTTCGTTTCGTTTGAGCCAAACCAAAGAGCCATCCTTTTACTTCTACTATATATATATATACTGTATATACTGGGTGTCCCATTCGAAATGAAACAACTTTGAAACCTTATAATTTTTTATTAAATGATGCAAACAGTGTAATATTCACACAGTTTCATATGATATATGTGAATTATAACATTGAGATATATTAGAGTTCTTTATTGTATGCATTCAATATGTGCACCATTTGTAGCACGGACCTGGTCGCAATGGTACTCAATTTCCCTCCACACGTTGCCTAGCAACTCAGGTGTTGCAGAGTCCACCGCTTCTGTGATGCGCTCTTTCAGTTGAACGAGGAATCTGCAGTTCGACACTGGCACGACGGATGGACTTTCTCGGGCTACTACCAAAGACGCCGCGTATTCGTTCAACATCATCTTCCGATCTTGTTCGCCCTCCAGAGTGTTCCTTTAGAACACTGCCAGTCTCCTCAAATTTCTTGGTCCATGCATATAGGTCTCTTCTGGTGGGTGGTTCCTTGTGAAAGGTTGTACGGAATCGCCGTTGCACCAGAGTAGGGGACGTCAACTCAGCCATCCATAACACACATTTCGTTTTTTCTTGTGGGGTAAACATAATTCAATCTGAAACAAACAAAAAATATTATGACAAACACTTATGCATATGGTGTAGTAACTGGCAAAGTTTCAACATTCTCACATTAATACTTTAAAAATTGCAGAGTTTCAAAGTTGTTTCATTTCGAATGGGACACCCGGTATATATGTATTAGGAAAACTTAGGTTAGGTTAGGCTAATTGAACTCGCAGGCAGATTTACACTACATATATAAGAGCCTAAATCAATTTACGGAAAAGTACCTTTCGATACGAATAAAGCGACGTGAAATGAGCACACTTTGGCGTATAAGTTAAATTTTAGCGCAAACACTATAGCACATAAAAAATAACAGCAAACTATTTTACTAGACAATTATTATAAAGCTTAATGAGAATATTAAGTGATGTTAATGCAATTAACGTTTATTAAAAACGTTAGATTAGATCTAGTTTGATTAGATTAGATCTAGTTTGAGTAAATTAACTCGGTCATGAACTGTGAAGCTTAACTGGGTTCTGTTAAATGAAAAATAATAACACTTCCTTGCCGGTCAGGTGACGCATTATCAGTTTACCGCGTGGCCCGACCATGGGGTCCCTTCCTCGCCACACACGTTCGCTCTCCTCACGAAGAGGCTGGAAAAGGAGATGACTGATACGAAACCAATCGTAGTTCATTGCAGGTAAAGATACATTTCAGCTTGCGAATCCTTTCGACCTATAAAATAAAACCATTAAAGAGAGACGCTTAACAGCAATGTCACTTCGCATAGTGAAATTATGATCTGCGTCCGTGGGTTCGAGTATTAATGGGATCCACTTCTCTTCACTCGTGGACTGTGGGTAAAATATTGAAGTTCGTATTTTGATTTTATATAGATGGAGTGGCTCCGAACGGATGGAGTGGCTCCGAACGGATGGAGTGGCTCCGAACGGATGGAGTGGCTCCGAACGGATGGAGTGGCTCCGAACGGATGGAGTGGCTCCGAACGGATGGAGTGGCTCCGAACGGATGGAGTGGCTCCGAACGGATGGAGTGGCTCCGAACGGATGGAGTGGCTCCGAACGGATGGAGTGGCTCCGAACGGATGGAGTGGCTCCGAACGGATGGAGTGGCTCCGAACGGATGGAGTGGCTCCGAACGAGGGGTTAACTTGAAATAGTTTACAAATTCATGAAAGATCTTTCACTTTATTTGGACCTTTTCCAGTTTGTGTACCGTTTTTCATATAATTTATTTTTGCTTCTTTTCAGATCAAAAATGAGTTCTTGATAACCTAACCTAACGTAACCTAACCTAACCCGCATTATAACTTTCGTCACTTGGGCACAGGATATTTACTATGCTGTATGTAATGTACTGTAGAAAACGGTACATAAACTGGAAAACGTCCCTTTATTTTATTAATTGGCTCAAAGATATTGAATTTCCTCCCAAATTTGGCCAATTTTTTTTCTGCAGCGTAAGTAGTTACGTTCGGGTACTACAGGGTGTCCCAAAAGTCACTATGCACTCTCTCTCTCTCTCTCTCTCTCTCTCTCTCTCTCTCTCTGGATCTTTTCCATTTGGCGGCAGGCGGTTTTTTTTAACCAAATTTTCACCAGTAATACTTTTTTGTGTGCTAAATATGAATCTAACATTCTTTTTTGAGAGAACTGAAAGGAAAATATCGAAAAAAAAGATTTTAAATACGAACTACTTTATACGGCGTACGAAAGGGAAATATTTATTTGAAATCAGCTATATCCTTTAATATTTTTCTAAATATATCTTCGTTTTCATTACGCTTCCGCCAAATAAATTCGCATCATTTGTATAATTTAGGTCTCGGGGGTACGGGGGCAGAGCCCCCGTAAAGATCACGCATCACAAATTGATCGGTATCGGGTTATATTTTTTATTTTTGAATTTCCGACGCTAAAATGTCTTTCAATCGATCAATTTGTGATGCGTGATCTTTACGGGGGCTCCGCCCCCGTACCCCCGAGACCTAAATTATACAAATGATAATGTAATAACATATTCATGTTAGGTAAGGTTAGGTTAGGTTAATTAATACCAAAATACATTTTCCTAGTAATATTTGAGGTGTTTTGCTTAGATTTTGACCTCCATTTCCCTTGAAAATTGGCCAAACTTCAAAGTACTATAGCTTTGTTGGATTTCATTTCCGACGGAAATGGAGGTCATATTTGAACAAATCACATCAAATACTACTATAAAAATGTATTTTGGTGTGTAAAATGACTGCGTTACTTAAAACACATAATTACCGAAAAAATTTCACTGCATCTTCTTCTGATATAATATTCACAAAAATCCACTGTAAATTATAATTCACGTCCATGATTTACTCGTATTTCCAGAAACAATAATGAATCGCGCGGAATGCTTAATCATATCGAGTTGCCATAATTATTCTACAGATTTTGGAATAATTAAATTTATATAAACAAATAATTAATATTCATAAAATAATTATAATATAAATTAATAAATTATTATATAATACAATACTATAATTATATTATTGCAAAAATATATAGAATTTCGCAGTGTAAATAGTTCGTGCGTGGTATAAAGTAGTTCGTATTTAAAATCTTTTTTTCGATATTTTCCTTTCATTTCTCTCAAAAAAGAGTGTTAGATTCGTATTTAGCACACAAAAAAGTATTACTGGTGAAAATTTGGTTAAAAAAAACCGCCTGCCGCCAAATGGAAAAGACCCCTCTCTCTAATGTACGTCAGAGACACGTTGAGTCCGGTTGACTGCCAGTTCCTGTCGGAACGGGAGCTGCTTGGCGTCGATCTGAATGTGGGAGGGACGAGCTATAGGTTAATCTTGGTGTACAGACCTCCGCATCTCCTCCTCGAGGAGGATACAGCCCTGTACACCGAACTCAGTAGCCTGCTAGGGGATAGGGTGTGTGTAGTTGTAGGAGACTTCAACTGTCGCGGCATAAAGTGGGAAAACAGGACTGCTGATGCTGAAGGAAGGAGGCTAGTTGACTTTGCTGATGAGAACTTCCTCACTCAGTGGGTCAACGAGCCTACACGAGGCGAAAGCGTTCTAGACTTAGTATTCACGACCGAAGACAACCTCGTCACTGGCCTCACCGTTGACGAATCATTGGGCGGGAGTGATCACGGTGTTATTAGGTTCCGTGTGCGCGTCCCTCGGGTGAAGCGTAGTAACTCGAGAGGCAGTAAGCTCGATCTCCGGCGGGCGAACTTTGTTAGCCTCAGGGATAGCGTAGCAGAGATGGGGTTAGAGGTTGGCGGCGATGTTGAGGGAGTGTGGAGTGCATTCCGGGACGAGTTTATGGTGCTGCAGTCTGCTGCCATACCCTCAAAACCGGTCACCTCTGCTTCAACGCAGCCTAAGTGGTTCAATCGTGACATCGCTTCGGCTATCCGAAATAGGAAAGTAGCGTATAGGAGGGCCAAGGCCAATCGTTCCCACGAGAACACTGAAGCGTATGTCCGCCTGTGTAGGGAAGTGAATGCGAAGGTTAGGCTAGCGAAACTTAACGAAGAACTACGGGTGGCAAGCCTCTGTAAGGGGAACCCTAAGGAGTTCTTCAGTTATGTTAATAGTAGAAAGTCCATTAGAAGCATGATAGGTCCGTTAAAGGACGGAAGCGGCGTTCTGCGGACCTCCGACGCGGACATCGCTAATGTGCTTAATGAGTACTTTGCGGGAGTGTTCACCAGGGAGGATACCCGCGTCATCCCCGAGCCAGGCGTGAGGCACGAAGGTGCTGGCCTGGATAGTGTTAGATGTACCGCGACAGTCGTTGCCGATAGAATAGACAAACTGAGCGCGTTTAAGGCTCCTGGGCCAGACCAGTTTCTCCCCAGAGTGTTGCGGGAGGTGCGCGACCAGGTGGCTCCCCACCTGGCTACAGCCTTCAGCAAATCGTTGGAGATGGGCCAGGTGCCTGGTGACTGGAGGGAAGCCAACGTGACCCCTATCTTTAAGAAAGGGGATCACGAAAGTCCAGGGAACTATCGTCCCATTAGTCTCACTTCAGTTGTAGGTAAATTATTAGAAGGGATAATAGCTGATAGGATCGTTCACCATTTGGATTCCTACAAGCTGCTTGGGGACTCCCAACATGGGTTTAGACGGCATAGGTCGTGTCTCACCAACTTGCTCGAGTTTTTCCACGTCATGTTGAGTGAGTACGATAAGAGTAGGGCGATTGATATACTTCATCTCGACTTTCAGAAAGCCTTTGATAAGGTACCTCACCGCCGGCTAATGGCGAAAGTGCTCGCGCTGGGTATCGGTGGGGAAATAGGTAGGTGGATTGAAAACTGGCTGAGGAATAGGCGGCAGAGGGTGGTAATTAAAGGGGCTAGTTCGGGTTGGGCCTCGGTCACTAGTGGGGTTCCTCAGGGTTCCGTTTTGGGGCCACTGTTGTTTATCATTTACATAAATGATATCGACGGTGGCATCGTCAGTCGGATCGCCAAATTCGCTGATGACACCAAGCTTGGGGCCAATGTTGGGACGCCCGAAGCGATCGAGGAACTGCGTGCGGACCTAGGTAGGATAGGAGAGTGGTCCGAAAATGGCAAATGCCGTTAACTTGGGTAAATGCAAAGTGATGCACATTGGCTACGCCAATCCCAAGTCGGACTACTCGATGTTGGGTAGTAATATCGAGGTGACTGATTTAGAAAAGGACTTGGGTGTGCTAATTAGCAGCGACGTTAAGTTTACGAAACAGTGTGTAGAGGTGGAAAAGAAAGCCCAGAAACTATTGGGTTATATCAGGAGGCAATTTCAGTTTCGGAACAAGGAAATTGTGCTCTCACTGTACAATTCCCTTGTTCGGCCGCACCTGGAGTATGCTGTGCAGTTCTGGTCGCCCACCCTCAGGAAAGATATTGAGAGGCTGGAGCGAGTGCAGGCGAGGGCCACAAAGTTAATCCCTTCCGTTAGGCATATGGGCTACAATCGACGGTTACGCGCCCTGAACTTGTTTTCGCTTGAAACTCGGAGGCTGCGCGGTCAACTGATCGAGGTTTTCAAGCTCTTACGCGGGTTGAACGATGTCGATTTTAGAAGTATGTTTAGTTTAAATGATAACCCAACTCACAACAATGGTTGGAAGTTGGATTTGAAACGGTTTAGGACTAGTGTGTGTGGGAATTAATTTACGTATAAGATCTGTGACACATGGAACAGGTTACCTTCGGAAGTTGTGAACAGTTCCTCTGTGGATCAGTTCAAGAAAAGGTTAGACCAAATCTTGCACACTATTTGAGTGTGTACAAAATTTTCCCTGGCACCCGTTGCCATTGGTACCTCCTCGGTATGGGCCGCAAGGCCTTTTGAGGTACTTCTTTTCCTTGTAACTCCTTGTAACTCTGTATGTATATATATATATATATATGCACTATTGCAGTTGGGTACTACAACCCAACAAATTCATTATGGGGTACCCATGCCCGGTTACGTCAACTGTTGTGATATTTTCGTTAGTTTTAAAGAAAATATCACGACTGGTTCTACTGTCCGCTCTTGACAGTTGGTTAGGTTAAGTCGTGATATTTTCGTTAAAACTAACGAAAATATCACAACTTGACCTAACCAATTGTCAAGGGCATTCAATTAACCTAACCGGGCATTCAATTAACCTTGCAATTAATTTGTTGGGTTGAGGTACCCAACTGCAATAGTGCCTATATATATATATATATATATATATATATATATATATATATAAACGAAAGGCCTTGGAATCATTTTTCTTTTCCTTTGGGGTTTGCATCATTCATTCATTTCAAGTGTTTAATTGTGAAACATATATATATATATATATATATATATATATATATATATATAATATATATATAATATATATATCAGACATGGGGCCAATTACTGGGTTTCTATTACTGTACTATTACTATTAATTTTGTATGTGAGGTACTTCACTCATTTGGAAAGGATCTTTATGTCTATTTAAATGCAATTAGAAGCAGTGTGTTAACAAACAAACAAACACTTTATTTCAGACTCTACAGGTACAAACATTATACAAGAGATCCATAGAAGATCAAGAGATAGTTGTCTGGAGCACTGACTAAGTAGACCACTGAATCACTGTGTATAATGAGCAAAGCTGGGCACTTGCGGCACTTTTTGCGGTACTGCGGTACTACCGCACTACCAAACCGGTACCGCATAACGCAGTACCGCAAAGGATCGCTGAAAGTACCGCAGTACCGCTACCGCATTCAAATTTCCCGCGGTACTTTCCGCGGTACCGACAAACACGACTTTTCAAAAAATTAACACTTTTTTTGAAGTAAACCTTATTACAGGAGTACAGTAAGACGAATGCTGCGTGTGTTGCATCAGCCTAACTCTAGACACGTTAAGTTTTCGTTCAGAACATGTTACGTTGCCATCCTATCACAACGCCTCAGTGCATTGCTTGCTTTTGAGCCGGTTGCACGTGTGTTACATTTCTGTGACAAAGATCGATTTTTAGCCATTATGGCAGAAAGTTCAGGTGCGAAATCGCCGATATGCAATTTCTGAAAATATGTGCTATTACTTGTGTTGTTCTTGTGTGCATTGAACAGTTTTTACATAAAATTTAGTGATAAAATATTGGCGAATGGCAATGGTGAATGTACCGCAGTACCGCAGTACCGCGGAACGCACCAGGGGGACCTGAAAAAGTACCGCAGTACCGCGTAACGCACTGGGCATGCTGAGGTACCGCAGTACCGCGTAACGCACCCCCAAATTTTGGTACCGCGCCCACCACTGATAATGAGCATACAAATACAATGATCCAACCCTGAGGTGGTGTGCCAACTATCACTAACATAAGTAAAGCTATCACCAGGAAGACTACACATGGATGAAAGGGTCAAGTTATTATCTTCACAGAAGGCTTTTAAGTGGTTGCTAAACAAAGAATTATCATTAAGCACATTAACATTAAAGTCACCAATAATAGCTACACTTGTCGCATCCAACTCATCAATAATACTGCTGACCTGCCCCAATTTAATGAGGTAATCTTCTTCATTATCAACTGCCTGAAAAGGCATATAGATACACAGCATTACAAATTTTTAATTCACTAATATATTTCCCATACCCCAACCTCCATAGAATAGCTACCCCACTAGGTGGGTGGCCTGCAAGGAGACCATCTTGTTTATCTCTAGTGGCCTCCCCTATCCCATGAAAGTTACTGGACAGGCTATTCAGGTCCTTTAAGTCCTGTTTCCATAGCCATGTTTCCTGCAGACAGAGAACATCAGCACCCTCTAACAGCTTATCAATTATGACCCGCCTGTGTTTGCTGTTATTGCCTAAGCTTAGGCCTCTACAGTTATAAGAGATTACCTTGAATGTTGGCATTAGGAAGATGCAGAAGTTCTGCCAGCCATCTCTACATGTTGAATTCCACTTATACTAGGCACAGCAGTTACAGCATTAGACCTAGCTGGATTTTCCTCCACAGTACGACGCATGATGTCTCCATCATTACCCTCTCCAGCACTTGCGAGAGAGGCTGCAGGTGTTTTTCTTCCCTTCTTCTCATAGAACCGCCGTACATATATCCGTTCCGGCCATACTGCTGGATCCATAAATACCCCTGGATCATCACAGACTGCTGTAACTTGAAAGGAACTGTACGTAGTCCATCTGAAGTTAATTTTCCTACATGTAACCTGAAGGTTCACTTTATCTTCCGCGAATGCCTGCAGCTCCTCGGCCCTAAGATCAGGTCGACATCTCGAGATGAAAATGTTTGCGGTCTTCGTTGGTACAGCCATCATACGATCTGTTTTGGCAGCTCGTATGATACCCCGCCATTCTCTGCCAGCCTTTGCCACAGGCTGACTCCCTCTAGCCGGTGCATGAGTGGGACCAGACCCCCTTGAGGGACCACCACCATTAGCTACTGCAGTGGTTGCAGTTCTCGAAGGGGTCGCTCGCTTCCGGCCCCTCCTTATCACCACTGTCCAAGATGCCTCCTCATCATGACCCCCGACTGCATTCCCAGCATCCCGATTCACCAAGGCCCCTTGAGGGGTACCCTGTGTGAGATGGTATTGAGCTGGCGATGTAGCATTGTCTGGATTCAGGGATCCAGGATGAGGCTGAGAAGCTGAGGGCTCTGCACTCATGGATCCAGGATGAGGCTGAGAAACAGAGGGTTCTGCACTCATTGAATCCAGAATGAGGCTGAGAGGCAAAGGGCTCTGCACTCATGGATCCAGAATGAGGCTTAAAGGCAGAGGGCTCTGCACTTATGGGTCCAGGATGAGGCTGAGAGGCAGATTGCTCTGCACTCTGCTGAGCGGCAGCCAAATAACAAATATTTGTTTCAACTAAATCATTACAATTTCAGAGACTGTAGGTCTTGATAAATTTTACTTTATTTAAAGAAAAATTTGTCACAATATTAGTTGACATATATGTTTATTTTAGTTTAGAATAGATTTAGTTCATTTTTCAGTTCTTTGTTCACACAATATGTCCACTGCCACTGTAATAGAAAAGTAATAGACTATTATCTATTACTTTGCCTTCTATTACTAGTACTATTACAGCCAAAAAATTATGATCTATTACTATTACTATTACTTGAAAAATCCTGTAATAGTCTATTACTATTACCTATAATTATTACCCCATGTCTGATATATATATATATATATATATAGGTGCACAGTGACTTTTGAGACACACTGTATTACAAAAATAAATTTGTAAACGTCCTGAGTTATCCCATTTTAAGGTACTTGTCGCTTTAATGCTTCTTGACGATGGGTAAAAAATAAATAAAAAAAATAAAAATTAAAAGTATAAATTAAAGTAAATCAAAATTGAATTAAAATAATTAAATTAAATTAAAATTAAATTAAAAATCTAAATTATTTGATAAACTTTATTTAAATTAAAATACAATTAAAAGTTACCAAAACGATTTAGAGACTGACAATAAATTCTCAAAGTTACGTTTCAATTAATTAAACTTTAAAACGTTATCGCGTGGAAGACTTTTCGTCGACGTTCTCTGTACGTGTCCTGCGTGTTAAGGTTAGGTTAGGTTAGATTAGGTTAGGTTAGATTAGGTTAGGTTAGGTTAGATTAGGTTAGGTTAGGTTAGGTTAGGTTAGATTAGGTTAGATTAGATTAGGTTAGATTAGGTTAGGTTAGATTAGGTTAGATTAGGTTAGGTTAGATTAGGTTAGGTTAGGTTAGGTTAGGTTAGGTTAGATTAGATTAGATTAGGTTAGATTAGGTTAGGTTAGGTTAGGTTAGATTAGATTAGGTTAGGTTAGATTAGGTTAGGTTAGATTAGGTTAGGTTAGGTTAGATTAGATTAGGTTAGGTTAGGTTAGATTAGGTTCAGTTACGTTAAGGTGTGTCGATAAAATGCTTCACCGATGAAATGTGAAGATGCCCCGTATTTTTTCGGTGAAGGGTAAAGATTATTCATGAATATCCGCAGTTAATTCCTTCAATGATAGCAATAATCAATGACGAGGGCAGGAAACTGGAACAACGCTGAAGCCAAACGAACGCCCCTCATTTCACTAATTCCTAAATTATTACCAGTAGCACCACTGGGAGCCGAACCCCCGACCTTAGTGTCTTCACTTCGCTTATAGAGAAATGGTGTTATCTACTGAACTGCGGTCGCTGGCTTCTTTTAACCCTTTCTGTCCCAGCGATTTCATATAACATCATCAACAAAAAGTACGCGTAATTTCCTCAGATTAGCTTCAGTGATGCCTTATGTCATTTGAATGTAACAATTAAATGTATAGCAACATCTGGCAGTGTTTTGGACATTGGCCTGAGCATTTAGAACCCAAAAAGAGATGCAGAAACTGAATGAAGGGTTACTCTCGTCGAAAATGCTGAAAGTGTGATGTACCATTCAGGGGCGTACCTAAAGTATTTGGCACCCGGGGCGGATCCTTCCTTCGGCACCTCCCATAAATAATTTTAAAATTTAAACACACAGAAAAATATATTATTTTGCGAGTAGATTTTTAAACAGTACAGTACTGTCATAAACAAATTGGA
Organism: Bathynomus jamesi; assembly: GCA_023014485.1. Taxonomy (NCBI): domain Eukaryota; kingdom Metazoa; phylum Arthropoda; class Malacostraca; order Isopoda; family Cirolanidae; genus Bathynomus; species Bathynomus jamesi. The sequence goes on along the minus strand of JAJOZX010000273.1, from coordinate 737,910 downwards.
AATAAGAAAACTGCAGGACATTAAAAATTCAGTGAACAGGTAAATACTGCATTTTATTTTATACAAAAAACACAGGAAATCCAGTCTCAACGCTCAGCCTATTCTTCAAAGGTAAATAGAGAGGATTCACAGTCTCTGCTTTCGAGCCTTAATTTCTGCAAATTGATCAATGACCTCATCAAAATTCACCTTCTTTGCATATTCATGTTCAATTGAAAGTAAAGCCAGATTTGTCAATCTTGTCTGACTCATGGTCGAGCGAAAGAAATTTTTTATCAATTTCAATTTGGAAAAACTTCTTTCACATGAAGCAATAGACACACAGACAGTCAAAAAGAATCTCAAACACAGTGACAAGCTTGGCAAAGATTCACAAAAATCCCATTTCACAATAAACTCTAGAAACTGCAATGCTGTCCATTTCTTTGCCTCTTCAACGCTGATTTTGGCAGCTTCCAAATGCCTCCGAAGTCGTCCAATTTCCACACTGATATCTTCATCAGAGAATTCATCGAAAATCTAAGTCAAATTTGGAATATACTTCCGAAGTTCTTCTGTTGCAACAACCAAAGTGTTTGGCTGAATAACAGCGAAGATTGACAGAATTTGATCCATTGCCTTAGAACGAATCTCCAATTCTTGATGAAAGCGATGAAGACATTCAAACATAGCCCTTTTTACTTCCTCTGGCAATGTGAGACCAGCATCCTTTGCCATCTCTCCTGGCATCCTTTTTCGGAGCTTTACTCTCCCTCTTCTCTCCATAGAAATGTCCATTTCCTCACACTTTGTAGTTGCATAATGAATGGCCCTCTCCACAATGCATTTACCGGGTATTACATCATCACGACGATGCATTTATAAACACTTAAACATCACTATGATACCACATTGTCAAAAATTACTGGACACTGGTATAAGTACCATGATATTGTTATAAACACCAGCACTTTATGCTTTATCATAATTATTTAATGAAACATACCTCATGTATGTGGAGTCACAGTGTCAAGTGAACAAGACTTGGAATGTCAGTTGCAGCCAGCTTGGCTGTGCTCAACAAACTGATGACTAAAACATCAACAAACGTTCGCCTTTCGATGTAATTTTTATCAAATATTTAATTTTTCGTTTGTGAATTTTGTATTGCCAATAAAAATAAAAATTTATTTTATAATGGAAATTAACATTAAGCTGTTGTAATAGTTTGAACATTTTTTCTTTTTTTTTTCTTACTTTGGCGAATTTTTCATTTGGTTTGAAAACTTGTACTGGTATTTCAACTCTCCCGATGGCACTCCCCTCCTGGCTGTCACCCGGGGCGGACCGCCCCGCTCGCACCCCCCTTAGTACGCCACTGGTACCATTATGTTTAACAAAGGACAAAAACTGTTTTAATGCATTCCATTCAAAGTAGTATGGTCTATCACTGTGTTTAGAAAGGACAAAAATTGCTTTTATTTGTTTCATTCAAAGTACCAAAGTTATGTTAGTTTCTCTTATTACTTAATAGTGCCAATGGAATCATATAATTTCTAGTGTAATTAATTAAATAAATTTCTAAACAAAGTTTCGTTTATGTTTCCATACCTATTTTTAAAATTTTTAAGTGTTAACAAATTTTTTTTAGCTCAAAACAATAATTTGAGACAGAAAGGGTTAATGATATTTCAGTGTTTGTAGCGTAAGGTCTTTCACTAACTAAAAGGTTCTTTCGTACTTCAGGTCCATTTTTATTTCTAAGATATTAAGTTATCAATATAAATCCTCTGTTCATTTTGTTCTTTCACTTTTTAGCGCAGGGCTTGGCAGCACGGGAACCTTAATTCTTTCATTAGTGGCCCTAAAGCAGATATCTTCAGGAGGTTATGTCGATTGTTTCGAAGCTTTGAGTTATTTAAGACAAGGCAGACCAAATGTCGTCCAGAACTGGGTATGCACTGTTATGTTATCAATTATTTATCCGTGATAATCAAGTATATACAGTAATTTCAGGATGAAAGATTAAAATGGGGTGATTCCACCAAAGGAGGAGCCAAATGACAAAAAGAAATAAGTTATCCGTGTGTTTGGGTTGGCATACTATCATCACACTCGTACAGATATTTATAATAGGCATAAAATTAAGGGTACTTTCCGTTATCTGCCCCCTTGACGATTGTTTAGTTAGGTTAGTTAAGTCGTTGAGACTTAAAATATCATAACCAACCAATTCTTTTCCTTCAACAGCAACAGTTCAAATTTGCTCATGAGTTATTGCTCGAGGTTCTGAACGGCAAAGAAAAGCGATTTAGTGTACGTGACTTCATGAATAATTATTCTGAAATAGAACAAATGATGTTCGAGGAGTTTCAGGTAAAATCAGATTTGAAAAATATCTCTGGTCGATTTAGGTCGTGAAGCGCAGTTGGGGATTATGTTGATTCTTTTTTATTTTGTACAAACACGAAAACGTAAAGCACAGGGCTGTTTATCTAACGTCGACCCTGGGTTCGAATCTCGGCTCGGAATTCAGGCTTGAGCGAATAAGATAACCCCCCTCTGAATCTTCCTTGATAGGGAAGTGGTTCAAATCCACGCAAAGCTGTAGGTCCATCCTTTCAACTGCTGGAAAAACAGTTAAGTCAAAGTTGTATGCTCGTACAAAATTTCATACTATTTGTGAAATAAAGGAAAAAGCCAGTAAAGCCAATTACAAGAATACCACAGCCATCATTTTTTTTAACTGCCGCATTTAGAACTAGTGGTCCAAATGTTGTGAAACTGCACTGAAAATCTAAGTGATTCGTGAGTTTAAAAAGTAAATTGAGGTTCGCTGCTTAAAAATTTCTATTCAAAATCGTTTGTGCGAAATTATTTAATGTTATAATGCGAGCGTGGACTGCTAGATATACTGAAGTGAGCTTGCGCTTAAATACTCTTCTAGGCCCATGGCCCCTATGCTTTTCTTTACAATTAAAGCGTATCATTGAGAAAATATTGATTTATGAACTTATTTCATAACATATAATCTACTGAAAACTTTTGCACAGAGTTAATTTTTATATCCAATCAGCAACGTTATTGCTATTTGTGTGTAGTAGAGTATTAAATGTCCCATTATATATAATATATACTGTATATATACACTGTATATACCTCTCGTGACGCCTAATGTGTCCTATATATGTATAAATAAATAGAATAATATATTGTATTGTATCTTATCTTATAAGAAATAACTAAATATTTTTTAACTGACACAAACAATGTATCATGAAGGCGATCTAGATGTTGGGGGGGGGGGGGGTAAAGAACCCCATCAAACAAGGAGATATTATAAAACCAAAATTAATACATTATCATTGTCTACTCTACCACGCCACGTAAAGTACGATGCTCTAATTCATTGAAATATTAATATTTACTAGTAATTTCTAACTTTTAAATTCAGGAAATTCAAGGTTGAAATGGCAGATGCATCAAGAACTCTCCTATTATTGCGACTAATCCTTCTGTGTCACACCTGAATAGAGATCTTAATGTTTTACCAGGTACGAACTAAGTGATTTAAATTCAACAAAAAGAACAAAAATAATAGAGAACTTTTATCAAATATTTTCAGACAAACTTTCGAAATCCGTCTTGCGACGGTTTAGACAGGCTAAACTACAAAAAAAAAGAACCCAGCGTGAAAATTTTGAGCTTCACATTGTGTCAACATTTCTGAATCTGGTATCTCCAAAACCTCCTCACCCCCATTCAACTTGGGGGCTAACCCCCTACCCCATTACCCCCACCCCTCCAATTACCACAACAATCCCCCATTACCCCCACCACCACCCCCCCCCACCCACACCTTCTCCAACCCCCACCCTTCCCCCGTTGCTTAACTACAGAAAAGGAACACAGTCATGAAAATTGAGCTTCACATTGCCGCCGTAATACAATTCTGAATTTTTTTTACAATTTCTGAATTTTTTCTCACAATTTCTGAAGTGTGACGGACAGAACAGACGGGACAGCTCTCTTATTATAGTATAGATTAGCGTTTGTTTCATGAATGCAGTAAAAATTACCATTAAACTAGTTGTATTGAATTTTATATTTAATCTGTATATTACAATATAACAGTATTATATACAGTTTCGAAATGAATTCCATGTTTTGTGAAATCCGTTTGAGTTATTTAATCAATGTTCTTGTGATATGCAAATTTAAACACTAAAATTAAGACAGAATAGAGAACTAAAATACTTTTCCTATTAATTTTCCGAACTTTTTATAACTTTTACTTATTTCTTTCTTGCTACTTTTGCAGCTGATTCAAACATCGTGTTTTTGCAATCCACATGCACTTCTTGGCTGACCAGTACATGAACGCTATATACTTGAAAGGTTGCGGTTTCAAAGTATTTAGCATTTCAATCTTTAGTTTCTGTGATGTCCACCATCATGGGCGTCGATCATGGGGGGGGGGGGGGGGACATGTCCCTCCACTTTTTGCGTAAGTGGGGGGACAACATACCCTTGTCCCCCCCCCCCACCCACTTTTCGGTGGTCTGTGTAGACTTTTCCATATGTGAATATTTTTAACGTGAAATTTTTTAACAAGTTTGTGAGAGCGATCGACGCCATGCCCACCATCATAAACTTTACAAACCACATTTTGTCACGTGATGTATAGATGTGCAAAAACTTCATTTTCTACGTGAAGGTCAAATTATGAAATAATAACCCACTCTAATAGACTGGCATCCTCTCGGGAAGAGGATGCCAGTGGGCATCGAAACTGTGTGGAAATAAACTCTGTCTATTAGAGTGGGTTTTATTATCATAATGTATAGATGTATTTTTGTTTACTAAATTAAAATGGATTTGTAAATATATATATATTATATATATATATATATATATATATATATATATATATATATAATATATAGATATATATATATATATAATATATATATATATATATAATATATATATATAACTTATAGAAACGTTATCTTCCTTCTCTCTTTAGACGTTTCATTTAGGAGCTGAAGGTAGGCTGATAATCAAAAACGTTTCTCCATTATTTTATTATTAAATGTGTTTTCATACTTTAACTGTGTTTAAGTTATAAATTCACAGCATAGCCTAACTGTACACAATGTCAAAATACCATTTTCAGCCAGGAACAATCGTTGCTGAACATCCAACCTTTCAAACTCTTGAAAAAATATGGCAAATGGTCTATGAACGTCGAATCTCTGTATGGATTCTCGGGAATTATTTTTTAGGTGAAGATGAGGTAAGTGTTCAATGTATCATTTTTAAGTAAATGAACGTTACTTGTGCTTGTTACAGATTCATTTGAACAAATTTTGAACAGGTACTGATAATATATGGTCTTACTTTAAATTAAGGGTACCCAACCGATCGATCACCATGCATCACGTCTGAGTCGATCGCAAAACAAAAATGGGAATTTTCCCAAAATTGAAAAAACTATGGAAAATAATGTTACAAAAAGAAAAGATGTCCGCTACGATTGATAATTAATTCATAAATAATTATCTGAAATTAATTTCTTATCCGAAGCAAGATGGTTTTTGCCTAAAGTTTTTATAGCTTTAGGTGAGACACTCTTGGTTGGTCATGTTTTTACGTACATACGCGTGTACTACTGTCCTTTCTTATACAGTAGTTTAATATCGTAGAACTAATGGCATGGGGTATGACTGCAATTATAAGAAATTGAAATGGGAAGAGATTGGGATAGGCGGAGGACGGTACCCCATCGAACTACAACCCAGACAAAATGTCGCTTAACTTCGCTGATCGACAGAAAGTGATGTGAAAAGTACTTTAATTGGATTGGAAAGTACCATTTTAATTATTGCATATTTTTGCGTTTGCTATTTATGATCAGTGTGGAATTTTTTAAACTGAAGATACGCTTTTCTGCATTTCAAATAAATTTGTTACAATCATATTTCTTAATTTATTCTTGAGTATAAGCTTAGGGAACAGGTTGTTGAATGCGTATTCTGAAAGCTTTGTTACAATCCCGTGATTATAATGCGTGTTTGGTCCGTGACTCCGTTTTAACGGCCTTCTAGTTCTGATTTCACGTTAGGTCACTAGTGAGGTAAGAATAATTAGATTAATTTAATAAGATTGTTTTTAATACCGAAGCCTGTGGTTTTTGTTAGTTTACCGGAAGTCGAAGCACGCTGTTAGATCATAAATACGGTATCGTCGTGGTGAACCATTACTAAATAAAGTAAATTAAAATCAGTAACTGTGGCGCAATAGGTAACACCGTGAAAACACTGCCGTGGGGATTCGGTTCTCTATGATGCTGATAATGATGATGATGATAATAATAATAATAATGCGAGAGTAAAAGCAATAGGCCGCATTAATTGGCCTGAGCGCTGTACCAGTTTCTAGACCTCCTCACTGATTATTATTAGAGCGTATCAATTACTCGTCATCGTAGTGTCTGCATTTCCTGAAAGGTTATACAGTGTGTAGCTATTTATAAATTAAATAATCAAAGGCGACATATGTTTTGCAATGTAAGTTTTCTTATTTCATATTATGAGACTTCAGTCTTTACTGCAGTGGTTCTCAACCTGGGGTACGCGAGGAAATCTTAGTGGGTACGCAACGGGGTCCTGAATATACAACCCTTTTAATTTTATATACGATTGGATTGAGTTGTTGGTGGCAAAAAAATAGGCCCAGCCTTCTCATTAATTTTAGCGAGTGTTGTTCGTACTAGTAATAAGGAAGTTTTCTTCAATAAAACTATTTGGTGGAATGAACCATTGAATATCAACTAAAATTGACGCAGGACTTCTGGATTACCCTGTATATAAAGAAAGCATTTGTAACGTAGAACTTATATAGGCTCACTAATTACCCAATATTTGTTCGGAATTTCCGAAATAAAACTCGAGCGTTATTCAAGGGTCCGAGCTCTGGCCCAATATGGGCACCATTTCCTTAATAACACTGGTCGACAAAATCGAACTTTTTCTCTCATCAAAGATCTAGACCAGTTTCGTACGCTGATTCCCCATCTGTTTTCGGTTTTCTTCTAGCACATCTCGTTATCGAAATATGACTGGTGTTAATTTCAGCACAATTTATCGTAAAAGTACAACTTTATTCATAAAAAGAAATGTACACCAACCTAAAAACGTTACGAGTACGATTTTCTTTTGTAAACCTTGTCCGGATCGTCGCTGTACAACATCCAGCAGTAGTCCGCTTGCATACTTTCGTTCCAGAAACCTTGGTAGCGATTTCCATTGACTGGATGTCTTGATGGAAGCGTTCCCTGTTCGTCACTCACCGCGCCAAGGTTTTTGGGAAAGAAATCTAGATGCGAATGTAAAAAATGTATTTTCAAGGACATGTGACAGCCCATTTCTTGATATGCATCGAGCAGTTTCTGAATTCCATCTTTGTATACGGGAGACTTGTGGTTACCCAAGAAGTTCGCACAAATCCATTTGAAAGCCTGCCATGCTTTTAGTTCTAAGGCACTGAGGCTTTCTTCAAAGCCTTCATCCTGCAGAACCTCCCTGATTTGGGGCCCCACAAAGATTCCCTCCTTCAATTTCGCGGCATTGATGTTTGCAAATTTCTCAACAAGGTATCGAAACCCTCTCAAATTCGCCTTACCCATCGCTTTCACAAAATTTTTCATTAAGCCGAGCTTAATGTGAAGAGGTGGCAGGAAAATCTTCTTTGGATCAACTAAAGGAACACACTGGACACTGCCCATTCCTGGCTCGTATGTGCTTCTTTGATGCCAGTCACGTCTGATGTAATGATCCGCGGTAGCACGGTTGTCCCATAGGCATAGGAAACGGTATTTCGTGAACCCACCTTGCATGCCCATTAACATACCAAAGACTTTGAGATCACCACAGAGATTCCATTGATGAGTGCTGTATTGGATTGCTTCGAGTAGTATATTCATGTTATCGTACGTCTCCTTTAGATGAACGGAGTGTGCGATCGGGATGGACGGCTTTAAGTTCCCCTTATGCAGGAGAACCGCTTTCAAGCTTCGCTGTGAAGAATCAATGAAGAGGCGCTACTCAGATGGTGTGTGTACCTGTGACAAGTTCTCGAAAAGTCCATTGATATCATAGCAATAACAGAGCGGACCGTTTACTGTAAAGAATATCGCGAAATCATGGTTTCGTTTTCGATAGTGACACACTCGGACGTTCTTCTCAAGTAAGTGTTTCTGCTTGAGTCTCGAGGAGAGAAGTTCTGATTTCTCTGGAGAGGGCTAGGTCTCTAATGAGGTCATTCATTCGTTTTGGATAAGCCTCTCCGGTTCCGATTGCTCTTCGTCAGGTGTGTAGTCAAGATCGGCCGAAGGTCCCGCATCTCCGCCAATCGCACCTTCGTCGGATTCCCTTTCGTCTTCTAAAGAATCGAGTCCATGCTGTGGAAGTACCGGAATCGGCATCGTGTCATCATGAGGGATCGGTCTGATCGCGGAGTCTACGTTCGGATAAACGATGTTATGCTTGTTCTTCACGGAGAATCCAGTTACAGTATGTTAACATTGCAAAAGTAACAATCACCATGATGGTCTCTCGAATCCCTCTATATCATGGGTATAGCGAACGGCATCGACTTTTTCCTTTGGTTCAACCAGTCGCGTAATTCATTCGAACAAGCGGTACAGATAACATGTGGCGCCTACGCCTTATCTTGGTCGTCTAGTGGACAGCCGAAGTATAACCAGTAAGTTTTCCGAAGCTCCATCATGATTGTACGCCATTGTGATTTAGTCGCGAATGAGCCGCACACGTACAGAAATTGTCGGGGTGATTTTTACACTTTCGAGGCATGATGATCGATGAGTGGGTTAATGTAAATCACCTAAAAAAATAAAATGTGTAAGTGGGCAACACAAAACAACACACAACTAGACATGCGACTGTTACACCAAAGAATAAATGGGTGTACATGTGCAACGTTTGCAAATTTGCGTCCAGCAGCAACTGCTCTCACCTAAAATACCACGAGACAACCTGCGGAAAGCCTAAGCTGAAACGACAAAATGCCATACATGAGGGTACAGAAACGGTAAAGCAAAAACCTACACCTAAGCTACAACGAAAAATACTCCGCTACATGTATAAAGGACGCATATTATATATTGTATTTTGTATATATTATATATAGTTATATGCATATTGTATATATTATTATATTATATAAAAGACGCATATTATATATTGTGTATATATAGTACTATCGTAAAGAACGACGCTTGTATAGGAGAATATTCCGCGCAAGATGAGCAGAGAGAACGAAACAAATGAAAAAATGAGGTAACCACCCGGGAATCGAACCCGGGATCTTCCGATTGCCGGTCAGATATGATAACCATTAGTAGAATTACGGCATTTGATCGAGTGAGGCCCATGGTGTAATGGTTATCATATCTGACCGGCAATCGGAAGATCCCGGGTTCGATTCCCAGGTGGTTACCTCATTTTTTCATTTGCTTCGTTCTCTCTGCTCATCTTGCGCGGAATATTCTCCTATACAAGCGTCGTTCTTTACGTTAATTATACTGCGTGTTTGCAGTTAAAATGTATATAGTATTATATATATTATATATAGTTGTATACATATTATATATATGTATATATTATATTTATTATATATATATTATGATCGGTCTCATCTCGAAAACTAGACGTGCTAGAGGAAAACCGAAAACAGATTTGGAATCAGTCTCCCAACAGCTATCTACCCCACCCATAATTATATCTGATGAAAAATACTTGTTGGCCAATATAATAATAGGCTCCATCTTGGTTAGCTAAACTGTTACCTGCCTCCATAATTTTCTAGTTTGCACTAAGACAAGCTCAGTAAGCATATAAAAACAACGTACAAAAAAGCATATATCAGGTCATCCCATAAGTAATGTCGTTTTTTAGATCGGAATTTGAAGGACAAAAAAAAAAAAACTCGACTGAAACTTTTTAATCTAGTATATATTTTCCATCGGAAACAATGACACTCTGCCAACGTCCTACAAGCTTTTCAATGCCATGTTTATAAAATTCAGGCGGTTTTGAGGCAAAAAACGTACAAAGACTGGTGTGCAGGTCATCTAAAGAAGTAAGTAGTATAGCCGCAAAAGGGGAGAGTGCAAGAATGTTGCAGGTTATTATGTAATGTTGCAAAGGGGGTGAGGTTGTTGCAAAGGGGGTTGTTGCAAAGGGGGTGGGGTGTTGCAAAGGGGGGTTGTTGCAAAGGGGGGTGGGGGAACTTGGAGGCGGCGTTATCTCCCAAGAGAAAGGAGGAGGAGAGAAAGGAGGAGAGGTGTTCATCTGGCAGGAGCCAAGTGCACATTAAGACTTCAGCCGAGTTGGCGTTGTTTTATAGGCTCCTAATCAGCCAGTTGGCGTAAATGGCTTGAGTTGCCAGATACCGCGATACCATTGTATACATTATTATAGACCTAATCAGCCAGTTGGCTGTAAATGATTGTCAGATACCTCTTTTTAGCAGTATTATTGTATACATTATTATTATATACGTCTAATCAGCCAAGGGGGAGAGGTACACATGCAGGAGGTACACACACTTACGCACACATGCAGGAGGTACACATGCAGTAGTTACACATGCAGGAGAGAGAGAGCTGAAGGAGGGAGAGAGACGCCTGTAGGAGAGAGAGAGAGAGAGAGAGCTGAAGGAGGGAGAGAGACGCCTGTAGGAGAGAGAGAGAGAGGCCTGAAGGAGAGAGAGAGAGTAGTTGCCTTTAAGGCATATTATTTTCGTTTTCCTAACCTAAGAGGCCACTAAGGGGTTTACCAAAGGGCCAAAAAAAGAAGGACCAGAGGTCCTTGCTCGGCTGGAGCCGAGCTGGGAATGAGTCTTCACCAGCTTCTCGATCTTTTATAAGCCTCTATTCTGGCTGAGTTGCCAGATCACGCCTTGTATTGGGGTGCTGAGTTGCCAGATCGCACCATGTATTCTAATAAGCATTGTGTACCACAATATGGTAGATGAATTAAATAATTACACACTTAATTGAAATATAGATGTATATAGTGTTTTACAATAGATGTATATAGTGGATTATATGCAAAATATAACATTAACTTGAGCTTCCTTGAAGTTGAACTTATCGAAACAAATAACGTAGTTATCCATAATTCAACCAACCATAGAAAACAGAATTATAGAAATATATATATATATATATATATATATATATATTATGAAAATCATACCAAGCGTATATTATTTTAAACTATACGTAAACCACAATATATATATTTATATAGTTAATCAGTTGGAAGAATCAAACATATAAAATAACAATATGTTTATATAGATATTCAATTGGAAGATTCAAAGACGGAACAAATAACGTAGTTATCCAACCAACCATAGAAAACAGAATTATAGAAATATATATATATATATATATTATGAAAATCATACCAAACGTATATTATTTTAAACTATACGTAAACCACAATATATATTTATATAGTTAATCAGTTGGAAGAATCAAACATATAAAATAACAATATGTTTATATAGATATTCAATTGGAAGATTCAAAGACGGAACAAATAACGTAGTTATCCAACCAACCATAGAAAACAGAATTATAGAACGATGCAATTCGAAACACATGAGCTTCATCCCTGCGAAGAAAATTGAAAAACGAAATTTAAAGAAACGAAGAAAGTTGGAAATACCCAAAACATAATCCGATAGAGGAAAGGATTTCCGAGAATCTGCCCAACTCGGTCGACCATATTTTACCTTTCTACGAGTCAAATCAAACAAAACCTCACCTCACTCCTTGTTTTCAGCATTCATTCATTTCACGTGTTTTATTGTGAATTTCATCCCATATATATATATATATATATATATATATATACCCTTTGGATAACCTTTGGTTAGCTTCCGCCCGAATTGTTCATTCTGACGAAGGTCAAGCTTTCCACTCCACCTTAGACCTACAGTTTAACGTGGAACCATCAACAGCCCAGCGTCTTAACCACTAGGACACGTAGGGTACCCATTTATCTGCCAACCACTTTCTTTTATTATGTGTAATGACCACCTTAGACCTACAGTTTAACGTGGAACCATCAACAGCCCAGCGTCTTAACCACTAGGACACGTAGGGTACCCATTTATCTGCCAACCACTTTCTTTTATTATGTGTAATGACCACCTTAGACCTACAGTTTAACGTGGAACCATCAACAGCCCCAGCGTCTTAACCACTAGGACACGTAGGGACCCATTTATCTGCCAACCACTTTCTTTTATTATGTGTAATGACCACCTTAGACCTACAGTTTAACGTGGAACCATCAACAGCCCAGCGTCTTAACCACTAGGACACATAGGGTACCCATTTATCTGCCAACCACTTTCTTTTATTATGTGGAATGACCACCTTAGACCTACAGTTTAACTCCGAACCATCAACAGCCCCGCGTCTTAACCACTAGGACACGTAGGGTGCCCATTTATCTGCCAACCACTTTATTTTATTATGTGTAATGACCACCTTAGACCTACAGTTTAACGTTGAAACCGAATGTTATTTTTAAAATATAATTATGATATATTTCTTTATACCCTCTCGATTACATTAGTGACTAATGATGCGGGAAATTGAGTAAATGGAAATATTATTTTCTCGAAAACTATGGGTGATAGAAAACTTCTGAAACCATATTTGGAATCAATATCAAAAGTTCTATACGAATCACCAAATAATTTTCAAAGGAGAATAAGAGCATTAATTCTATTAGTGAAAATATAAAGATGCAATTACTCGTCCGTACCCGTTATAGCGGAATGGTACACGTCATAGCTCCACCCAGCTACATCGGCAGCCAATCACGACGAACATCTGGTCTTTTGGGCGGAGCTTGGCGAATGTGCATATAAAAGGGGATATTTTCAGTTGGGAGTAACAGTAGCTATTTTCGCATCAGTGAATAATCATTCCTCAACCATGGACCTGTACGTCTCCCCAGATTTGTATGAAGAAAGTGATACTGCAGCATTAACCGCAATTAGTCTTTTCAATGCGATTGATTGTGGCGAATTATTTTCGACGCAAACCGTAGAAGATATTTGCAGTGACGCTCCTTACAATCCGACGCAAGGGACTACCATAGAAATGTAAGTGTCCATAATTCGATTTTATATATATATGGAGAGTTGTAGTATTTCGTCAAATAGATACTAGTCAAAAATGTCAATCAATGTTATTTCCCCATCATGCTAAAATCGAAATTGGTAATCGAACCAAAGATATCTTCACATAATGGGGATCTGTCTGTATACTCTGTATATGTTTTAAAAGCATTATTCCTTTAAGGTCCGATGAGGATTTGACACGTGTTATACAATCTTTTGAAGAACCTCGGAATATGGATGATATACTGATCAGTCAGCAGTGTCACACATCCTCCACCATGGACCTGTACGTCTCCCCAGACTTGTATGAAGAACGTGATACTGCAGCATTAACCACAATTAGTCTTTTCAATGCGATTGATTGTGGCGAATTATTATTTTCAACGCAAACCGTAGAAGATATTTGCAGTGACGCTCCTTACAACCCGACGCAAGGGACTACCATAGAAATGTAAGTGTCTATAATTAGAATTTTATATATATATGGAGAGTTGTAGTATCTCGTCAAATAGATACTCGCCAAAAATGTCAATCAGTGTTATTTCCCCATTATGCTAAAATCGAAATTTTTATGGCGTTCACTCCTCGAACCAAAGATATCTTCACATAATGGGGATCTGTCTGTCTGTATACTCTGTATATGTTTTAAAAGCATTATTCCTTTAAGGTCCGATGAGGATTTGACACGAGTTATACAATCTTTTGAAGAATCTCGGAATAGGGAGGGTATACTGATCAGTCAACAATGTCACACCGAAATAATGTAAGTGTTTTTCGATCTTTTTGGGATAAGAAGACACAATATATTTTCATAAATTTATTAAATGAAAGAAATCAGTACAATAAACGAATATACCGTTACAAATATACGAACAAAAACATTATAATATACAACGAGTACGTACAATTGGAAAACGGTTTTTTATCTGTCTGCATACCATTTCATCGTTTCGGTGAGTGTGACACGGGTCAAATAAATTTAAAAAATTTATAAATTCTTTATCATTTGACATATGCATGAGAAATGAGACACAGTACATTCCGCAAACATTAGTAAAATATCCCTGCATACGAAATGGGTTCCATACAACTTCGGGAATATGTAACTGAGCGAGAAATTTTACAATAATAGGGTCACTCCAGGGTTGAGTACCGAGTGAATCAAAATAGTACAGGCGCTGTCTATTTTTAAAATAGACAGCGATCCAGTGAATCCCTTCATTACCGATGATGTCTGTGTTCACAATAAGACTACCGCATTCTCGCGTACTTGGCAAACTCAATGTTTCATTCTTCGCAAACACGCCGATAAATTTGGAACGTGTGACTCGCTCCATTACTTTCTGAAGTGTATTAGCATCCATTTTAAAAGTCAGTGATAACGCTTCTAAATCTATCTACTTCTATTAGGGCTTGCGATTCGAGATATACTAGTACACTAATAGGAGCGTCTATAGGCTTGGCGAATTCCAGCCGCACTGAGATGTTACCGCTCTGCTGTGGTGTTAAATGGGTATTTACGCTAGCAGATAAGTCAGGTGTAATGTCAAACGGATAAAGGTTAAATTGATCAATGAATTCTTCCTGCGTTACCCCATTACCAAGCTCATCACAATCACCTGCAATATGGGTCAGATTACTATAGGCTCTGGCACAAAGAGGTAACACAGCGTCTGATGAATAGTCCGTACCCATTGTTCCACCCAAAGCAGTGCCATTAACGTATAGAGTTATATTTTTAAGTCCGAAATTCTCGAATTTAAAGGCACTCTTTTTATATTTTCCATTCACCGAAGCGTGGTCCTGCATGCCGATTAATATCCTTTTAGGAAGATTTCCCAGGGCAATGTTTTCTATCTGCTTCGATGCCAACCCTGCAGGAACCGTATATAGTTTGATCTGCACTCTGTTAATAGGATATTTCACTGTAGCGTTTAGTAAATTTTTCTCAATTTCTAGTTGTTTTGGTGAACTTAATTTCACTCGCCGTACGCGGAGGTATGTGTCCATAATGTGAACCACAACGGACTTTGCACCCTCTTCTTGATTCGCATCCAGATTTAAGCAGATCTCAGGACTCGTGCGGGTGAGCTTTATTTTCATATCCACCCCGTTCACAAGCAACTTCTCCTGGAAAGTGAAATCTGTGTGCAACCGTCCAAAACACTCGTATATTTTCTTTTTAGAATTTTTAAATTTGTCCTTTATACTATTTTCATCTTTAGTTTGATAATATCCCTCCGCACTTAAAAAGGTAGCCTTCGCTTCTTTGGAAAAGTTGAGGACATTTTCCAAATAGGCTCGTAGATGATAGTACCCCGTGCCTGCCGATATGTTGGTCTGATTTAAATATACGTCACACTGGTTGAATATGGCGTGCAGAAAGTTTGTTTCAGGGTATACAGCATATTTGTCATCGCAGGCCGTTCCATCAGAATGGGCTATACGTAGCTTAGCGTACATGTGCACACAGCTTGGATCAAAAAAGTAAGGACCTGAGCTGGGTATCACGAATTCTATAGGTGCACTCGGTGAACTAATTGTGTTTAAAGGGTTAATTGTAATAAAGTCACTGTGCTCAATAGAAACTTGGGTTGGCGGGAGCTCAAAAAAGGACAGCTCCGATTTACAGCATTGTGAACTACATGGGTGGATGAAGCGTGCCATGGCGAAATAGTGACTCCTCTCTCGACAAGTGGTAAACAAACTATGATTCATGAGATCAATATCCTTAGCTTATATCAGTCAAAAAAGTGGTCAACCATAGGTTTCATTCGCTTACAGCATTTCTTTTTTGATAGCCTTTTACGTTTAATACCACGTGACCCCTTCTTCTTCCGGGGAGCCCTCTTCTTCTTCCCGCCACCACGCATTTTTCTCTTTGCATCTTTGATGATTTCGTTCCGTGTACGCTTTAAATGTTTTTTTAGAGCTTCTTTAGGTTTAGCCCCGGCCAATATGTCTTCTGCAGTGTTAAGGCCTGATTGTAGCGCTTTCCTTCCAAGGTATCTGGCACCCCTCTTCAGCAAAGGAACAGCCGTACGTAGTATGGATGAAAAAATGGATCCAAGTCCACTACCGCGCTGGTATCGCATCCCTCGATAGACGGTGAAAGGCTTTCTATCCATTATAACTCAGTGCGTCGAAAGTGTAGCTTCACTGTTAAGCTCCCGTTACCGAATGGGAAGTTTTCGCCCTCAATCGTTCTTATATATATTGTGATATTGGTTATTAAATTAGTTGCGACATTCACATAATGGGGCCTGTCATATGTAATACTCAAACTCCTTCCTCTATGGTTGGGGATGTGAGCAATGCGCAGCAGGCGTGCCTGGGTATCCCCAACAAACTGGTGCTCCACTATATTACTGTAAATATAGCACATGTCTGGGGACCTTTCAGCCAATTTCTCCATCTTCAATTGATACATTAATCTGGACAAGTTATACTGTGTCTCGTGAAATGTGTCTCTTTGGAAGGCTGCGCTATATCGGCCGTTGGTTAGAATTTTGAACTTTCTATGTTCTTTAAGACGTCTGTTAGTCTTTGATTTTAGGATTAGTGTATGTGCAGGGTTGTTTACGATTTCATATACTAAATCATTCGTAAGGTTTGAGTTTCTTAAACTCACGTTTAAGCCTCTCACAACATCCTCGGCCGAACCATATTGACCCGGCCCTAGTCTTACTTCTGTACTGTAATACCGTGTAATCTTAGTCCGAGCGATGCGCATAGTTTCATCCATAGCTACCCCAGCTTTTTCACACTCGTCAATGTCTCTAAGAATCGTAAAAACGGTTTCTTTATGTTCAATATTTAAAAAGACGGTGTCCAGCTGAATTTCGCATATCCCCACCTCATACGAATCACGACCCAATTCAATGTGCCCATGGAGTTCTGTTACAAAGTTGGCTAGCGTGTTGTTAGGGTGTACAGACAGGGACGAGGAGGACGGGAGTGTGACGTAGAAATGGTTAGGAGCCATGTTGCATACTATTTAAGCTTCATTATTGCATCAGCTTTTATATAGGTGTTGAAGCTTTCTGGGTACCCTAGCCATTTCACCAGGTACATTTTTCTCCTTCCTGAACCTTTGCTTCCTAAAATTTTCTCAATTTTAAACACATTTTTTTCTAAATTAAACGCAACTTTCTGCAATTCCTCGCGGTAAAAGCCTCCTGAGATTTCTTCCCCATTCAAATCTTCAATGTAATACATCATTATCACACCTTTAGGTCTCACAGCCCTAACTTTAAAAATCTCGCGTGTCCATCCTTGCTCAAAACCCTTTGCGAATTTATTCCCCGAACGCGACAGCCTTACATAATCATTGATTTTGAAGCGCACAGAGTGTGGTGGTGGTGGTGGGTGGTGATCCATCTCTTCTCGGGAGCGTACCTCTTTCTAAAACTTCGTTAGGTGTTGCCCCAATCGTGCGATGGTGTGAGCGGTTGTAGGATGATGCCAATGATTCCAGAATGTCTAGAAATCTGTATGTGTTTTATGTGTAAAATAACGGTGCATGCGTTCCTTTATGGTGCGCTGAACTCTTTCAGCTAAAGAAGCCTTATGTATAGAATTGGTTGTGTAATAGCTGATATTAAACTCTGTCAACATATTCTGAAAAGCACGGCCTATAAACTCCTTCCCCATATCCGTACAAAAATAGCCAGGAACCCTGTTTTCTTTTAACATTAGCGTTTTGGTGGCTTTAGCAACTGTTTCAGGTGATTTATTTTTCAGAGGAACTAGCCACAGATATCTAGAGAACACGTCTATTATGAATAGAATGTAGCGGTAACCATCGTTATACACAGAATATCTTTGCATGTCTGTTAAATCTGCTTGCCAAATAGAATCAATCGAGGAAGCCGTTGTCTTGGCTGTTTTAAACCTTTTTCTCACAGGCTTATGAAGCGTATAAGCGTCCTGCTCCCTCAAAAATCTTTCAACATCTTTTTTTCCTACTCCGTAAACACTTCTGTACAGTCTATCTACGCCGCCGTAAGAGGATGGGGTAGAAATGTCATAATAGCGTTTAGTTAATACGTTAGCCATTTGCGTATTTTAGAGGCACGTGGGTAGGGTTGGTTTAACCTCTTCTTGCTCCTCTTCAAAGGTGTTACCGCCGGGGGTGACGGCGCCTTCAATTGTGTCACAGGCGTTGCATGTTCCAAGTCTTTTAACCTGTTCAGATTTCCTATCAACGTTTTAGGGACATTTATTTGTTGTAGTCTTGCTTTAATATGCTTCCATCCTGATGGTGATGGCCTATCCCACTTTCTCACCAGATCATGGACAATGTCTACGATATTCGATCCCTGTACCTTTGATCCTTCCACAATGATCTCCCCTGTATCGGTCCATTGTATGGCGGGATCCTCATTCAATAGATTATAAAGACTTAAGCCTTTACTCCTCAATGTAAGTGGGAGGGTATTTTTTAATACATGTTCGATATGTTGTGTGGCTAATCTTTTTGGTTGGTCAGCTGTGTCGCCGGGTACAGATCCTATGTCGCCATCGTCCCCCGTGCTGTGCCTAATAACCACAGGAATCTCTGTAGGGCTCTTATAATTTTCGTACTCGTGAAGAAATTTCTGCAGAGCTTCTTGGTATAAGATTCTTTTCTCATCAGGTGTTTTTTCACTGTTTAATAGGGCTAACAATTCGCTTTCCATTCTTTTAAGTCTGCTTTTACGGGGATCTAGATACGTGTCTGGATTCCTTTGCAGTGAGGCGTACACCTCGTGGGGAATCACTACCACTTTCTTCATTATATTAATCTAGTCAGTAAAGGACCCAAAACTGAAAATAAGATGGGGAGAAATGACCCTCCTGTTTGTACAATAATTCGTTTTTCTTCGCTACAGTTTGGCTTTTACGAGCGAGTGCACGTATTATGTTCTTGTAGCGGCGTAGGCGAGCCTTCTGATGGGTTTTCATTGATACATTGCAATTTATAACGTTAAGACAGATTTCACAGATGCATTTTAAAAAGTCGGCATCGATATTTTTAATAAACATCTGCTGCATTGCCCGAGGCAGTCGATGATAGATTTTTATTAATTCACGGTATTTCTTTAGTCTCTTTGTCATTCTGGAATATACACCGTTTCAGGCTCGTTTGGAAATATATTCGTTCGCAGAAGCACTCTAAACGTGTTTCGCGGATGAAGGTCGCAAAGCAAATATCCGTAACGCGTGCTTGTAGCTTCTTTATAAACTTCCAAAACTCCTTACGCTGATTCGGGAACATTTGATTGGCTAATACCCCAATTTGTGATACATCTCTACGTTGCGCGAATAAGACTAGATATTGCGTATTTAACGACACATCGCGCATGTATCTATTTTTGAAAAATAGATTCTGATTGATGAAGAACACGCTTATGTTAAGATGGTGGGAGAATACTGTAAATGTCTCGGCAAACGTTTTATCCATCTCCAACATGAGATCGTCAATTACAATGATTGTATGTTCATTTCCCTTTAACGAATTAACGTCATATACGCCTTTGTGGAACAAAATATCATCTTGGTACTCGTTGAACACTGATTGATACGTCGAATAGCACCATATAACTTTATGCACAAATTTCGAGAACATCTCCCCCTTTTCTTTAATGATTTTAAGCATAAACACAGTTTTACCACATCCTGTAGGTCCAGATATAATACATGTGGATGGGCTCGTGAATCTGAATTTTTCTACAGAGTCCATTTCTAACACGTCACACTCCTAAGTGAGTCATTTACAAAATATTACAAATTTTGAGTGCTGATCCTTATATTTCTTCTCCCACAGAACCGTGAATGACGATGAGGTAGAGCAGCCCATCATTACGGATGACCTCGACGACAGTGTAGTTGTGATCTCCTCCCCTGAACCCTCACCAGCGATACCGGTAACACGTCCAAAGCGGAGGTATGAGATACCCACGTCAGGTATAAAGCGACCGAAATACGTCGTCTGTTGCAGCGGTAATAGATCCCCAACCCTCAACCTCTTACGCAACAACACCCCGCAGCACCTAATATATCCCCTTATTCATCCGCCGCCCCCCGTTCTGTTAAGTCTACAATAATAGAGCCCCAACCGTCAACCTCCTACGCAACAGGGCCCCCATCAGCAGCACCTAATATATCCACTAATTCCGCCCCCCGTTCTGTTGAGGATGGTATAACGCTGGAATTGGTGCGATCCGCAGCCCCCCCCCAGCCTTGACTAGAATCGGTATAGAGTCAGGGTTGACCCTAGAGTCATGTATAGCAATGGTATTGAGCGCGGACTACGCCGGGTTGTAGAGCGTATTATAGAGTTTGCTCTTCAGAATCGTGACGAGCGTGAAGTCAGGACGAGTATGTCCTTTGGATTCGGGTCAGATGACGGTGATGTAGACGATTATTGGGTGATAGTGCCATTTAGACGTTTGGCGGCTGAAGATGTAGAATATATATTAGCGTATAATGCAAGCCGCCCAAAGTAGTATAGCCTTCAATATGGACAACTTCACGGTAAATATTGACCATGTATACCGTGTTGCGGGTCATAGTGCATACCGTATACTCTTAACTTCAATTCTCAAGCTATTTATAGACGGCATATAAACGTCGATCGTGGTTGCGGCTTTATAGCAGTACTCTTAGCACGTATGTTTACTGTACAAAATACACGACTCAAAAAATTTGGTTGCCTACAGTCGTGGAGCATGCCCGTAAACTAGCTGAAGACTGTGAACTTGAATTTGACTGTAATATGGGTCCTGAAGAGCTGAGAAGGGTAGAACAGGAAATGAATGTCCGCATAGTTGTGTTTGGGTTGGATGATCGTCGTAGGACTGTGTATGTTTTTAAAAGCTGTGTGAGAGATCGTACAAGGCCCCTACTTATTTTAGGATTGTCAAGGACAACGTATCTCCCCATCCGTAATATAAGGTGGCTTTACGCGAGTTATGACAAAAGTCGAAATATGGGAGACATCATGATTTGTGTAAGGGGTGCCTCGAGTTTGCAGATGATATAGTGAGACATTGTAAAGAATGTCACATGGTATGTGAGCAGTGTAAAAGCACCAAATGTGAAAGCCGTGTAGTTGAAGCTGAGAAGAGAGACTGTGATGTGTGTAGACGCACATTTTTCAATAATAGCTGTTTTGATTTCCATAAATCAATTGGCACGTTCAGGAAAATGAGAATCTGTGAATGTGGTATGTTTCACACAATGGATAATTGGGGAAAATTTAAGCACAAGTGTGACGTAATTCACTGTCCTACATGCCAGGAGGAATATAAGGCGGATGGAGTAAAGCATGTATGTTATATGAAAGATGCTAAGCCTAAAAATAACCCCTGTATAACTGTATACTACGATATAGAAACATATACGAACGCTGAAACCAAAGAGGTAATTCCACATTTACTTGTGAGCCAGACTATCTGTGATGAGTGTATGGATGTCGAATGTGACGAGTGCCCCAAATGTGGTAAACGGACAAACGTTTTTAAAACGAATGTCAGCGATAGTCCTGTGAAACTATTTGTGTCATATATTGTCAAGTTAGCCAACAAGTTCAAAAAAATGACTGTGTATATTCTCGCCCATAACGGGGCAAAGTTTGACACGCAGTTCCTTTATAAGGAGTTGCTTGAACACGAATCCTCTGAGATATTTACAGGTGATCCATTGAAAAGGAACAAATTAATACAGATGCAGATAAGAGGCAATGTACAATTTAAAGATACTTTATTATTCACACCTTGTAAATTAGCAAAGCTACCCAAGGTGATGGGAGTAGCAGCTGAAGTTTCCAAAGGATACTTCCCATACACTTTCATCACCAGCGAGACTTTAAACTACGTAGGCCCACCACCCCCCAAACATTATTTTGAATGCATGGATGAACGTGAAGACTTTGATCGATACTACGACAGTTTTAATGAAAGTAACCCTTATAATATAGCTGATGAATGTGAGCGTTATTGCGTGAATGATGTGCGCGTGCTTAGAGTATGTTTCCAGGCCTTTAGAAGGATGTACATAGCCCGTTTCAAATGCGATCCACTGCAAGTCGCAACCACCATCGCATCATTATGTTTTACGGTGTTCAAGAATAACTTTATGCCGAAAGACACCTTAGCCATTATTCACCGAAACAATCCCCGCAGTTACGGGCACAAGGCTATTTACTGGCTCATACACCTACAGCAACAGACAGGTGTATACATAAAGCACGCCCGCAACACGGGTGAAGTACCCATTAAGATTAATGGACGTGTTTTTTGGGTTGATGGGTTAAGTGAAAACCATGTCACTGGTGTGAAGACTGTGTACTCCTTTAACGGTTGCTGGTGGCATGGATGCCCCCGTCCTGAGTGCGGAGTCACCGGAGATATCAACGGTAGGTCTCCTGCCGACTGTCTTGCATCGACCCGCACCCGCGATCAACTTATAGGATCACAGTTCACTCACAAAGTCTTGTGGGAGCATGAATATGATGCCGGATGGAGACAGACGAGGTGTACCGTGAGGAAATAAAAGCGATCAAGCGTTCAATGGTGCTGGATCCTCTCAAATGTGGTGATAGCTTGTTTGGAGGACGTACAAATCCTTTCAGACTATACTTCCCACCTACGGAGGGCGTGAAGCTCCATTACTACGATTTCTGTTCTTTATACCCATACGTGATGAAGAGCAATCCGTACCCCGTGGGCGCTCCTGAGAAACTGGTGGGGCCTAGCCTACCATCCATCAATGAATTTTCAAAAAATTTGAATGATCGTTACTTTGGGATCTCTTTCGTAGACGTACTCCCCCCACGCAATTTATGGATGCCGATCTTACCTGTCGTTTCGACGACAAGCTCATGTTTCCCCTGTGCGTGAAGTGCGCGGAAGAGGATAACGGCGAATGTAACCATATACCCCACCAGCGTAAGATCAGAGGCGTATATACAAGTCCTGAGTTGGCCCTAGCCGTGCGCCATGGTTATAGAATACTGAAGATACATGAGGTGTGGAGGTTTCAGAAGCTACCCAACCTTTTCACACCATATATAAACACCTTTTTGAAGGATAAGGTTGAGGCATCAGGGTATCCGCGAGGAGTTGATACCGAAGATGAAAAGTCTGCCTATATTCAACGTTACCGCGACCGCGAAGGTATACAACTTGATCGTGTCCAAATTGTAAAGAATCCTGGCAAGCGCTTTAGTGCAAAGTTGTGTCTAAACAGTCTATGGGGAAAATTTGCGCAGAATACCGGCAGAGGGAGCATTCATTTGGCACAAAGTTATAGCGATGTCTGGGATTATGCCAATGCCCCCGATAAAGAGGTCATGGAGATCGTAAATGTAGGTAATACTTACGTAATAAAGTACAACAACACTGAATTTGCCACAGATACCTCAAGGGTTACAAACATACCTGTGGCCAGCTTCACAACAGCCTACGCCCGTATAAAACTTTGGGGTCTATTGCATTCTCTTGGGCGGAGAGTATTGTATGCCGATACAGATAGCGAGATATTCACAGAGAGGGAGGGTGAATACATGCCCACAATTGGGGAGTTCCTCGGCGAGCTCACTGATGAGATCAAGGATGAGTATGGGGACAACGCATACGCCGACTCTTTTGCCTCAACAGGACCTAAGACTTATGGGGTACGGGTCAGGGTGGGGGATGAAATGAAATATATCGTGAAGGCAAAGGGTATTACGCTCAACCATGCGAATCGGGAGGTTGTTAACTTTGAGTCGTTGAAGGATCTAGTATGTTTGGATGAACAACCTCACCAACTAATTGTAGGCCCCCACAATTTTCGGGCGCAGAAGCTAGGGGGCGTGAAGGAACTTAGGGGTACGATGGTGTGCCGTAACACCTATAGGAAACGTTACCAGTTACCTGGTACCATGATACCGTACCCTTTGGATACCAATGATGCTTCTAACTCACACGTCTTGTATATAATCGTATCTATTTGTAAATATATATATATATATATATATATATATATATATATATATATATATATATATATATATATTATATATATATAACTTGAATATCTCGTTTATTAAATCGTATTTGTAAATATATATATAACTTGAATATCTCGTTTATTAAATAAATCATGTTTCAAATAGCGTTTCACTTTCTCCTTTGTGTGTGTGTGTGTGTGTGTGTGTGTAGGTGAAAGTTCTAAGCTCCGCCCACTGTAAGACCGTGAGTCATGCTACTATCTGGGAATCCCTGCGTGGTCAGTCGACCGCAGTAAGCCCGAGAGATCAGACGTGTATTCAGATCAGACGTGTATTCAAATGGCTACCTTTAATATTGCTTGTACAACGTTTACGAAATGGTATTCAGTAAAGTGCCAGGATGTGGTGGATACCGAAAAACTTCCTATTCATCCCTCCTATGCCTCTTTTAAAAACACATTGGATTGTGCGAAGTTCCAAGATGTACAAATACTCTACGGATGTTCTGGTGAGACCGTTGAAGGCTTTCGTTGCACAGACGATGTGCTGAAGTATACTGCAGAGCTAAACTTTATAAAGTCTCACATACACCGTGAAGTAAAAGAAACAACGCGTGCAGAAGAGAAGCAGCAGGTATGGATAATGAGTCTTGCTGATGGGTGGTGTGACAAGCGGTATTACGTCATGCTACACCATGTCGATTACTCATACCCTACGACTGGAAATGTGAATCTCGTGATCATGGACAATCTTAAGTATTTTTATCACTATATTAACGTATATCATGATGAGGTTCGTAGTGAGGTTGTGGCTAGTGCCCTGCGTGAATTTTTAGCAGAGTTTAGAGACGAGTATCGTTTGATGGGCAGAAAGGAAAAATATGAACATATGTTCCTCTCAAATAGTGCGCCTGAGTGTGGAGATGTTTAGTAAAATGTTCCTAGTTCTTATCCAAAATGTCTGGTGCGTAGGCTGGTAGTGATATTCTTGTACCGGTACAACAATTCGACTCGCGGAACAAGCCCATTCACGTATCATCGAGTCAGCCGCCCGTCGAACCATTCCTGCCTACCTGCGTGCCTCACACGGCTCATAGTTATCTCAGAGCTTGAGCCGAGTGGACGTGCGCTCTTCGACTACGATGGAACTTCCTTTGAGCAGCATTCTCAACGCCTCGTACGATGTGTCCGTGACGAAATCGTTGCGCGTGTTCAGGCGTAATTCCGGTACCATTAGCTATGTACTGGAAACGGAATGTAGACCGACAAACAAACGGGTTTATTTAAGTATCGAGGAGATGAATAGAATCTTTGTGATAGTTGAGAAGTGGAGTGAAGATCGTTATAAAATACCTGCTAACGTAGGTACAAGAAGAGCAGATTAGTGACGCACCCTCATACGCCGTTGTATGTACGTTGTGTATAAATAACGATCGGCCGTGCATTGATATAAGGCTGATGTGGAAGAATGCTTCTGATAATAACGCTCTTATTCCTACGCGAAACCGTTTCATCCTCGACAGAATGTTTGAAATCGTCGGATTCCGTAAACTGAAACCTATATTAGACGCGCGTGTTACGGATATGTTTTATTTTGATACAGTACTTGAATACGCATACACTGCTCTGCTCGATGGGTTTACCGAGTGTAGGGCTGGTGAGAATGGTCTAGTGCTGGATGTTTATTTAAAAAGTTTAGACTCTTTGAAATACCATGAACTTTGGTACAAAGCAATTGATCGGTACAAGGCTGAGCTCACCTACACCGTTCACCCTGAAGAACTATTTCTTTATATAACGCGCAGTTGTCGTAACGATTTAGAAGATTATTTCAATTGCCGCTATGTTGAGTGAGTTCACGATTGAAAAGCTCGAGTCGGTAGAAATAAACCCTCGATTGGAAAAGCGTTCTTATAAACTTGTGTTTAATAATGTAGCTAACGATGAACTCTGTGCGTGCTTTTGATTGTATTCTAGACGTGTTTAAAGATGACTTACCAACCGGTTGTAAAGTGGGAACAAAAATAGTACTGAACGATATGAAAGCCCTTCATATCGAATACAGGTTTCCCTATACTTTAAGCGGTGAAATATTATTAAGCCGCATATACTGCGTAATGCAGAGCAATAATGATGTAATTGTAAACTCGATTAAGACCGAGTTTAGTATTTTGAAAAAAAAGTGAATTGTATATATATTTGCTTGACATTTCCCCGATTATACGCATATTTCTATTGATTTGTGTTTATATATATATATATATATATATATATATATATATATATATATATATATATATATATGGCGTGATATTTCTCCTGTACTGTTATGTACATATTTCTATTGAAGTGTATATTTATTTGAAATGTATATTTTATTTTATATATCACCATAATTGTGTGTGTGTGTGTGTATATTTTCCTGTACTGTTATGTACATATTTCTATTGAAGTGTATATTTATTTGAAATGTATATTTTATTTTATATATATATCCATAATTATGTGTATATTTCTGTTATACGCATATTCCTCAAATGTATATTTATTTTCTATATATTTATAATAAAGAATGATGCAATGTTGTTTATTGTTATGCCTTCTACTACCGGTATTCGAAATATAATAATGTATACAACGGTATTGCGGTATCTGGCAATATTTAAGCCTTCTAAGCCAACTGGCTGATTAGGAGTCTATAATAGTGTATACAATGGTATCTGGCAACTCTGTCTTCGGAATACATGGCGCTATCTGGCAACTCATTTACAGCCAACTGGCTGATTAGGCGTATATAATAATAATGTATACAATAATACTGCTAAAAAGAGGTATCTGACAACCATTTACAGCCAACTGGCTGATTAGGAGTCTATAATAATGTATACAATGGTATCGCGGTATCTGGCAACTCAAGCCATTTACGCCAACTGGCTGATTAGGAGCCTATAAAACAACGCCAACTCGGCTGAAGTCTTAATGTACACTTGGCTCCTGCCAGGTGAACACCTCTCCTCCTTTCTCTCCTCCTCCTTTCTCTTGGGGGATAACGCCGCCTCCAAGTTTCCCCCACCCCCCTTTGCAACAACCCCACCCCCTTTGCAACAACCCTCACCCCCCTTTGCACCAACCCCCATCCCCCTTTGCAACATTACATAACCTGCAACATTCTTGCACTCTCCCCTTTTTCGGCTATACTACTGAAGTATACTGTTTCTCGTCAAGATAGTTTTGCAGACTCCTGAAGAGGTGATAATCTGAAGGTGCAAGGTCTGGAGGATGTGGAAGTTTTTCCCACCCAAGCTCCTCAATTTTTGCAGAAGTGATCCGAGCGGTATGAGGACGTGCGTTGTCGTGGTGGAACACGATTCCTTTCCGATTAACCAAAGAAGGTCTCTTTTCTTTTAGTGCAGTGTTCAATCGATGACAGTTGTTGACAGTAGACTTGAGCGGTGATTGTTTGGTTGTGTGGTAAGGTTTCAAAGTGTATTACACCACCTTTATCCCACCAAACACTAAGCAACACCTTCCGAGGGTGAAGATTTGGAGTTGGCTGTGGTGTCGCTGGTTCTCCGGCACAAACCCACTGAAGACGGCGCTTAACATTCTGGTACAGTATCCACTTTTCATCACCAGTCACTAAACGGTGCAAAAACGGATCTTAGAGTTCACGGGAATGAAGAGCTGTGCTAATGTTTACCCGCACCCTCAGATTGTCGACCGACAATTCATGTGACACCCATTTTCCTAACTTAGGCACTTTCCCGAGTTGTTGCAAATGTCGATGGATGGTGGACGGGGATGAATTGAGTTTCTGGGCCAATTCTTCGACAGTTGTTGAACAATCTTCTTCAAGTGCGGCTAACAGCAGGTCATCATCAAACTCAGCAGTGCGTCCAGAGCGTGCTGCATCTGTCAAACAGCAGTCACCATTCCTAAACTTTTGAAACCATCTTATTTCCTCACATGCAGAATATCGTTGCCATAAACGTCCTGAGTGTTTCGCGTTGCTTCAGTAGCACTATTCCCTTTTTTGAACTCGTAAAGCATTATATGCCTGATATGCTCTTCTAATACCGCCATGTTTATGAGGGGTTCACATAAAGCAAAACACACGTCTTCACTGGTCAAGGTCTGTAAAGTATGTAGCGAAACACGATAGATCTCCTCTTAGATATAACCTTCAGAAAATTTGTGTTTAAACCGAGTAGGACTAGGTTAAACTTAATCTATCGTAAAAAACGACATTACTTATGGGATGACCTGATACAAAAAATTTCAAGAACTTAGATTTCTTCTTTTCGGGTTTAAGTGACACGCACGACGGATCTCACGCAAAGCTGACAGGTCTCATCCGTCATATGACCTTAGATGCTCCGAAAGGGGTTAATTAAACAACCCTAGAAACAACAATATACACGCTGCTTTGCCTCTCTGACGTCATATCTATCATTTTGCTCGCATTGTATTTAATCTTTACCCTTCATTTCTTCAGAATTATCCATCAGTTTTGCCTCCTGAAAACGAAATGTTTGTTTGCAATTATTTTCAAGTCGAAATTATTGAAAAAACGAAAGGTGACTATTTCTGTCTTGAAACGACGGTGAAGATCCACACTAACGACGTAAGTATAAGGTAGCCACAAAGTCCCCTTGCATGAAAAACAAGGGCAACGTACAGATAAGCTGTAATTTCACTGCAAAGGGACTTTGTGGCCACTGTGTAGACTTAAATTAATGACTGGTTAACGCTTTCTTTGTAATTAACTTAACGGTTAATTTTAAATTTATTATTTGTATATGATTTGCATAACGATATTCGGTGCTACTTTAGTATGCGGTCTACCTACGATTCGGCGGTCTACCTTTTAATTATATCTTATTATCTTGTTTACTAATTGCTTGTTTACATCCCGATGTAAATCGCCCTTGACGATTGGTTAGGTTTAGTCATGATATTTTCGTTAGTTTTAACGAAAATATCATGATTAAACCTAACCAATCGTAGGTAGACCGCATACTAAAGTAGCACCCGATATTCAATGCCCAAAGTTATCCTTTATTAGGGTTACCATACGTCCGGTTTTTCCCGGACATGTCCGGGAAATTTGAATAATTATAACATTGATTTTTGAGGCCATAGCACTTGTTCCTATTTATAGATACTCAATGTAGACGACATGTAGTACACAGTATAGTTAGGGTGACCAGATTTTTGCGATCCCAATGCGGGACGGATCCATTGGTACACTAATATACTCGTATGATATCTCGATAACACTCCACAGGTCAACCAATACCTTTTAAAAGCATTTTGCAGCACTCTATAGGCATTTTACTTTATCTTTCAAAGATATATAACGGACAAATAATTGTACTACCAAAAAGTAATTTTATATAGTTTACTTACCTAATTTATTGAAAAACATTTTATTTAATTGTACTTGGCACTGGAATGTATTTTCTTAAGGAGAGGTATTTCTTTGTTCAGATATTCACAAAATTCAAGGCAACTCATCTCGTAATTACATATCGTTAATAACGCTGCTTTTAGAGTATTTATATTTAACCGACTTTTTTCTTCTGTCCAAAAGTTATTCATTATGGAAAATATCCTCTCTGTTGGAGCATTTAATCCAGGTAAACTCAAACAGAATTCTATTACCTTGGAAATGTTTTCAAAGGGAATTTTCTGACTCTTGAAATGTATGTGGGTACTCTGACAATTAAATAACACGTCAACACCATTATAATTCAAAATTTTAACTGACGAGCATCGGCCTTCGAGGTCTGTCGTACTGGAGGTTTCAAAAACGTTTTAAAACGTTTGAGGGGATGCGCGGATGCCAGATCTACGATAAATAATGAATACAAATCACATTTCATTTGTACGAAAATTGCATAAATACAAGAATGCGGGACATTGCATTGTCCCGCATTGGTCAATGTTTTTGCGGGACAGTCCTGCAAAATGCAGGACGTCTGGTCACCCAAAGTATAGTATATAACACATTAATACAACGTGAGTTGGTAGATACTGATACAGATACACCCCCATCTCCGGAGTGTCCTTTTTTTTGAAAGTTCAAATGTGGTAACCCTATCCTTTTATAGTTCATTGAATTACTGAACTACAGACTGACAAAGACACTCGGATCCACTCTAGGTTAGTCCAAGGAAATGGAAATTTGTATTCTTCAGGGTGACACACATTCGTTAATAATAACTCTCGATTTTTAGTATATATATATATATGAAAATTATTTCACGAAAGTAACACGTGAAAAATATTTATGATGAAAAGAACCACGAAGGAAAGAAAACACAGAATGATGCTCAAGCGCTTTCGTCTAATGACATCCTCAGGAACACTGAAGTAAATAAAGAGTTCGAAACTATATAGGTCACAAAAAAATTTTCTTCAATATTTCTCCGCGCTCTTAGGATCGCCAGTCCGGAATACATGGATGCCGAATTAAAAAAAATCAACGGTATTGGAAGTGATCTGTGCTACCCACCTGCGTTTATGGAATCTTGTCTTAACAAGGCAAAACGAACCTTCTATCGCGTGAATAATAACACTTGCACTTTGTCAAAGAATATTTTAGTACTTCCATTTTCCCAGGCTTTTTAGGCATTGCTAATGTACTTAAACTTTTGAATATTAATGTAGTATTTTCATATAACAATATTGTGAAAAATATCATAGTTAAAAATAGTCCGACCAATAATTCAGGCATTATCTATAAAATTGGTTGTTGTAAACAATGTGATTCCTTTTACATTGGTCAGACGGGAAAGGATTTGCATACGCGTGTAAAACTGCATCAATATTCCGTTAGAACGGGACAGTCGTCCAGTGTCCTTTTTGTCCATTTGTCAGAGTTATCCCACTGTATTGATTGGAATAATGCTTCAGTTTTGTTTCACTCCAGCAACATTGTTAATAGAAATATTCTTGAGTCTGCTATTATTCAACTTACAAATAATTTTAACATGAGCCAGGGTCTTTTTCCACTTGATCCTGTTGTTTTTGAATTCGTTCAGAACGGATTTAACCAAGAAGGGCAACGTGCTAAAACTTTGGTAGTTTTCCCTTATAAATTTGTATGCTCCTCTTACAATTTTTATTTTTCAATTTATTTTTATTTTTTTTTTTGTGACCTATATATAATTCAGGCATTATCTATAAAATTGGTTGTAAACAATCCACTTGATCCTGTTGTTTTGAATTCGTTCAGAACAGATTTAGACAAGAAGGGCAAAGTGCTAAAATTGGTAGTTTTCCTTACAAATATGTATGCTCCTCCCACAATTTTTATTTCTATATATATATATATATATATATTTTTTTTTTGTGACCTATATATAGTCCAACTCTTTATTTACTTCAGTGTTCCTGAAGATGTCATTAGACGAAAGCGCTTGAGCACCATTCTGTTTCCTTTCCTTCGTGGTTCTTTTCATCATATATATATATATATATATATATATAAACAAACTTCTAGATTATTATTACCAAACAATCAGGAATCGAACCCCTGAACTCAGTGTCTTTCGCTGATAGCGAAACGGTGTTACCCATTGAACTACTCAACACTCGTGCCTCAGTGGATAACACCCTTTCCTTATAAACGAAGTAAAGACACTGAAAAACCCGATGATGCTGGTAAATAATAATAAAACGAGTTAGAACAAATTCTCTCATTAGTTTGGCCTGAGCACTGTGCCGGCTTCTGGCACTCGTCACTGACTGATACGGGTGCTGGCTTGGTTTCCCATAGAAAGTAAAATGTACTAAATTAAACTATAAAAAATAAGTGTTTTTTCCAAGCCTAATTTCAATTTAGTTTTAAATAATTGAAGTACTTTTTCTTATTTTCTTCTAGGACACAATTCATTTGTGCAAAGTTGTCCAATTGCTGAACTGGTCAATAAATGAAGTCATACCACTGAATGAGACTGGCGTAATGATGATCCTTCATAAACTTAAAAGTAACGGTCCAGGACCTTCCTTAATATCATGCGGGTGAGAAAGGTTTAGGGTAGTGACGCTGTACCCACTGTTGCCAGACCCATCATTTTTGTGACCATGTTTACAAAACTACAGTTGCTTTTATCAGTACTGAAAAAAAAACACGAACATCCGGGTGAAGTTCCCAATGGAAGTGGGCGGAGTCAGATGTAACTGAAATTAAATAATTGCAAAACGTTTATCAAAAATAGGTTTGAGTCATTGCGTGATTTTGACTATCTATTTCCAATAAAAATCCAGAATTTTCCATTAATTAGGGTTATCCGTGATCATGGACTGGCCCTCAGTCACGGATGACTGAGTGAGTATTGTACTCCCATAGGATCTTAATTATTTTTTCTTCAGTGCCTATTTTGCACTTGATAAGGGCGACTGCTCTACTGCAGTAGACTTAAAAATAAAAACTCAAAGTTGAGTAAGTGAGTCGGTGATTGAGTTTAATCTTTCTGGCATCTTAACAGCGAGGTCACTGACGCTGGATATAAGAAAATTAAAGTTAAACTCGCAGTTAAGGGCTTTTTGGGGGTTTTATTTAGTTATTCTTATTTACCCTCTTTGTTCATACAAGAGGGAACTTAAGAAGTACAGTCAATAAATGCACGAATTTTAATGAAACCATCGTGGCCATTTATTGATTGTTTCTCTTAGATTGACTCCATCGGATAAGAAGTCATTAAACTTTAATATTTCATTATCATTTATGTAGTTGTCATAGTGAACGAACCAAGATGAATATTTTACCTTAAAATAATAAATTAATTTAATAAATGTCTCCAAAACACAACTCTATTCCATTGCTGTTCTAATAACTACAGAAATGGTGTAACAGCAAGCGGCGTCCTATCGACTTTGAGTATAGCTTTGGCCGAGATTGATTCAGAAGGTGAAGTTGATGTGTATAAAGCTATATTAAAAACCATTTCAAACAGGCCTGAGTTCATCATTTCGGAGGTTTGTAAATTTAATTTTTTCTCGAGTAAAACATTAAATTAACTTTCATTTTCCAACTCTGACTAAACAATCAAAAGTTGATTCAGTTGATTCAACATGGATTTAACACAAGGTGTTAAATCAATGAACGTCCATGACATTTATTTAATGTTGATAATTTAGTTTGTTTCTTTTTTTTTTTTTCTGTTTTAAAGTGTTCATCTGAAATTGCATCAACCTATTTTGAGGTTGTTTGGCTACTTAAAATGTTGATTTTAACGCTGAATTCGAATTGTCATCGGCCTTTATTAACTAATTAATAATTTTTGATATTCATGATACACTCGTTTAAAAGACACTCGAAAAGTACCACGTAGTCGACAGTGACATCTATCAGGAATTTTTTTTCAATATATTCTTAATGTGAATATACAGTGCATGAGTTTGCACTTTTTAATTTCATTAAACATACTGAGTATCAATACTAAATTTAGTATGACACTTTAAGAACGGTACAAATACGTGCCAAGAATTTTTTAAACTTGCATAACTGGGTGGGATTTCAAGTGTTCCCCGTCCGTGACCTAAGAATCGTTGTTTTTCATACGAGCCGTTGCGCCACTCAGTGGATTGACGCACTGAACACATTTCTTCTGCCCTTTTTTTTTCATCGTTTTCACTTTTGTTTTATTGATGACACTTAATACTTAACATTAAAGTGTAAATAGTAATATTAATTTCAATAAATAGTAAATAATGTTAATTACGAGGCAATGAACGAGAAAATTACTTCAATGTTAGATCGATTTTTATTTGAATGTCTCATAAAATTTTTCATTCATTTCTACAAAAATTTAACTTTAAATTTTTTTGCAGGCACAATACTGGTTCATCTACAAAATGTTGTACTCTTACGTACAAGAAAATTATAATCAGTAATTATAATTTAATAATGTAGTGAAAAAGCCGAACTAGAGTTCAATGTGTGCTTCTAAGGATACTTTTACTACAGTTTGCGATGTAGATAGTATAATTTTATCCGACAGTTTGAGCCAACAAACGTATAGGGATATGGTATACATTTTTATATCGGAACTGAGACAAGTATTCTACGTGTATCAAAGTGTATATCTGAAGTATATTATTTTATGTATATTTGATTAATTAGAAAACTTTATCTTCTATCCTCCGCAATTCTAATTCGCTTAATAATGACGGTAGAGTAAAACTAACCAAAATTTTCGCTGCACAAAAATAAAGATGGCCCTTGTTTCACTACTCTAAGCTAGCTTGTTTCAAAATTACAGCCAATGCTTTACAGTGTATCCAAACTTCTTAAGAAAGTAAAATCATCGAACCAGTCAGTCAATAAAGAAAACCCTGCGTTCGTTAATTTCTTTGGTTCACTCGTAACCTCTGTTAGTGTCATACCTAATTTTAGTGTGCAGTGATAACCAATTTGCGCAGTAATAATTTCAATTTGTGCAGTGATAAATGGAAAATCTCTGCAGTGATACATTAGGTTCTATATCGAATATAGAACCTAATTTATCAGTGCAAAGACTTTCAATTTATCACTGCACAAATCGAAATTATTACTGCGCAAATTGGTCATCACTGCACACTAAAATTAGGTATGGTTGGTGGCGTTGCCAACCATTTCACTGGTTCAGCCAACCAATTATATTATTGCCATATTTTTCCCTAAAACGATACTAGACTCGTAGATGGCACCACTCTCTCTATAACTTCTTTCAAACTATCCTATTTCATACTTTATTATTTATTCACAAATAGTCACCAGAGTAAAAACAATGTACCTCTGCCGTATATTATTAAAAACAAACTTGCTTAATAGCATTGTAAATCTGCAACATAAATTATTCGTAACAATTGTTTATAGGATAAAAGATGTTGGAGACTGTCTGTTATAGATTTGTCATTTCATGAGCTTAACATATTATCCAGTATGTTACATAAATTATAACGATGTACGAAATATTAAAAAGTTACAAAGTAAACCAGCACCATAAAAGGCAACGTTTCGGTTGTAAATAATTTCTTCTGTCTGATAATGGTTATTGTATTTTCCAACCAAAGCATTGTTTTTATTGCTGTTTTACTCAATGACTTTTTAATTAATGCTGATTCAGGAAGAAGGGGCCTATAGTATCGTTGGTTGTATAAAAGGGAACCTAATTTGAGAATGATATTGACTTTATTTACTTCAGTGGCAATATTTAATGATTAACTTGTACAATCTGAAGAAATATGTCCAAAAAAATTTACAAAGGAAAAAGAACGCCACAAACTGTGTAAACATTCTCTTCTCAAATTAGGTCGAACTGAACTGTCCTATGGCCTTTTCGCCATGTATCCATTTAAGTTCCCGTATAGTTTATAAATTTATGTGTGACCAGTGTATGGGGTCACATATTGGCAGAACTAAACGGCATCTTAAATGTTATATTTTTCAGCATCTCAGTAAAATAGTCCATACTAGCTGTACATGTAAAAAAAAAAATAGCCTCCCTCTACGTGACCATTCCCGTTACTGTCACAATTTATTATCTGATGTTCGCCAGTAGTGTTTCGGACCTTAATGTAGCTATTATGGACTAACGTCATTTATACATACTGTATATACTTATGTTGCTCATTAACAGACAGTTGTTTAAATAAAGGCTTGTTTAAACTTAAACCTAATCTAAATCCTAACAAATCGTCATGCAATTGAGCGAATTATGCTTAAATAAGTTAAATTTCAGTTGCTTTCAAATTTTAATTAATATGTTTGACTTTAATTTTGCTTTACGCAGTTTTTAACTTTATTGTACTTAATACCAAATTTCTTTTATCAGTTTTAATTTTTAATTTTAAGCATTTTTGTTACAGTAAACTAATAAAATAAGCTTGTTTTATTACCTTTCAACCAACTGCATAGGGTGGCCACAAAGTCCCTTTGCATGAAAAACAAGGGCAACACACACACATACAGTATGCTGTAATTTCACTGCAAAGGGACTTTGTGGCCACTCTGTACAGTTCATGTTTTCATAATTTTAACTTTTTAATTTCAACAACCGAGAATGAAACGATAAACTCTGAAAGGTCTGATTTAACATTAATGGATGTTTTTATATATATTCAATGCTGTTCATCTTCCTGGTTAAAGTACACTTCCTAAAGCATTCCAGTTGGAGACAACTAGTTTTGTTACAGATATTATATTAAAAATACCAATTAAAATGCAGTGATACGTCATAATCACTGTCAAAGTTAGGCGATATTGGGTCCGGGTTGTACTTGGATGGGGGACCATCCTCTCTGCGTCCAGCTGTACATCTCCATCACGTGACCTTTGCTGTTACGAAGGAGGTTAAACAGTAACAAAAAACTGAAATACATCTAATCGGGTTTGGGCTACCACCTGTCATTTCTGATCTATTATTTTAATGTACGCTTCTGAAGTTAAGCTATCAAGATATAAGGTGAAAGAAGCTAAAAAATTATCATAAAAGACTTTGAAGCATACAAGAGAAGTTAATTTCATATATTTCTAGGAAAAACCTCTTAAAAAATCAAATCTATTTAATGGCTTGAAATTTTACTTCTCCTAACACCAAAGAAAATCAGCTACCGGATGCACGACGACTGCATTTATTGCAGAAATAGACGAAATTGTCGCTCGTTTAATAACGTCTATAATTTGGGAGAACTAAAATTTTAAATAGCAAAAAGTTTGTTTTCAGAATTTATTGTTGGAAATATGTCACCAACTTTTCTTTAGTATGCTCCTAGTCCTATTACGTTAATTCTTCAGTTGCTTGCACCACTGCTCTTGATAGCTTAACTGCGGAATTGTCTGTTAGAAATAATACCTCAGTGGTGACAGGTAGTAACACCAAACGCGGTAAGATGCATTTCAGTTGGTATTTTAGATAAAATATGCTTACCAAAACTTGTGGTCTGCATCTGTAGTGTATTGTGAAACTTAGTTCAACCAGGAAGAGGAACACCACTGAAGATATAAACATTCAGACATATCGGAATCTACTTGCCTCACAATATATATATATATATATATTATATATATAATTTTTGGGAGAGTTTCCCTGGACACTTAAGGAGTATATAATTCAGATTATTTAAGTAATTTATCTGGTTGCTGAAAATGCTGTCCGGTTTCTGAGCCTCATTTTGATCCTAGAAATAGCTTGAACTTTAGCTCTAAAAGCGCCTCCTGGATGATTTGACCCATGGCTCTTTTCGTGAGTGCCAAATTTTTCTTTAAATTCTGCTTCTAATCGATAAAACGTGCCAGGATCAGGGCCAAGTGTAGTGTTCTCCTTTTTATTCTTATCCACTCTATGCCGTGCTTTGGTCAAGCCAAACGTACCGGTGTCTGAAGCAGTGGGCAGAGCCAGCGCGAGCCAAGCGGTCAGCTCCCTGAAAACGCGTAATTCACGGTCCCTCTGAGCATCTTGATTATATCTCGTAGATCGTGTTGTGTCCCACCGCCATCCGGGCTCACTCGCGATCCTTTAAAATATATATATCTGTATTAAGGGGACCGAGTATCTGCAAAAGAGAGCTAATGTATCGTGCCATGTACTGCCCATTCTAAAAAGAGAGGAAAGTTAACTTAATCCTTTAGCGCCCAATAGCACCTTTTTTTTCTGACGCCAGACAGTTTTATTCACTCAAAACTGCCGCCTGAGGCAGTCAAAAGTAAAATCGAAATAGTTTTAGTAATTCATCACACATTTCAATTCGTCACTTACAAATACAGGGTGTTCATAAAGTCACAAGTGAGTATGCATGTACACTTCACCATATTCACTCGCGTGACTGTATGAACACCCTGTATTTGTTAACTAAACAACGCAAAGTCACAAACACACAATGTGCGTGAATCAATAACTGTAATGTAAGAGAATGTCGAATGGTAAGTTATAAATTCAGTTTTTAATTGCTCAGCTGAACTTCTTTAATCTTGCCACTTGAAAGAGGTACGAGAGTAACTCATTTTAGTTATCCTTCACACAAAATGGGTACGTGTATTCAGATGTGATGACATTACTGTACTTCGTGAATTAAAAATGACATTAACTATATAATACTATCGAAAGATTTTTGGTTACGCTGCATTTTATTATTAGTACCCATTAAGTAGTTTAAGTTAGTATCAGGTAGTTAGATTACTTTTAATGTCTAACTATGCATAGGTAGGTTAGGTTAAATTAAGGTCTCTTAGGTTACAGAGAATCTTACTCGTAAGCAACGGTCCTCTTCGCCCTGGCCGCCTTTCGTAGCAGCATTGTTTTCATCTTGGGGGTCAAAGTCCTCCTCTTTCCCCCTTCCTCCTCATCATCTGAAGTCTCAGACTCGCAGTCGGAGATGTGTTTGTGAAGATCTTGAGCGCTCTCCAAGACCTCTTCTTCAGGTTTTTGAGAAATGGCATCCACTGGCTGTATCTCAGCGACGGTCGATAATCCTGAAGAGAAAAACAAATTGAGTCTATCAAAACATCCTCTTCAGAAATTTATTCCTTAACGTTTTACTAAAGAGAGATGCAGAAAAAGATAAAATATTTGAAAAGTTTTATCGTTTAATTAGAGCAGTAGTATGGTGGGAAAAACGAAGGGGATAGGGGATAGGAGTGTCACTGAGGGGCGGTGTTGACTTTGAGACGGGGTATTAAGTGGAAAACAGGGGGAGAGGAGTAGAACTCTCAAAAGTAAAATTTTTTAATCTCTTTTAATCTCTTCCAATCTCCAGGGAACCCTTTGTTAATGGCTTTTTAATGGTCCAAAGAAAGATAGTGCAAAAATTTTACTGGAGTGAGGAGTATTGGGTGGCCTGTGAACTTCATATTGTTATTATTATTGGGGTTTCGTAAAAATAAACAAAGAAAGCGCGGTCGCGTCGAGACGGCGGCGGGAACTCTTGAATTATATATACACAGGGTGTTTCACAACCGGTCTGCCATACTTTGCCGGGGTGATTTCGGGGGTGATATCGAGTAAAAAAGTTAATACAACATAGGTGCTATTTCAAACCGCTGCGGGGCAACAGACGTTTAAACAACAAATCCCTACTTGTGTGTAATTCGATAGATGGCAGCACTGTTGGTGCAGCACTACCATTGCCTAACCCCGTTAGATTTCTCTTTATGGGGCCTTATGAAAGAGATGGTCTACAAAACCAAAGTACAAACACGAGAGGAACTCTTGCGTCGGATTATGGATGCCGCTGCTTACATACGAGAACACTCCGAAATGATTCAATGGGCAGTTGACTCTTGTTTGGAACGAGCAAGGCTGTGCATTGAAAACGGAGGCGGACATTTTGAACATTTATTAGGTGTATCTCATAAAATGTAGCAATAAATACATCAGATTAATACTCTCGTTTATTTTTTTTCGTGCACCTTAAAAAGTCCGTAGCTCCGCAACGGTTGGAAATAGCACCGATGTTGTATTAATTTTTTTACTCGATATCACCCACAAAGTACGGCAGACCAGTTGTGAAACACCCTGTGTATATATATTTTATTTATTTTATTTTTTTTTTAAACTGCCGATTCGTACCCAGAGTGGTACATATCTCGACGAGACAGTAAGTGGGTGGTGTCGCTAGGGTGGGAGTATTGGACTAGGGGGGTGAGAAGGTTCGGTTATTGAATATGTGGGAGGAGGGGTATGGATTCAGATGCAGTGAAGTAGTTGAGAGTGAGTGAGGTAAGAGAAAATCGCTTCCGTTGAAAAGTAGGGGCCTTCGGCGAGTATAGACTGGAGACGCTCGGACGTAGGAATGCGAGACAGGTAGGGGAAACAGCTATGGCGGAGGACGGACAGATTCGCGGGGCTGGCAATTTAGCCATAAGGTGACCATGTGTATTACATGTGTGTCCTAGGCGGAGACGGGCTAGAATTAACTACTTCTTTATGTCGGGACCTATGGAACGAGGAGGCCCAATATCCAAGTTGTGGTTAAATCTTTCAAGGGAGAGAAGTGCGCTTTGAGAATCTGAGTAGATGATATAGGAGTTGGCGGAGTGGGTGCTGATGATGTCAACGGCCTCCGGAATAGCAGAGAGTTCTGCTGAAAAAACAGAGGCCTCGCGGGGAAGGGGGACGGCTCTAGAAAGTGATTGGGTCAGTATCACCGCTGAGGCGCCCGTACCAACCTCCGAGCGGGAACCATCCTTATAAGTGGGGACAGTGTCCGGGTGTCGGGTTACGTGTTCCTGGAAAAGTGACATACACTGTAGCGGTCATGGTAGCTTTTGGCAGGGCACATAAGTCCCTGCAAAACTTGATAGAGGTGAGGAGTCAGGGAGGATAGATATGATATGAGATAGGGGTGACTGAGGGAGGGGGCATGTTGGAAAGGTCCAGGAAAGAGCGGGCCGCTTCAGTGAAGTGCAAGCTCTGTCCCTGGGGTGGAAGTTCCGAGATTGCCGCACACAGAAGTGACGAGGGTAGCCTCTGCGCGCGAAGGTAGATTCTCATGAGGAGCAGGACCCGTCGGTGGGTGAGAAGGAGGTAGTTACATTCTACTTGGAGACTGAAGGCTGGGGAGGGGCGGAAGGCAATGGTGGAGAGGCGGAGGCCCCTGTTAAGTACTAGGTTCAGGATTCGGAGGGAGCGTCGGTCAGCGCCCCACGTGGTGTGGGAAAGGTGATCTAGGAGAGCGAGGGGACACTGGAGAAAATGTTTCAGGTGCCTGAGGTGGGGATCCCAGTTGAACTGTCGGTCAAAAGTCATGCCCAGGAACCGCGCGGTGGGTACCACTTGGAGGGGCTCGCCGTATAGCGTGACCGAGGGGACAGGAATGGCTGTGGATCTTCTGCTGAAGACCATGCTTTTGGTTTTGGAAGTGGACAGGCAAAAACCAACTGATGTCGCCCACCTCTCCACCCGATGGATGGCAAGCTGAATTTGTCGTTGGACGACGGGCAGTTCCGGCCCCGCGAACCATATCGCAAGGTCGTCCGCATATATGGAAGAACGGACGGTGGGTGGAAGGGATTTTGATATTGTGTTCGTAACGACTGAAAAGTATATGATACTGAGGATGCTTCCCTGTGGAACCCCGTCCTCTTGCTCGAAGGTGTCTGAGAGGACTGAGCCCACCCGTACTTGAAAGGTCCGGGAGGAGAGGAAGCCCTTGATGAAGGTCGGCAGGGCTCCGACGAAACCCAAACTTTGGAGCTGACTGAGAATTATACGTCGATGGGTGGTGTCGTAGGCCTTCTGGATATCGAAGAAAGTGGACAGGACAAACTGTTCCCTACTGAAGGAGTTCTGTATATCTTGGCTGAGGAACAGGAGGGGGTCTGTAGTGGAGCGGAATTGTCTAAAGCCAGACTGGGTAGCCGGAAGGGAGTCGTTGTTTTCAAGGAGGAAGGAGAGTCGCGCGGCGACCATTTTTTCAAAGATTTTACAGGCGCAGCATGTTAGTGCGATTGGTCAATAGTTTATGGGGTCGAAGGGGTCTTTGCCGGGTTTGGGGATAGGTATTACGTGGGCCTCTTTCCACCAAGAGGGGAAAGTGCCCTTGATCCATATACAGTTGTAGAGATCCAGTAGGAACAGTTGCACAGTAGGGTGGATGTGTTGTATCATGCAGTAGGGGATGCCGTCCGGGCCAGGGGAAGGAGACAGTCTAGAGGCCAGTGCCGCCTGTAGCTCTCGCATGGTGAACAACCGATTGTAGGGGTTGTCGAGGGATGGTGAACAGCTCTTGTTAGTGGCCGGAGCGTGGGGGCTGTCTGTGGAGGAGACGGCAGCGAAGGTAGATGCTAGGAGATTCGCCACCGACCTGGGTTCATAGAGAAGTCCGTCATTAGTTCGGAGGACCCGGGGTCGGGAGAGGGCAGGTCATCCCTTGACACTCCGTACCTTCTTCCAGATGGTAGCCGAAGGTGAGGAGGAGGTGATGCCAGACACAAAGGTACGCCAGGAATCTCGACGCGCTTTCTTCATCGCACGCCGAGCAACGGCTCTGGCCCTCTGCATCCCTATGCGATGGGTAGGGGTTCGCGTGCGATAAAATCATCGGATAGCCCTCTTCTTGGCTCGAATGGCCTCCGCGCAGTCTGGGATCCACCAGGGTACTCGTCGAGTTCGGGGGTGGGCAGAAGATCGTGGGATGCTGGCGCTTGCTGCTGCGACAACAGTCGCCTCAAAGTAAGCAATGCATTCATCGGAGGATGGAAAGTGGGAAGTCGTGCAACGTGTGGAAGTGTTGTTTCGGAAAAGGGGCCAATTAGCTCTGGCCGCTATCCACTTCTCCCGCACCCGAACGGTCTGGTCATGCCGATTTATGTGAGGCAGACTGGGAAGTAGTCATTGCCATAGTCGTCCCGAAGCACTTGCCAGGTGAAGTCTAGGAGGCCGTCCGTCGAGACGAATGACAGATCTATACAGGACAGGATGCATCTGGTGGCGTGATAAAGTGTGGGAGCTCAGCCATTAAAGCAATCATGGTCGGAGCCACAAAACTGGAGGTCGTATCTCTCCACAATGGGTGGCGACTATTGAAATCGCCCAAGAGTAGAAAGAGCCTGGGGAGTTGTTGGACAAACTCAACTAGGTCATCGCGGGAGATTTGGGAGTTGGGTGGGGAGGTAGGTCAAGCAGACTGTGTATTGTTTGTCCTGGAAAATCCTGGCAGCAACCACCTGTAACGGGGATCTGATAGGGAGGTTGTGAAAGGGAACTGTGCGGTGGACGAGGATGGCAGCCTCCCTTCGTGTGCAGGTAGGAGACGGGGAGGTAATACTGGAATATCCGGTGGAGCAGGGCATTAGTCTGGTCCCCAGGATTAGCTCTTGGAGACAAACACATACCGGGCGGGCAGAGGCAATCAGGGAATTGAGGCCTTCGTAATTTGCGAAGATTCCCCTGCAGTTCCATTGTAGGATCTCTGAGCACCTTTTATTTTAGGTTAAAAACAGAGTTTTCATCGTGCTTTAAACTTAACATTCCACAGGGTGTTCAAAAAGAAACGCAACCCGAAACAGAAAGAAACGGGTTAGGTTACAATACTATATGCATTCTCCAATGGGTTGAGTTTGTTTTTGAACACCCTGTATTACGTCATGTTTCATACTTGAACAATTTCCATTCTGTATTAAGAAATTTCTGTTTAAAGTGATTAATTCATCATGACAATTTAGGGCGACATTCCAGAGTTTATGATAGCTTAGTAATACGTTAAGTTAGGTTAAGTGAAGCTAAGCTAAGTTAGATTAGGTCCGGTTAGGTTTAAACTAAGTTAGACTGCTTAGGTTTGGTTAGCTTAAGTTAGTAATTAGGAACTTTCTCAGAACTGCGTCTGTATTCTTGAATTTTACTCACTTTAGTTCTAAGATTATTAACGTGAGAAGGCCCTTAAATAAAATGCTTGACCTTTCCTCTCATGGTGGGTACAGTCCTTATGAAGAACTGGTGCCAATGTACTGCATGGTTAAGATCGTAATAGGCTTACGTTTACATGTGCACAAATTACAGAATCTTCAAGTGGATATAAAAAATTAGATTTAGACAATGAATATTTCAAATAGGTTCTTTATATGGTGGGCATAACCTCTTTTCTGAAGACAGTGACATACTGTACACTATTTCAAAGAAATCACAAGACGATGTACTCTTCCATTGCTCTACAATTCAGTGGTTCCCAACCTTTTCTAATTCAGAGCACCTCAATCCCATGTGTCTTTTCGGTGGCACCCTTCATTATTGTTTATTAGTTATTCAGATAGGCCCCAAAGGGGCCAGAGCTCAGGCCATTAATTGTCTCATTGGGCTAACATCTGGACTAGAATATCATGAGGGTTTCGACAATAATTAGTCATCTTCCTCTCGTGGAAATTCTGTAAGTCTGGTGGTTAATTTAATAAACTACACAAGCTGATGAATCCTGCACTTTCTAATTATATCTGTTAGGTATACCCTGTAAAAGTCAAAAGCTCTGAACCGTTTGTAGTAAATAAACTGGTCACTCTTGAATATAATGGAGAGGTGTCTCAACATTTTCCCCATACTTAGAACATGGGGAGTTAATTTTACCTATAGTAAATTGATGTATTGCAAGACTGCATTGGCCAATTATCACTTGTACAACCGATCTGAGGGCATTTTTTTCAAAACCCAGCACGAGTCCTGAGAGTCTACAGCTCAGCTCCGGTAAAAGCGATCTGGTGTGTCGGCAGGTGCCTAAATTAGCTCACCTTGTAGTTTGTTCTTCGACCACCCATTCTCTCACCCCTGTTCGACAGGTTTGGTAAGGGATGTGAATTACTGGCTCAAGTGCTGAGACTTCTAAAGCTGCTCAACTTTTGTAACTCTGAAAGCCCGTTCATTACCAGGGATTCCAGTGTGTTCCGATATCCCCAAGCTGAAGAGCACCGATTCCTTCCTCACCATTGTTCGCTGCAGGGATTTCAAAGTAGTTTGACTCTCAGAAAGGAGATGTATATCCTGAATGGACAGATTCAAACGGAGAAGTTTCTCTGCCGCGAGGCAGATGACCACTTTCGCCTGGTATCAGCACCCCTGAAGATTTTGTATTTTGTTTCG
Source organism: Bathynomus jamesi (assembly GCA_023014485.1). Classification (NCBI taxonomy): domain Eukaryota; kingdom Metazoa; phylum Arthropoda; class Malacostraca; order Isopoda; family Cirolanidae; genus Bathynomus; species Bathynomus jamesi. The sequence goes on along the minus strand of JAJOZX010000273.1, from coordinate 693,166 downwards.
AGGCCCACCTGAGGTTTTGTCATATGATGAGGAAGTTTGGGAATACGGAATGAATTATTTTTGTGTTGTTCAAATTTGACAACACTCCAGTTGGAAAACATTGCTCTGTACATCATCAGCCTATAAATCCTATAATTTTACACCTAAAATCTTTAAAAAACTTACATTAAAGATAGGGTAAAGAAATAAAAGCTATTTTCAGTATAGTTATTGACTTGGTATTTATTTTTTTATTCTTTACTTTTCAGTAATTACAAAGGTTACATAATAAGGTGTGATATGCACTACGTAATAATTCTTTACACTTTGCCTCGAAAATTATTCACGAACAAGAGTGACTGACGAATTCCCACTAATTATGACGGTAATAATTCTAAAGTTTAATAAAAAATGAAATGATGTGATTTAACCAGAAATAATATGAACGGGTAGCATTGTATTTGGTGATTATAAGTACAAAAAATATGCATTGTATATGTACACACACACACACACACACCCACACCCACACACACACACATACATACACACACACACACACACACACACACACACATATATATATATATATATATATATATATATATATATGACGGTTTATACTGCGTGTTCTTTGCAGTTGAATGTATATATATATATATATAATATATATATATCAAAGTTTTT
>JAJOZX010000273.1:630000-682500 GCA_023014485.1 Bathynomus jamesi | reverse complement strand
AACGCAGTTTATCTTCAAAATACAGGGTGTGACACCATATATATATATATATATATATATATATATATATATATATATATATATATATATATATATATATGAACGATTTTCAACATTTTGAAACACATTGTTTGAATGTGAATTCGTCTGACAACAAGTTCTGTCGAATTGAGGACAAAAAAGACGAGAAGTGTGAAGTATGACAACATCCTAGAAAAGCACTGAAGCTTTATGTACAAAGATTTAGCACAAATAGCAACGCTTTGGTGTCGCTTTTTCTTAAAAAGTCTCAGCGACAAATATAATGAAGTGGTTTGTGCATGCTACTGGAAAAAAAAAAAAACATTTTTAAACTCATTTGCGAAACATACATGTCACTCAGAATGTATTCGTAAGGAATCTGAAAAACAAATTAAAAAAACCAACTAAATTCCTTTTCGTAACAAACAAACCAACAAAAGAAAAAACACCATGAAAAGAAATTGGTAAATTTTCTACAGTAACTGTCCGAAACGTGATTGAAAACCAATTCTCTCTTTTAAATCAAGATTACCTTTGAGGGGATTTTCAAAGACTTGAAAATGATTAATTATGTAAATGAGTAAAAAATCTAATTAATAAACCAAAATCTATGGCTGGAATGAATAAGTGAAAATAAGATGTTTTCACTTACATAAACCTTAGCTACAATTAGCTGAATTTTGTGTGTGTGTGTGTGTGTGTGTGAATATAAAAAATTAACCTAAATGTGTACGTACATAATATATTACTTATACACACCTATATTGTTAATAAAATTACTTAATCACGCAAGGAAAATTAAACAAAAATTGTGCCAACGCTTCATCATAACCTTTATCATCATCTTCAGGATCGCCATTTAACTCTAGGACGCAACTTACGAAGATTCTATGTAAAAAAGTTGGCCTGTTTCTGTATAATATTTCTTGGGGACTAAGTTAATTTTCATATATCTCCATTTTCAATAATATATTCAATTATGTTACATATGTTATATAGTTACGTACATAGTAGACATTTGCTCGGTTTATTATAGATTTATTATAGATTTATTGTAGTTATTACAGATTTTATGACATTAGACATATCAAATTTTTAATATTGATTTACAAATTAAAACAAATTCACTTTTATCAATAATTAAATCAACAAATATTGGCCTAATTTAGTTCTTGTAAATCTAATTGAAAATATCAAAGAAGGAGGATAATAAATGCAAAAAACTTCACTTTTTTCTACGTGAAGGTCAAAATATGAAAATAAAAACCCACTCTAATAGACAGAGTTTATTTCCACAACAGTTTCGACGCCCACTGGCATCCTCATCGGGTGGGTTTTTATTTTCATAAGGAAGATAATGATATCTTTATAAAAATAACTAATAATTATAGTAAATATTAATAGTAAATTAACCTCTAAAGAATGGTGAAATATTGGTTACTATTTAGTGTGTGAGTGTGAGTATATACATAGATGATAAACGACTTTAATTAACTAATGCAAAGAAATTAATATACATAATAATTCTAAGCTTTATCCTACTTACCTTGTTTAAATCCTTTTGATGTGTTTGAGGTGGGAATGCGGGTGGTGGCAAGGGCGGAGCCTCCTCGTCTGCTCGCCCATTAATGGTGTTCTCGAGGGTGCCACCCTTTGAGTGCGCCTTTGGGTCGTGCACCTTATACCGGACCTCCTGGAACAATGGATGCCTTACGCGGATCTCAGGGGGGAAGGGGGAACCAGAATCTTAGAAGACCGGCCACTGGCAGAACCCTTGAGGGCTTGTTAAATTTAACTAAATTCTTAAAACTACCTTTCTAAAACCTCTACTCTTCATGATTTGTTGTTGTGTGTTGTTGTTGTTGTTGTTTTGAAGGGGTTGTCTAACTAACCTCCTTCGCAACATCTAAAGTTGTATGACGGAGGGGATCTACAGCTTTTCGTGGGATCCGAACCACGAGCCATTACATCATCTAGAAGCAAAGGACGGTCTCCCATCCAACTACAACCCAGACCCAAAGTAGCTTAATTTCGTTGATCGACGAGAAGCAGTGTTACGACATTGGCTACGACGTAACTCACTCTTAATGCAAAACACTTACACTGTCTCTTATCATTGAATTTGGAAATAAGAGCACTCAAACACCCGAGGAATGAATGGGAATGAATTCGAATTAACAGAGAAGACATTGAGAGCAGCGTATCTGACCAGGTGAAGTTTTAACTTAAATTTACAAGCTTAGATAAAATTAATAACTTAATTATTAATTTAATAGATATTATAAAAAAGAGTTTTTATTAAAAACTATGTACGTATTTGAATGACATGCCAAATATGGTGCACAGAAGTGTTCTTAAAACTCACTTGTATCTTATCTAAAGAACTTATTCAAAGATTTTAAAGCGATATTGACCCAACTAATAGCTAATAAATATTATTACAAATTTGAATGGACTGTCCTCCATTTTTCCAAACAGCATATAAAATGAATACGGGTGATGGGGGTTGTTTAACCTCCTTCGCAATATCTAGGTCATATTTCGGAGGGGATCTATAACTTTACGTGGAATCCGAACCCTGGTTCGCTACATAATCTGAATGCAGAGGACGGTCTCCCATCCGACTATCCGACAATGTCGTTTAACTTCGCTGATCGACGGGAAGCGGTGTTACGACATTATCTCGACGTAACCTTCCAAGGAAGGGAATAAGAGAGCAATATTAATAGGCATTATGGACTTGACAAGGACTAGTTCATTTACTTGAAAGCGGCTATGCTTTTTATAATTGAAAGTGTCGAATATGGGTATTTACTTTGATATTTAAACTGGAACAATGCACACTATCTATTTAAAAACTTATAACATGTCCGTTCACTCTGAAAAATAATATTAAAGAAAATACAGCGTGATCCAAAAAGGAGTTCCCAGACCTAAATTGTTACGAAAATATTTTTTGTGGACCACCCTGTATTTCTTTCGCATAAAACCGTAATTCACCAATAAGATTCTGTTTTAGGCCTTCCTCATTAATCATATTTGTAACAAAAAAACAGCATAAGAACACGATTCAACAAAACATATGATAAGATGATTTAAAGCTTTCCTATTTGACGGCCGCGCACAGGATCGTCTTGTGACTCACGACTCGAGTCACGTCGCGAATTTTTTGAACCAGTGATAATATAAAGACCAAATAATTGATAAAATGCAAAGCCCTTAATAATAATTAATGGGATAATTATTATTAATTAAGATTAATATTAATTATAATTAATAGAATTGCCAATCCTTTTAAATGGAAAATTTTGTTTACCTAACCGGGTAGTAGAATTTGTCAACGGATTGCTCATACATTGCTGATATTAATTATATTAACCATGCATCAACAGTCGAGTGACGAACTGTGCTGCCTGCATATATATATATATATATATATATATATATACAGGGTGGGCGGAAATTAGCTCCCTATTTTGGATTGGTAAAAAAATACGTATATTATCCATTTATTTCAGAAGAAATAATATGAAAAGGTAGGCATACATGGTAGGTTTTCTCTAAAATTCAATGTGGGCTCCAACTCTTTCCACCAGCTTCTGGAGCCGCCCAGGAATGGCGTCCACTGACTTTAGCAGGAACTCCGGCGGGATGGAGGACATGACTTCCCGAATTCGGTCCTCCAGTTCTTCCAATGTCCTCGGTTTGGTGCGGTAGACTTCTTCCTTTACCCACCCCCAAAGAAAGAAGTCGCACGGTGTCAAGTCGGGGCTCCTGGCTGGCCGTTGATGTAGACCACGACGACCCATCCAACTCCCAGGGAAGTGGGCATCCAGCCACTCACGGACAACAAGAGCGAAGTGCGGAGGGGCGCCATCTTGCATAAATATCAGATCGTCGATGTTCTCCCATGTGCTGACAACCGGCCAGACCTCGTTTCGCAACATAGCAAGGTACCGCTCAGCATTCATGGTGTTGCGCAGAAGGAACGGGCCCACAACCTGATCTGAGGTCATACCACACCACACCGTTACACTGAACCGTTCTGCCGTTTTTCAGCGGTAACCGTGCGACTTCTTTCTTTGGGGGTGGGTAAAGGAAGAAGTCTACCGCACCAAACCGAGGACATTGGAAGAACTGGAGGACCGAATTCGGGAAGTCATGTCCTCCATCCCGCCGGAGTTCCTGCTAAAGTCAGTGGACGCCATTCCTTGGCGGCTCCAGAAGCTGGTGGAAAGAGTTGGAGCCCACATTGAATTTTAGAGAAAACCTACCATGTATGCCTACCTTTTCATATTATTTCTTCTGAAATAAATGGATAATATACGTATTTTTTTACCAATCCAAAATAGGGAGCTACTTTCCGCCCACCCTGTATATATATATATATATATATATATACACACACACACATAGGGTGTCCACAAAGTCCTATTCCGGTTTTAAAATTTTATTACAACAAAACCAAAAGAGATGGAATAACGCAGGTTTTTTTTTAAATTTTGTTGTTTAATTAATGAAGTTTTCCTTTGATTTACAGATTGCAATCTGAGTGTCAAGTTGCTATCAAGTTGCTATTGATAGCTTGAACGAAAATGGCGACTACACAGGAGAAAGCTATTCTCTTTTGGGTTTGTTGTAATAAAATTTTAAAACCAGAACAGGACTTTGTTGACACCCTGTGTGTATATATATATATATATAATATATATATATATATATATATATATATATATATATATATGAATAAAACCGAAGGAAAAAGAAACACAAAGGGGTGCTCAAGCGCTTTCGTCTAATGACATCCTCAGGAACACTGGAGTGAAAGGACAGATCAAGGCAATATATAGGTTACAAAAATAAACATACATACATACACATTCACATATATATACATATATATATATATACATATACATATATATATAAATATATACATATATATAGTAAGCATAGAAAAAAATTGTGGGAGGAGCCAACATTTATATGGTCACAGAAGAATAAAGAAATAAAAATAAATATAAATATAAATTGAGAAAAATTAATTACAAAATAGTGCCTTAGTGATATATATGTCACAGCCTAAATAATCATAAAGAAATAAACAGGCAAATAAAAAAAAAAACCCATAAATACATATACATACATATATATATATATACATATATACACATATATATATATATATATATATATATATATAAGACACTTTTAGCACTTTGGCCGACCTTCCATATAAATTCAAATGGCTTTTTTATGGAACAGGTCACAAAAGAATAAAGAAATAAAAATAAATATAAATATTGTAAGTGGAGTCTACCAATTCAAGCTCAAGAGGGAGGTTTTTACAATCGATTTAATAGATGCTGCCAAATTGATATATATGTCACATTATTAAAAAATAAAAATTGAAAGATAAATTTTAAGAGAGCACACCAATTTATAAGGGAAAAATTACCACATATGCATTTTATAGTCACAAACGAATACAAAAGTACAAGTAAATATAAATTGGAAAACAAAATGATCCCTAGATGATATATAAAGAACAATAAAATATATATACAACATATTTACGGTATATATACGAAATATAAACGCAATATATACAGAATATATATATATATATATATATGCATAAGGGAAAAAAAAAAAATTACCAAATTTGTTTTTATAATTATTGTCTGAGAAAACGGTAGGTCGCAAAGAATAAAGAAATAAAAATAAATATAACTTGAAAAAATTACAAATAATACACGTACACATATATACCCGCATACCCAAATATATATACATATACACACATATATACAAACACACACACACACACACACACATATATATATATATATATATACAAGCTTGACCTTCACGAAATGAGAAATCATCCCGCAGAACCTGGATGACTTCCTCCTTCAGTTAAATGACCAAGTCCCCTCCATTAAATTTACTTTAGAAGTGGAACAAGACAACTCAATCCCGTTTTTGGATGTGCGTGTTCATAGGGATAGCCCGGGTTTTAAGTTTAGTATATATCGGAAAAAACAAACAATTTGTCCTACGTACACTTTTACTCTGGACATGACACCCCTATTAAAAAGGCCATATTTTCCTCAATGTTTCTCCGCGCTCTTAGGATCGCCAGTCCTGAATACATCGATGCCGAATTGGAAAATATCAACGGTATTGGAAGTGAGTTGTGTTACCCATCTGCGTTCATGGAATCTTGTCTTAATAAGGCTAAACGAACCTTCTATCGTGTGAATAATAACACTCGCACCTTGTCAAAGAATATTTTAGTACTTCCATTTTTCCCGGGCTTCTTAGGCATTGCTAATGTACTTAAACTTTTGGATATCAGTGTAGTTTTTTCATATAACAATATTGTGAAAAAACATCATAGTAAAAAATAGCCCTACCAATAATTTAGGCATTATCTATAAAATTGGGTGTAAGCAATGTGATTCCTTTTACATAGGTCAGACGGGAAAGGATTTGCAAACGCGTGTAAAACAGCATCAATATTCCGTTAGAACGGGACAGTTGTCCAGTGCCCTTTTTGTCCATTTGTCAGAGTTATCCCATTGTATTGATTGGAATAATGTTTCAGTTTTGTTTCACTCTAGCAACATTGTTAATAGAAATATTCTTGAGTCGGCTATAATTCAACTTACAAATAACCTTAACATGAGTAAAGGTCTGTTTCAACTTGATCCCGTTGCTCTGAATTCCTTCAGAATGGATTTAAAAAAAAGGGCAGGTTGTTAAATCTTTGGTAAAAAAATTTGTTTTTGTCTGTTGTTTCCCTTACAATTTTATTTTTCAATTTTTTGCTGTATGAGTGTATGTGTATGTATGTATGTGTATGTGCGTATGTGTGTGGTCATTGCAGTTAAATGTGTTTGTATGTATATGTGTGTATATGTATGTATGTATGTGTGTATATGTATGTATGTATGTATGTATGCAGTTAAATATATATATATATATGTATATGTGTATGTACCTTACCTTACCTTACAACCTCACAAAGGTTCTGCGGGATGATTTCTCATTTCGTGAAGGTCAAGCTTGTATATATATTATATATATATATGTGTGTGTGTGTGTGTGTGTGTTTGTATATATGTGTGTATATGTATATATATATTTGGGTATGCGGGTATATATGTGTACGTGTATTATTTGTAATTTTTTCAAGTTATATTTATTTTTATTTCTTTATTCTTTTGCGACCTACCGTTTTCTCAGACAATAATTATAAAAACAAATTTGGTAATTTTTTTTTTCCCTTATGCATATATATATATATATATATATATATATTCTGTATATATTGCGTTTATATTTCGTATATATACCGTAAATATGTTGTATATATATTTTATTGTTCTTTATATATCATCTAGGGATCATTTTGTTTTCCAATTTATATTTACTTGTACTTTTGTATTCGTTTGTGACTATAAAATGCATATGTGGTAATTTTTCCCTTATAAATTGGTGTGCCTCTCTTAAAATTTATCTTTCAATTTTTATTTTTTAATAATGTGACATATATATCAATTTGGCAGCATCTATTAAATCGATTGTAAAAACCTCCCTCTTGAGCTTGAATTGGTAGACTCCACTTACAATATTTATATTTTTTTTATTTCTTTATTCTTTTGTGACCTGTTCCATAAAAAAGCCATTTGAATTTATATGGAAGGTCGGCCAAAGTGCTAAAAGTGTCTTTATATATATATATATATATATATATATATGTGTATATATATGTATATATATATATATATATGTATGTATATGTATTTATGGGTTTTTTTTTTTTATTTGCCTGTTTATTTCTTTATGATTATTTAGGCTGTGACATATATATCACTAAGGCACTATTTTGTAATTAATTTTTTCTCAATTTATATTTATATTTATTTTTATTTCTTTATTCTTCTGTGACCATATAAATGTTGGCTCCTCCCACAATTTTTTTCTATGCTTACTATATATATGTATATATTTATATATATATATGTATATGTATATATATATATATGTATATATATGTGAATGTGTATGTATGTATGTTTATTTTTGTAACCTATATATTGCCTTGATCTGTCCTTTCACTCCAGTGTTCCTGAGGATGTCATTAGACGAAAGCGCTTGAGCACCCCTTTGTGTTTCTTTTTCCTTCGTGGTTTTATTCATCATAAATACTTTTCACGTGTCACTTTCGTGAAATAATTTTTCATATATATATATATATAAGGTGGGCAGAAAAAGTGTTCCAAGAAAAATATTATATACATATATATGAAAATGAAAATGAAAATGTAAAGGTTTATTGGCAGACGATAGTCCATATGACAAATATTATTAATACAATGACAGTTCACATACTAAGGATAGAAATACAATATATACAAATGATTAGAAATAATACAGTAATGTCGAGGTTAAGTGGAGCTACAGACAGACGTTTTCGTACCAAGAATTTCATAGCTTAGAGGACAAACGGCAGGACTCATGGATAGCTTGGATAATTGGGTTGGTTGATTTTTTAACTCTTTGCATTAGACTGTATTGAACACGTCTTGTTACCTCCAGGAAGCTCGGGACATTAAGGGTAGCAAACATTTGCGAAGCTCAACGTCTCGGGGGTAATGTATGTAAGAGTCTAAAAGACCTGTTCTACAGCAAATTTAGGGTTCTGTCAGTCAGAACCTTGTTTATAATTCACCCAGAGATGCTGGCCGTATATATTACTGCAGAAAGTACGAAAGAGAGTGTCTTTAGCTTCACTTGTACAGAACGGGAAGTGTCTTATAGTCATATTCGCTTTAGCACAAAGGCTTCGATATTGTCTTGTTATATCTGAGTCATCACTCAAGGAGCTGGTGATAGTTTTACCCAAATACTTAAACTTTTGTACTTCCTTAATTACTTCACCTCTCATTTTAAACCTAATATCAGCTGGCTGATTACAGCATAACCTTAGTTTCTGTAACATTAAAAAGAATATCATGTTTCTGCGAATACACTTGGCAGACTTTTAGCAGCCGATCCAGACCTTTAACAGAGGGACTTATTAACCACTGTTGCCTCATTAAGTGAAGCAATTAATCCGTCAATATACACATTAAGCAGAATAGGAGAGAGCAAGGAGGCTTGTCTCACCCCGCAAGAGGAGCCAAAACATTCGGATAGTACATTGCCCCACCTAACGGTAAAAGATGGGTGGGAATGCCAAAATTTTAATAAATTTAATATGTACATGGGAGCCTTCCTGGCTTCTAGTTTTTTAAATAAAATATTGTGGTTCACTCTATCATATGCCTTACTTATATCTAGAAAACAGCTATAAATAGTTGAATTACTGTCAGTGTATTTAGATATTATTTCTTTAAGTACAGAGATACACAGGTCAGTTGAGTGAGCCCTTTTAAAACCAAATTGATTAGATGTCCATAGGTAATCATTTAATCGGAGTAACAAGAGTTTTTCTAGTAGTTTCGAGAAGCAGGAAGCGACAGCAATAGGCCTGTAATTATTGCTGGACAGAATGTCTCCATACTTATTTTTTGACCAGGAGCAAGATATATACCCTCATGAACTCTGCAGGGATATAGCTATGAGCAAGCATGGCTGATAAGAGCAATGATATATGCAGACACACCACATCATTGGCATATTTTAAGTGCTTATTCGATAGGTCATCTACCCCTGACGCGGAACCAGTCTTTAACTCTTTAATTAACCTCTTTACTTCAGGAATTGATATCAAAGTATTTTCCCTTGTCCCTCCCACAGGCGTTTCGCTGCAATCTATCTTAAGATTATCCTTACTCACACTGTTAAGAATGTTAGAGTGGTGGTTTTTCCACAGCTTTGTAATTTCATCCTCCACCGACACCCCATCGATTGTCGGAGGGAGGGCACTTTTGACACCCGTTTGATTCTTAACAAATTTCCAAAATTTGTTATTATCGTTATTTATGTGAGCTTCATAGGCTTTTGATGCTCCAATAGACTCTTCTTCGTGTTTACATCGCCTTATGGCCGCCTTATACTGACCCCTACTTCTACACATATTCATGTATACTGGTCCTAATCTGGGTCTACCGTGAAAGCACCACAAATCGTAAGCGTCTTTCGATTCCCTCTTCAAGGGGGCAATAAAATCATTCTATCTAGGAATAATCTTAGTATGATAGTTGTAAGATTTAATGAGGAGGCTTCCTGCTTCTCTTAATAGAGATACTATCTTACTATAATACCTATTTATGAGTTTACAGTGAGAATTTATATATATATATATATATAATATATATATATATATATATATATATATAAACAATGAATAATTCTTATATTCATATATTCTTATATTCATATATATTTATATTCTTATATTCATTTTTGCATATAGTCTAAACTCGCATAACGCTGACGTACGTTCGGATAAAATTTTTTGTTTCTTTCTATTTTATTTTTGCTGAATAATTAATTAATGAATTATTTCTTAAATTACTTAATCATTTTTTTTTAGATTTAGCTTAATAACACTGGTATGCATATGAAATGTTTTTGTCTGCTGTGAGGGTTTTTTCAACTCATATTATATAATTCGACCATGCTGAATTCGAAAATGACATTGGTTTTCCTCAATCAGGTCAGGTTTTTTCTCTATTGGCCATTTATTATAAGTCCAATTTTATCCCCAAATTTATTGATTTTTTTAGCTTAAACACTGTAGATACGAGTAATATTATAAGAACACTCGTGAAAAATGAAAACATTGTGTGAATAAATACTTTTATTCATACAATGAATATGGAAAAAAGTTTATTGAGGAAGGAATTAAGTTTTTTTGGCTTTCTGTCTGTGTTTTTCTTCGAGCACGTCTCGCTTCAAACACCAGCAATAGTCCGCCAGCATATTGATATCCCAGTTTCCCTGATACCTCTCTTCCATTATTTTGATATCTTGGTGAAATCGTTCACCCTGTTCCTCACTATAATCCCCGCAATTTTCAGGAAAATAGTCCAAGTGGGACCACAAAAAGTGCATTTTTATGGACATGCGCGACCCATGAGCTTTGAAAGCTTCCATCAAGTTTTCGACAACGGACTCGTATTCTGGACTTCTACGCTTGCCAAGAAAATCAGTGACAACTGATTTGAATGCCTACCAGGCATTCTTCTCAGTTGGAGTCATTGCGTTTTCGAACTGAGTATCCTTGATCAAAGTTCGAATTTGAGGACCATCAAAAACCCCAGCATTTAGTTTAGCATCAGATATATGAGGAAATTTACTCTCGAGATATCGGAATGCTGAACCCTCCTTATTCATTGATTTGATGAAATTTTTCATCAAGCCCAGCTTAATATGAAGTGGTGGGAGCAAAATTTCTGTTGGTGGTACAAGGGGCACTGAAACGACATTATGCGACCCAGGTTCAAAATTCTCTCTGGATGCCCATTCACGCTGTGCATAGTGCTTCTCATCCGCTCGGCTATCCCATTTGCAGAGGAAACATGGGTATTTCGTGTATCCCCCTTGTATTCCCAATACAAATGCCACAATCTGAAAAAAAATGAAAATATTTAAAGAATTTAGAGAATTTGTTCTATCAGATAAAAAAATCTATGCATTGGACTGTATCACTTCTGTGGGGAAGTTAAGTGTTCTTATACGCTCTCAAATAACCTTTGGAAAAACAACATAGTCAATAGCAATAGTTTACTTATGATATTAGTATTACCTTCAAATCTCCACAGATCCTCCAGTTATGTTGGTCGTATACGAGAGCATCCAGTAAAATTTTCATGTTATCGTAGCTCTCAGTAAGTTGTACGGAATGTGCTACAGGGACTGATGCAACCCTATTCCCAATGTTGAGAAGTACTGCTTTCAAACTTCGTTTAGACGAGTCTATAAATAGCCTCCATTCTGATGCGTTATATGGCAGGCCCAAGGATTCGATTAGCCCCTCAACATTGCAGCAGTACACTAAGGAAGAGGTATTTTCGTGCACTGCAAAAAACTTGCGGAATTCTTCTCTCGTTTCCTATACCAGGAGAATGTTGTTCCCGGAGGCAGCAAGTTGTCCTCTCGAAGTCGTGAGCCCAAGATCTCGGCAGCTAATTTGGAAAGTCCTAAATCCCTGGTAAGATCATTAAGTTTGGCCTGGTTGAGAGGCCTCGGCTCATTTGAAGCGGTATTTTGAGGTATATACGACTGGGACTGGTCATTGGCATTGGTCATTGATTCATCATCAGAATCATCGAAGTCCAGGGTTTGAGGTGGGTCGGGTATTGGAATTCCAGGACCATGGGGTACAGGTCTCATAGCAGAAGGAATGTCAGGGTATACAACAATGTGTTTATTCTTCTTGTTAACTGCTGAAAATAGAAACAGAGAAACATGGATATAAAACTTGCATATGAAATAGAAGAAGCATTCAGACAGTGGCGGCTCGTGAGGGAAGGCTGCGGTCTGTAAGATATGAAATAGGTCGATGGAGTCTGTATATTTTCTTTCTTTTTCATTCATATTGTCCCTTCGGGGACAATATGAATGAAAAAGAAAGAAAATATACAATCATTGTATATGTAAATGTAACTTGTATAACAATATGTATGTGTAAATGTATTTTCTATAACAATATGTATATGTAAATGTATGATTACCATTATGGTGAATATTATGCTATATATGGTGAATATTACATTATGGTGAATATTATGTTAAGTTTCATACGAGGATTTCAAAATATTTAAGAAAAATAAATTTATAAGCCCACCTTGGAGGTTTGTCATGCAGAAATAGCAATCTGTCACGTGATCCTTTCCTTCTCTCCAAATCATGGGAATTCCAAAAGGCAAAGATTTCGCTCTGCCTTTGCTCCATCTTCTAAAATTTTCAATGCACGTCTTGCAGCACATATGAGGGGCGAAATTTTTGTCCTGGTCCCCTAGCTTAATTCCAAAGTATGCTCTATACATTGTCTTCACAAATTTAGTGATTTGGGACTGGTTATTTGGCATGGTAACCGTCCCACATATGTAGCAGAATCTACTGGGATCATTTTTACACGCTCTATTCATTATGAAATATTTTATCTATATGCCTGAAAAGTAAAAAAAGATATTATACAGGTGAAACAAGTGATGATAGATGTTACTGTTCCAATTCCGCTTTGACAAAACCACGAAAAATTCTATTTTACTTATGAGGCCATAGCCGGATAACCTGAGCTGATTGAGAAAAACGGATTGCAGATTCGACATCAGCAGGAAACACTCTATAAGAATCACTTACAAAACCCTTGACAGCAAAATTGATGCATACCAGTGTAATGTAATCGTGTTAAATTCTGCAATGTTCATTTTCTTTATACATTCTCTCTTTGTTGTAAAAGATGAAGTCATGTCTTCCTTAACACTTAATTTTAAATTTTAAGCATTTAATTTTTGCTCATATGCATGTTTAATTGTAATTCATAATAAAATGCATATTTCAATTTCCATTTTTAGTTAACTCGGCAGACCATGATAACATCAGATCCGTCAATATACGGTTTAGAATAAAAATATGGCTTCATCTTCAAATATCTTGCTTATCTGGCTAGACATTGCTCCAGCTAAAATATTTACCTTATCTTTAAATATTTTGCAAAATAATTCAGCCTATTAAGAATAAAAAACAAAACAGGTCTGCATTAAATAATAATGATGTTATTAAATTTTAGGATACAAACATGTAGAATTTCTCCACTGTTCATTCTGATTTCGATTTTATCTGATCTGACTTAGAGGCTGAGCATTACCTGTAACATTTTAGCAATAAACTACAGTAAGAGAATATCTTTGTCTTCTCCTTCAAGCCTTGTTCTCTTCAGAGAACTTATTCTTAAGATAGAGAAAGATAATTTCCCGATACGCTACAAGAAGAATCGGGGAACCCTTAGAGAATTTAGTAAGCTTCACAGAATCCTCCGATCCCCTACAAGAAGAAATCAGAGAGTAGCATAAGAGAAACTACTGCGATTCCCTATAAGGTACCAGCTACTCCAGAGTAACAAATCCGTTGCTGCCACATAACCAGAACCCCCATCAACTTCAAACCGGCCAAGGCCATATAGACGGAGGGTTATATATATATATATATATAAACAAGTTATTTCTGGGAACACCTTTTTGGATCACCCTGTATATCTTTCAAATACAGTATATTTGTTGAAATAGACTGCGTAACTAATTAAAAAAGCAAATTTCATATTGCGCAAACTACAATGTTTTTAAGTATCACCTCAAATACATTGTGGTCTCATCAGTATGCAATGCATACCAGTAGTCACACTGAATGTTTTAAGTATGCACACGTTGGATCATCAAACCTTTGGAAAATGTACTTAAAATTTGTTTTAAATTGCATAATATGTTTGAAGCTGTTCAACTTCCGTAACGGCAAACGTCATGTGACGAAAAAGTCCTGCAACTTTACGTGGGATCGAACCACGGGTCGCTACATCGTCTGAAAGCGTGCAAAGGATGGTCATCCATCTTATTACTCAAGAAACCCAAAGTCGGTTAACTTCGCCGATCTAACAGGAAGCGGTATTGCGGTATGGCCACGACGTAAACTAAATTGCAGTTCAGGTATAATCGTATATATATATATATATATATATATATATATATATATATATATATATATGTGTGTGTGTGTGTGTGTGTGTGTGTGTGTGTGTGTGTGTGTGTGTACTACCAGAATTACTGAACAATGTTAAGTAAAACAAAAGATAACTGTTTACAATGTATTTCATAGGGCCTAGGCCTACCCTTGGCCTTAATAATAGTCTCAATCCTTTCTGAAACACTTTTTTTCCTAATTTCCGATCGGTTTGGGAGGGATATTGCGCCATTCCTCCGGCATGTATTTCCCCAAGAGAAGTTGGTATCTGCGATCTGTTCCTGACACGTCTCTCTAGTTCTTTCGAGAGATGAGATGATCGTATTGAGGGCAGGGCTTTGAGCAGACCATGACATGTTGGGTTACAGTCCGGACTTTGTGACAAGGAGCGTTATCGTCTCGGTAGAGGTACGGGCTCTCAACATAAAATTCTGTCAATGCTGGCATCGTACTGTTGTTCAAAATGTCACAACATGCCATGGGAGCCGTTGTATGTACCCTTCACAAGTATTAATAGCCTTAGTTCAGACGATGAAAAACATGCCCACACCATCACACTGCCATTTCCATGCTTTGTGGTCGGATCAATGCACTGAGGATCAAAGCGTTCTCGGCTTTTTCCACTATTCTATTCTTCAGTTTCAATAAACTTCGCACCACTGTAGTCGTCGCTTTGCATCCACAGCTGGGATGCAGACCCGTAACTAGCTAATTTTGCGCCCGAGGCAAGATCATAAAATTGCGCCCCCCTATTCCTATAACACGACACGATCCTCTAGTGGTAAATTTCTGTAGTGCATCATCGATACATTGTCCGCACAATAGTCTTTTTTGTAGGATTTCCATTTACAGAAATTCTCACGATGATTAGTTGAATTTTAATGTTCTACGATACGGTTTAAATTTTTCCACTCATTAAATCCTGTTTTCTGATTTGCAATATTCGGTTTGGAAAAGCGCTGATCGAATAATATGGATGGAAAACAGAAAATAAAGTACTGAAAAGTACTGAAAATTTATAGAAATGCGCCCTTTCCCTAATGGCATGGCGTGCTTGGGATAGTAGATACATATTTTATATAGTTTTTCTGCGCCCCTCAGCTTTGCGCACCCGAGGCAAGTGCCTCACTCGCCTCGCCCTTGTTACGGCACTGCTGGGATGTATGGCCACTGGGCAGCTGCTCTTCCATAGAATCTATATAAGAGGCAGTAAGGACTCTTGCCGAAAGACCTGTACGCTCAATGACTTTCTGGATGATAGAGTTTAGGTTGCAAATCGGGTCTTTCCTCACCAATCGTTTCAACGATCACCATGCATGGTTTGTTATAATTTTTTAGCCTTCCTGGTCTGAGTTCCACACCAGCATGTTTCATAGTTTCATTTCCCATAGTTGATTCGAAGAAGTGTAAAGTCTCTGCAGTCTTACGCACAGTCATACCTGCAATATGACTTCCACCTATGTTACCACGTTCAAACCCCGTCAGCTCTGATTTATATGCCGTATCCATGAATCCTGGGTATTTTATGTGGATCTTTTGTAAATATATTTTTAAGGTGACTGAAGCGGGGAAAGCGATCGGGTAGACCTTCAATAGTGACCCCGCAAAAGAAATATACCTTTGTTCGTTATGCCTAACTAACCGACAGGATTCTGTTCCTGACATCGCTGGCGTGATTGACATTTCCAATGCTGTTCTTACGTTGAGAGCTTTTGTCTTCCGAAGGGCATAAACTCGCTCAAAAAAGGTGGATTACCGCTGGGAAGGAACCTTGGCTTTTGGAAATATATGGTGTTCCCGAATCGCATCTACATTTCAGCACTTCACACCTGGAATTAGAATATGGATGTATAGAAAAGTTCACATGAATCCTTCCGTCCTATTGTGTTTGACCTACTAAATATGTCAAAACAGGTGCCATGGTGTGGGTGGTAATTTTAGGTGATGATACAACCGATTGAATGTTCGCAATTCCGCTTGATACGTGGAAATATTGAAGAGTCATCTACGCCCACTATATCATCGAGGCAAATTTAACTTTGATCAGTATACTTTCCAGGAAGATAAACCTTCTATTACACCTCTGTTATGGCAACACATTGGAAGAAATACTGCAATATTCGAAGAGGATAAGGCCAAAATTCAAGAGAAGCGTTTGTCAAAATGCTCAAAGAATCTTGGCAAAGTATCGAGATTGACAAAGAGTTGTTTGGTCGATTCTTGCGTTCTTTTCAAAATCGTATTAAATTGTTGGTGAAAACATAAGGAAAGAATATTGGTCGTTAGTGAAGTTTGTCACATTTTTTTAAACTGATCAAAATATTTTTTTCTTAATCTCCGAAAACTGGTAAAGAATTTTATCACAAACGGTTAAGATAAGTGTAAACAGTGGCGCCATCGGGTGTACTTCAAGGTTTTCTTTCACTGCATGTTTCCCCTTCATTTACTGTTCTCACTTATTGTTAACTCCTAGTAACTGAATTAGTCTATATATATATATATATATATATATATATATATATATATATATATATATATATATATATATATATATATATAGGGCAGGGCCGTACCAACCTGTGATGGCGTCCTGCGCAAGGTATTCCTTATGCGCCTCCCCCACCCTCATCCCATTAAATTTGAAACATATGCGAACTGATTATGACAGAAATACATAAGTATTTAATACATACACAGTACAATAGTACATACTACATAATTAATTAGAAATCTAAATTTCATTCTACGTGGCAACTCTAAGACCAACAATTTGTTACCTCCCCCCCCCCACACACACACACACACGTCGGCGAACCTGGGCGGTCGCACCGCTCGCCCCTGATATAGGGATTGAAAAGAATAATGGAAATACTCGCATTTTTTATGTTTCATTTCCTGATATCATTAATGACGTTATATACTTTATTAAGTTGGTATGTGAAAGCATATAATATTGAAAATATCTTCTATTTTAGTATGCTGATATTGGCATTTCCTATTCTTGCAGAATAAAAAGAAATGGTGGTTAGAAAAGATGTCACTGACTGTGAAAGGGACATGATAGTAGGAGCCTGTTTGGTTGGTATCTCAGTATTAAAAGTCGCGTGAGTGTCCCTGCATCTCGAGCAACAGTCCTCAAGCAAAATCCGTGTATATTACATCTTAGTTTTCATTGTTTTCAAGTGCATCTATGATATTCTTATAATGCTCTATCAGTTGTGATCGGAATCCGTGCTGGTTCTCATTGAATTTTTCCTGTGTCTCCAAAAAGTTATAAATTTTCTATCTAACTATTCTTTCAAATAATTTGGTGAGACGGTATGTTAGTGATACTGGTCTATAGTCAATGTCTGCCCTTTCCAGGATACTCGGTATTTCCCCTGTGTCCAGGGACTTTCTCCATATCAATTATAGGAGGGTGGCCGCTTCAGTTTTTACAGTTTTTAATCATGAAGGCATTCCATTTGTCCGGACCTACAGCTGAATGTAATTTTATTTGTCCTGTAGTTCGCGCTATATCTTATGGAGTAAAATCAAACTCAGTTATGTCTTCTTTGTATAATTTCTCTTCGAAGAAGGTATTTCTATCAGGTACCACTTTGTCACTTTTTGGGATACTTAAAATTGATTCATACTAAGCTCTCATTATTTCAGATACTTTTTTTAAATCGTCGGTTAGTTCATTATTTTATTTCCTTGAGGGATTGATAGTAGTGCACGTTCTTGTTTTCCTTTTCGCAAAGTTATAGAAGTATTTTGGGTTTCCTTTATTACTTCTACCGCATCTTCCTACATCTTCATCTCTGAATGGCCCTTAATTAGGGTTTTTATTTCCACATCGGTACTCTTCAGTTTTTCTCATATTACTTTTCTGGCATTGTTGCAATTCATTAATTTTGTAACCATTCTCTTTCTTTTACTGAATATTGTTCGTTTTTGTCTCTCGAAATAGTTACACTTTCTTTTGGCTGCTTTCGGAAAATGTTTTCCTAAAATTTTTAACGTCTTTTCTTCCAGAATTATTAGCACTTCTTCGGTTGTTTTATCCTTAAGACCGTTTCCCATTTTATTTGGGCCATATGCGATATGATTTATTTCCAATTTATACTCTTGGAGTTTAGGTTAAAAATCTCAAATTTAATATATATATATATATATATATATATATATAAGTGTGTGTATATATATATGATAAAAACGAAGACGTAGAGCAAAAAAGTCATTATATTTGACTGCAGCCGACGTTTCGGGCAACTCTACCCATTTTCAAGGCCTAATAAATAAAAGCTAAAATTAATACATGACAAAAAATATAAATGTCGAGAGTTAAAAACTAATCCAGAGTACAAAATTAAAACAGTTCAAGAATAAAAATTAAAATTACAAAGTGAAAATAGGCATAAGCCAAAATCAAAGCAAAAGTAAAAAAATATATAAATGACAAAAAATATACAAATGATAAAAATAAAATTTAAAACTAAAGACGGATCTTTCGGTTTGACGGCCTGTAATATTTTTTAACATTACTCGTTTTTTATTGTCCAGTTTTAATCGAGGATTTCAAAAATAACATTCATGTTTTATAAAGAAATAAATAGTGAGGCAGTTATATGCAATTTAACAAATTTAAAATATATATTTTTAAACTGTATTGAGATCTTTTTGGTTTGACGGCCAGCGGAAAAAAAACGAGTCATGGCTACAGTCCCGTCAAATTCGAGACTCTCCAACTGGTTAGGTTAAATGAATGCCCAGTTAGGTTAACAGAATGCCCGGTTAGGTCAACTGTACGCCCTTGACGATTGGTTAGATTGTCACGATATTTTCGTTAGTTTACTGTCAAAACAAACGAAAATATTATGACAACCTAACCAATCGTCATGAGCGTACAGTTGACCTAAAACTTTCAGGGATTTTGGAATCTTAAAGCGTATATGATATTCTCTAAACTAAAATGTATAACTGCCTCACTATTTGTTTCCCTAAAACATGAATGTCATTTTTTAAATCCTTGATTAAAACTGGACAATAAAAAACAAGTAACGTTAAAAAATATTACAGGCCGTCAAACCGAAAAGATCCCTAAAGACATTCAAACGTAAAATTGTTAAAAAACTTTACAAATAAAACGTTAAAAGGAATACAAAGTTAAACGAAAATTCACAAGAGTAAACCGACATACCTGTATGCTCACTTGACAGCCACAAAAAATTGAAGCGAAAAGGAGACAGGGTCGCGAGGGAAAATTTAGTAGGTAGTTATTCTAATTAATATAAAAGGGGTAACAGCCAGAATCAATGTTTAAATTAGAGTTAAAAAACTTAATACACAAAGATTCGTAAATACAAAGGGAGGACGGGCATTTTAATGATTTAAGAATTTTAAAATTGTCAACAGAAACGTCAACCTTACACTTGATAGAATGACTTCTAATAGCAGACTGTTCTTTTCTCGACAAAACCTTCCCTGCCCTATGACTAATACCCATATGGGAGCAAAATCTCGCCTGCAAAGAACGAACTGTACTGCCAACGTAGTTCCCCTGGGAACACCCAGGGCAGGTAAACAAATAAACGACAGAACAGCTCATCGCAGGGGGGATTTTGTCCTTACATTAGAAAAAACATTTAAGGGTATTATTATTTACAAAGGCAATCTTAAAATCAGTGAATAAAATCTCCTCACAACACTCACCAATTGCTTCTTCACAAAAGCGTTAAAATGGTAGATATCAGGTAAAACAAGATATTTACAATTCTTAGGAACATCATACGTTGGGACAATGTTGGGGAATATACATTATTAAGAAATTTACCAATAACACCTCCTACAAGATCCCGTGGAAAACCATTTTTAAAGAAAAAATCATAAAGGAATTCAAACTCATTTGGGTTTTAATTTTTATAGTTTTTGCGACTTTAATTATAAATTAAGTTCCATTCGCACACTTGTGCATAGAGCTTATAATATTTGTTCGAACTTTGCTCTGCTACATAATGAGTTTGAATTCCTTACTGATTTTTTCTTTAAAAATGGTTTTCCACGGGATCTTGTAGGAGGTGTTATTGGTAAATTTCTTAATAA
Source organism: Bathynomus jamesi (assembly GCA_023014485.1). Lineage (NCBI taxonomy): Eukaryota > Metazoa > Arthropoda > Malacostraca > Isopoda > Cirolanidae > Bathynomus > Bathynomus jamesi. Next base: position 661,698 of record JAJOZX010000273.1, on the reverse strand, counting down.
TGTACAGTATATTCCCCCAACATTGCCCAACGTATGATGTTCCTAAGAACTGTAAATATCTTGTTTTACCTGATATCTACCATTTTAACTCTTTTGTGAAGAAGCAATCGTTGAGTGTTGTGAGGAAATTTTATTTTCACACTGATTTTAAGATTGCCTTTGTAAATAATAATACCCTTGAATGTTTTTTCCGATGTAAGGACAAAATCCCCCCTGCGATGAGCTGTTCTGTCGTTTATTTGTTTACCTGCCCTGGGTGTTCCCAGGGGAACTACGTTGGCAGTACAGTTCGTTCTTTGCAGGCGAGATTTTGCTCCCATATGGGTATTAGTCATAGGACAGGGAAGGTTTTGTCGAGAAAAGAACAGTCTGCTATTAGAAGTCATTCTATCAAGTGTAAGGTTGACGTTTCTGTTGACAATTTTAAAATTCTTAAATCATTAAAATGCCCGTCCTCCCTCCGTATTTACGAATCTCTGTGTATTAAGTTTTTGAACTCTAATTTAAACATTGATTCTGGCTGTTACTCCCTTTATATTAATTAGAATAACTACCTACTAAATTTTCCTTTGCGACCCTGTCTCCTTTTCGCTTCAGTTTCTTGTGGCTGTCAAGTGAGCACACAGGTATACTGGTTTACTCTTGTGATTTTTCGTTTAACTTTTTATTCCGTTTAACTTCTTATTTGTAAAGTTTTTTAACAATTTTACGTTTGAATGTCTTTAGTTTTAAGTTTTATTTTTATCATTCGTATATTTTTTGTCATTTATATATTTTTTACTTTTGATTTGATTTTGGCTTATGCCTATTTCCACATTGCAATTTTAATTTTTATTCTTGAACTGTTTTAATTTTGTACTCTGGATTAGTTTTTAACTCTCGACATTTATATTTTTTGTCATGTATTAATTTTAGCTTTTATTTATTAGGCCTTGAAAATAGGTAGAGTTGCCCGAAACGTCGGCTGCAGCCAAATATAATGACTTTTTTGCTCTACGTCTTCGTTTTTATCCTAAATGTAAAACTACGTCTCCTTAGGAGGGATCCTATTTCATATATATATAAAAGTAAGAACTGCACAATGACTACCTTGCTTAAGAGTTAAATAATTTAAAAATTTGTAGCTTCATTTCTAATCTAAGTGACTTAAATATTCGGCCATCCACAGCGTCAAAGAGACGATACAAAAGAATTAAGAAAAACAAGAAGAATATTATCTATGGATTAATGCAAAATCTATTTTTATGTAGGAAATTTAGTTGTTGGTGGAACAAAAATCATTCTTTTATGGTTTAAAACTCTAATGCACTGTAGGGATTCAGCGAAGCTAAATTTCAAGAAAATGCCAAAAAGTAACATTGAAAATTGAAAAGTTACTAAAGATATGCAAATTACAAATGAAGTAAAACATGTCCGACTTATTGCCTAAATTCGGTAATTGTATCTAGGTTCAGTTTGAAGTTACGCGGTGTTAGGGGATAGGTAAAAACTGGAAGTCGAACAGTGGTAGAAGAAATTCCTCCGGGGTGTAGCGAAAGAACAAGAGATGATACTGAGGTGTCCTGATCCAAAAAAGGTCGGAAACCACTGCTCCAATGAATATTTTGTAAGGATATAAAATTAGAAAAAGAAAATTTGAAAATTATGCGTGACTTTCAATCGTACTGTGTTTATTGTTGGTTAGTAATTACTGTATATCTATCTATCTATCTATCTATCTATCTATCTATTGTACTTTTATATAGATTATGTCATAGAAGCAATAATCGCTTTCATCAATGCCGTGAATCCAATACTTAGGTCAATCGACTACTTAGCAATAATTTTTAGGTCATAAACTTCTCACGTACGTGAACTTTCCTACGAAAAGATACTCACTAAATATCGTTCTTGGCTGAGTAAAAGTAGTTACACACAGATTCCCTCGGGCTGTAATATATGTAAAAAAGGCAAAGCTCATTTGCAAATTGCTTCGCAAAAGATAGTTCTCTGTTGTTAAATTCGATTCCAAGTTTAATTAAAACTGTAGAAAAACTTTTGTTTTGGAAATATCCAAAAAGTATTTAAAGAATTCAAATGGAAGACGGTTATAACTTCCAATAGAAAATAGAAAACTTGACAAAACATTTTTATAATGTCCATTTCGAGCGTTTTAATAAAGAAAAAGTACCTCCTTATTATTTCAATGTTTAAAAATGAGCAAACAAAATAATTAAGTTATTTCAAAGGACTAAAATTGCTTAAAGAAAGACGTTTGTACGTAAATATTCTAAAAGATTAGTCGAATACGTTATAATAAATTGTCTATTATACTTTTATTAACTTTTTTAATGGTTTTTTATTTTACTAAACGGTTTCTTTTTCATTTTATTAAATATATTTTTATTCTTTTTATCTGTGCTTATTTTTATATATTGCTTTACCCTTTCTCCCCCGTAATCAAAAATGGTATCGTCGAAATGCGCCTTAAAGGTTTTTCTTTTGTTTGTGTATTATTCTCAGGCATTATACAAACAAAATCGAAGTTTATAATGTCGACGTTTGACCTTATGCGATTCGGCCTTATTCCAGATCGACCTTATGCGATTCGGCCTTATTCCAGATCGACCTTATGCGATTCGGCCTTATTCCAGATCGGTCTTATTCCAGATCAACCTTATGCGATTCGGTCTTATTCCAGATCGACCTTATGCGAGTCGGCCTTATTCCAGATCGACCTTATGCGACCTTATGCAAGTATAGAGATTTCAAATTGAACTGAAAAGTTTAATATTTTAACAGAATTACTAAAGCATAAATACATTTCAGATTTTCAATGAAAATTACTAACCTAACCAGACCCAGACCTAATCTAACCTCTGTAACCTAACCTGGCATAATGTAACCTAACCAACCAAACCGAACTTAACCTGACCTGACCTATATTCAAACTAACTTAACATGAATTTAGTTGACCTGCATAAGGTCGAGATTTTCGACATTATGCAAGTTTAGAAATTTTGGTGTCGACATTACGCGTGTCGACATTGTGAAGATCGACAATGTTTCGCTACCTCATCCTCGGGCTCACTTTCTCCCTACAGCAAGGATAGTGCTGTATTGGTAACGCGGAACTGTAGAATAACGAGAACCAGTTCTGAGTACCCAAAATTACAGTAACATTTCTTGACTGTATTTTATCTAAAACGACAGCGAGGTAACACAAAGGTTCCTGTTAAATTTTTTAGTAAAATACTGTTCTTTACATGTGATTGGGTGGAGACTAAATCAAAAGAATCGAAAAAAAGTAACTGTAGCCATTGATCAGTGCCAGTGATGGGCAGTATCTAGATACATGTATCGCCGATACGTATCGATCGATACTTTTGTATCGGTATCGGTATCGCTTTAGCTACTTGACAAAAGTATCGATTTATCGGTATCGCTAAGGTCAATTTTCTTAAATGTATCGAAAAAAATCGATACTTCGATACATCGATACAGTAATAAGAATTTTTAAATATTTAAATAGATGTTATAATATGACACTACTGAGTTATATTTATGAATATACATAAATAATAATATTATTAAATATTTATTTAATGACAGTACTACTCTACTGGTCACGTCACACAGTACGGCGCAACGTTTAAACACGTTTGTACTTGTGTTATTGAGATTAATTAACCATAATATAGAAACGCTCATAATATAGAAACGCTCATATAACATAGAAACGCTCATTGGTGTTGCAACACTATTGGCCACGCCCACTCGGTGTTGAGTTTAATACCTAACCATATTACAACCCATTGCAACAGCACTTGATAGGTTGCAGTCCGACAAAGAATGTTTTTACGGTTGCCTGCTTCCGACATTGTTAGCTGTAGAGAAGAAGCTAGAGCGTTTGAATTCGGAGGCATTGCGTCATTGTCAGCCACTTCTCAATGCAGTCACAGTAGGGTTCACTAAGCGGTTTGAAAAGTTTCTGTGCCTTGATGCGTCGCATGAGTGTAAAGCAGCAATACTGGCATCGTCTTCAAATCCTCTGTTCAAGTTGAAGTGGATGACAATAAAAGGCAAATTTAATACTAACATTGTCAAAAAGAGGGTTCAAGAAATGTTGGTTAATGCTGTTAAGAGCCTCAGCGAGCAGACCCCCCAGCAACAACTAAGTGATGCTGCATCTGACGGAAGTGCAGATGATTTCTTCTGTTATGAGTCTGCTTCCACTAATGTCTCTGCAACCCAAGATTCCACTGAGATGGAAGTTTTACAGTATCTGGGTGACGGAAGTCATTCTCTCCAATCTCTGAGGCAGTACCCAGGAATTCTACGGGTCTTCCTGAAGTATAACACACCACTACCATCCTCTGCTCCTGTAGAACGGTTGTTTAGTTTGGCTGGTCACATTCACGCTCCAAAAAGGAATAGACTGTCTGACCAGATGTTTAGCCAGCTGGTATTTTTGAAGGGTAATAGTAATTACTTTTAATTGTTAGTGTAATATTTTCAGTCATTCATGTATCCTACAAAATTAAAACATACTTTCATTAAATAAAGCAATTGTTTTTATTTACATCTATAAAACCCATTAAAATGTCGTTGATTTTACTTACAGTGCGTACAAATTACTAGTATAAACAATAATATCTAATACCTACATATTAAATGAATAATTATAAAAATGTACCGGCGATACATGTATCGGCGATGCATGTATCGGTATCGGTATCGCTTAAGACATCTAGAAAGTATCGGCGTATCGGTATCGCCTAAGACGTTCTTCATGTATCGATGTATCGGTATCGCTTTAGCGATTTTCATGTATCGATGCCCATCACTGATCAGTGCAATCATAGCAAACGCTGCCCTAACTCCTTTGTCACTGCTGGGAAAGCTAATCCTTATCACTAAATAATAAGAACCATAACTAGATTCGAGTTATAAGTTCAGTGCATTTCTAGTCCAGAATAACCCACACTCAAAACACCAGAACTCATTCCTGCCTTATATCTCTCCTCTCCCCCTCCGTGAGTGCCAATATCTACACCCTTACCCGAAAGACACACAGAGAACTTCCGAAGACCACTCTTACAAGATAGCAACTCAGTAGTAGTATCGAACTTAACTTAAGATTGTTAAAATATCAAACGTCAAAGAGGGACCCAGTAATATTAAAAGGGTACAGACAATAGAACAGTACAGTCCTCTGAACTTGTATTTATTATCTGTGGTGGAAGATTAATAAGAGAGAGTAATAAAAAAACAAATGAATGACGTATTCTTAAGCTATACACAATTTAAGATCTGTATTTACGATTGAAACTGATATTGCGGAATTCCACTCAATACCACGCTCAAACCAGTCTTCGCTTAAGAGGGAGAAATCCAAGAGGGAGAATCTCAAAGTAGAGGATTCTTAAATTGATCAATCTTTTACCATTGCGCGCCACTCTCATTCTTATCCACGGGATTCCCATTTTGCTCCAGGTTAGGTTAGGTTAGGTTAGGCTGGGTTAGGTTAAGTTCATTTAGGTTAGGAAATATTAGCCATTCTCATTTCGCGTCTTGACCGCGAATACAAATGGAAGTGACATTCTTTCTGAAACCAAGAAACGCTTTTCTCAAATCTGAATTTCTCACTTTGTGCAGTCTCATTTGCGAACCGGGAATGGAAAGCGGAATAGGAAATGGAATTGGATAGAAATGGCACTGAATGGAAAGTAATATTCTATATACTTAACGATTTAATTGAAGTTTGTTATCCAACAGTGGAAACACCTTTCTCAGTTCTTCTTAATATTTTAAGTATAAGTAGGAAGAAAAACTTCATTGCTTTACACAAAGCGCCGCCCCGCCCACGCAACCATGCCGCTCGCAGCATCATTACCAAGTACAAGAACCAACTGGACATCATCATGCGTAAAGTCTCTCACCGGCCATGCGTTGCTGGCTTACATCAAGTAAGCGAGGGTTAACTTATTGGGAAGCAATACTAATGACTTTATATTTAAAATTTCTGGATGAGACAAGGCTAATATATAAAACTTGCCAAATAAATCTAAACTACATTTGGCTTTATTTGCTGCCGTTTCACACAAAAATTAGTCATTTTTCCCCACAAACGAAACATTACCTCCGTTAATTGTTTCAAGAAAGGTTGTTCACGCTTTCGAGTAATAACTAATAAGTTTTAATAGAAAAACTACGAAATTAATAGGTTATTCTGCGTGTAAGTAAACTGGTGTTATATTATACAGAACAGTGGTAAAAATAAGCCCTATTTCATTCAATAATAGAATCAAACTTATCATACATTATAATTGACAACAATAACAAAAAAAAGGACAGAATACACGCTAACTAACTAACTAACTAACTATATATATATATATATATATATATATATAATATATATATATATATATATATAATAATAAAAATATTTGTTTGAACTTGCATGCAAACAAAAATAGACTCTTCACATTCAATTATTGACAGAAATATATTGATTCGGAGTATCTTTTAATAAAGACAATGCATTCTGTCTTCAATACTATTGCTCACTATAGCGTTATATACATAAAACTCTGACAAAAACTGGCATACACAATGCATCTCTCGTCGTCTTCAACAAAGGGTCGTCCGCAAGACTTCCTGCAAACGTTAGTAATATCGAAATAAGGTTTGAGATAATGCGTTTTCTTCCTATTATGAAGGTTGTTTTGAAGGTACACGTCGCAAATTACATACTATACGTACAGGAATAATATATATATATATATATATATCGAGGAATAGGAGGACGAAAAGATGGTACATGTTTATTAACAGACGTTTCGGAAAAATTTAATTTCCATCATCAGTGCTAAAAAGTTTAAAAACAAATAGAAATAAATAAGTATAATTGAAAGAATTCCATATTAGAAAGATGGAGCCGGGCGGGGTGATGGTGGATTTCTTTTGAGAATTTATTTGGCAATGTTTAAATTGAAAGTGGAACTGTAATCGTTGAGGGTTGGCTGGATACTGAGGATATAAAGGGACTCAAGTATGCGGAGGTCGATTAGTTGGTTGGCTGAATTAATGATTTTGAAATTGGAGGAAAGTAACGGGTGGTTGTGAAGGTGGCAGTGATCCCTTATTGCTGGTTTGGAGGGTTTGTTCAAGGGCTGTGAAGTTCTTGTAGAAATCCCACAATGCTCGTCCACTCTTGTTTGATATTGGCGGATGGTACTGCCAATATAGTTCGCTTTGCAGCGAACACAATTAAAAGCGTAGATAGTGGACGAAGCAAGTGGCTGGGGTGTTTTTTCTTTATGGTTGAGGTAAGATTTGATACTATTGTTGTTGGTGAAAGCGAAATGAAATTTAATTTGGGGGTAAAGCGGGGTGAGTAAGAGACGGAGTTCTGAAAGTATTTTGTGGCTAATGTGGTCTTGAACAAACCCTCCAAATCCTTGAACAAACCCTCCAAATCCTTGAACAAACCCTCCAAATCAGCAATAAGGGATCACTGCCACCTTCACAACCACCCGTTACTTTCCTCCAATTTCAAAATCATTAATTCAGCCAACCAACTAATCGACCTCCGCATACTTGAGTCCCTTTATATCCTCAGTATCCAGCCAACCCTCAACGATTACAGTTCCGCTTTCAATTTAAACATTGCCAAATAAATTCTCAAAAGAAATCCACCATCACTCCGCCCGGCTCCATCTTTCTAATATGGAATTCTTTCAACAGGCAACCATTCCCAATCTTCCGTACAAATGGTCTCTCATTACATTAACAATTTGGTAAGAACCCCTTCAATTCTGTTTCGCCTAAACCGTTTTTATTTTTTATTTATTGTCCATACTTTTATACCTTATATCATTTAATTTTTAATCTTCCAATTTAATATGTATTGTAACTTATTATTAATTCTCGCTAATTGTTGCGCCATTTTAATTTATTGTTCGTTTTTATTTATTATACTTATTTATTTCTATTTGTTTTTAAATTTTTTAGCACTGATGATGGAAATTGAATTTTTTCGGAACGTCTGTTAATAAACATGTACCATCTTTTCGTCCTCCTATTCCTCGCTAAGCTACGCTTCCATAAGAACAAACCATTCAACCAAGTTATATATATATATATGTATATTATATATATATATATATATATATATATATATATATATATATATGGGATTGAACTCGGAATGGTCCGCTGAGGTTTTTCATGATACACACAGACCGTGCATGAAACAAGGAACTCTTCTGGGATATTTAAATCCACTATAGTCCGAATAAGTAATGGTAAATGGCAAACACTATAGTTTTTCTTTTTCATAATGTTAGCCGGACGTGGGCAACTGGTCACTCGCAAAGAGGCCCCAAAAATATAACTTCCCTCACCTTATGAAAAAATCTCAGGGGACCATTCTGAGTTCAATCCCATCATGAAACGAACATGTTATGTGCCTTGAAAAGTGGACGCTCAATTTTGCCAGTTGAGGTTTAAGTTTTGGTTTTTGGCTAAAAATACAATACAATAGTTACCCCTTTTTCTTTGATATATTCAATCCGACGTGAATGCAACGAGTCTTTTGCTTATATTGAAGTTCTGGATATAGAAGGCTAGGTGTAGCTGTAACCCCTAGATCCTGTCCCAAAGCTGGGTCCTATCTGCTTTGCAGATAGCTGGTGAGGGAAAGCTATATTTTGGGGCTCCTCTGCGAGTGACCGTTGCCCACGTCGGTTACATCATGAAAAGAAAAAAACTATAGTGTTTGTCATTTACCATCACTTATTCGGACTATAGTGGATTTAATTTTCCCAGAAGTGTTACTTGTTCCATGCACGATCTGTGTGTAAACACATATATATATATATATATATATATATATATATATATATATATATATAAGCAGGAATAAATTTAATATTTTTTAGTAAAATTTATTCCAGTGTGTTTTTTTAGTAAAATCTTGTTATTTAAACATATGTTTGTCGTTGTCATTGTCAGTGTTGTATTGGAATTTAACCTGTTTCAACAACCTCTGCGTGGCTATCTCGCCAATGATACCCATATTATACCCAAATCTATCTGAAATATTTGTACATACATGCGTACATTGATAAAATCTCGTTTCCCAATGGATTGGGGTGAGAAGGCAAAAATAGCTCAGATGCGAAAGACAGAAAATAGTAAAGAAGAGAAAAGATAGAGAGTAACGCACGCAGTCTAGTGAACCAACGCCCGTCACCACCCCCGTCCTCCGAATATGCCTAAATTCCAAAGCCTAAGCGGCTATAGAAGAGAATGTTATGAAATAATATTAATCAATATAGGTTTTATTCATTTTCGAAGCTATTTTTTTATATTAATACCAATACTAATTATTATTAGTATTGTTAATACCAATACTAATTATTAGTATTGTTAATACTAATACTAATTATTAGTATTGTTAATATCAATGCTAATTATATACAGGGTGATCGAAAAGTCTCTCCGCAGTAGTAATAAGATATATACTTTATTGAAATTTTACATAAGGAGATATAAGAATTATATAAATGTAACGACATATCATTGTTGCCTGTTTAGAGTAAGTAAAGTAGCAAGACTTAGCTTAGACAAGCCTAGACTTCGCCAATATTTTGTTAAAGATTTCACGATATCGTACAATTTTCATTAAAATATCTAACTTCAATAAAGTAAATATCTTATTACTACTGCGGAGAGACTTTTCGATCACCCTAGTATTGATGTTGGTATCCAAACATTCGATCACATTTCCTTAACAAAATGTTATTTTTCTTAAGGAAATCCTAATTTGAAGATCTGGTGAGTCTCCCAAATTTGGGGAAAGCCATCTTTTCGCTACTAATTAGTAAAGGAACAATGGCTTTCAGCAAATATGATAGTTTCACTAGATTTTCAAATTAAGATTTCCATTAGCAAAATAACGGTTTGTTAAGGAAGTGTGATTCAAAATATTTCTTTGTTGTAAGATTTGGATCTATCACCCTGAAAAATTTTATATTGGATTACTTCTCATTCAATGTCATTCCCATTCTCATCCGTAGTATGATAGTGAGTGGGAATGCTTGAAGTGAGAATTACAGAGTTGAGTAAACATTTCTGATATGGAGAGGGGTAAAAAGAGACAGACGCAACTGCTGTCCCGAGGGGTATTTGCTATTACAATTCTAACTTAAAGGGGAAATCCTAGAGTGGAGTGGGAATGCATTGGTTTGAAAATTGCTTCCCATCCATGAGATGCTCATTCATGGATTTAGCATTCCTGAACAAAAACTGAAAAGTAGGAATAAATTGAATGGAAAAGAGACCTGTAATATGTACGCTGATTTTTGAGTTAACAAACAACAACTGCACCTTTATTCAATCAAATTTTAGGTAAACATCAAGGAATGAGTGGTCTATACGAGACGTTCTTAACATTTTAGAACACTGTTATTCAGCTACATCCAATATTACTTTTCAAATACATTATTACTAAAGTAATTATCAATTAGCAAAATGCATATTAAACTACCTAGAGGAGCTAATCTATATTTTCATTCTTAGATATGCTTCCTAATAGAAGTAATTTTAGGATAACTAAGCAAACTAATAGTAATAATTCCGGCTAGAAATGGGACGTTTAGTAAATGTTATAAACCTTCTAGTGACGCTTTCTAAATATTTAGTAAATTTTTTTATTTCTTGCTAGGATGATTTGAAAAACTTTAGAGAATAAATACAAGATTCATAAAAATATATACAAGATTACAGTATATTTTGAACAAACTGTTTATATAATAACTCTATAGTGGTACTTTACAGTACTCTATAGTATTCTGATATTTAATTTAGTTTATTATTTACACTAATGATAAACTTTTAAAAAAATTGTTGGAAAGGATTCAGTAGTATGAACAGTTCATGTTTCCAGTTTTATTCTACTGTATACAAATGTACAACGATGATCAAAAGCGTTGCATGCACCTTAATTTGTCAAATGAGATCTAGAGGTAAAAAGACATTACCTATAATATCATTGATGTATTTTTCAGTAGTGATAATAACTTTAGTAACACTTGTCAAGATTTGTGAGTTTCCTCAGAAGGATTTGGTGTAATTATCATTTGTTAGCTTTAATATGTCACATTTTTTTTCATTTTTTGCTCTTTTTTGACAAGACTAAACCACAAAAGTGACATGAAATTCAATACATCACTGATACATCATTACTCAAAAGTAGCGAGCGGGTTTCATTTGACTTTATCAGCCAAACTTAAAAAGTTGTAGAGGGATGCAACTCTTTTGGCCAAAGCTCTATATACCGTAATTAATTTTCCTTATGTTTTGCTTTAAAGTTTATGCGGTAAAAAAAGAATTTTTACATATGTAAATTTCATGTCATTTAAAAAACTCTCTGACAGTGACATGCGTCAAGTCACAAAAAAGGTAAATAGATTCTAAAGTGATGCAACTCTTTTGGCCAAGACTGTACACAAGACCTTTTATTTAGTTCAGTGTATATAACCTTTGGTTAACCTTTGGTTAGCTTCCGCCCGAATTGTTCATTCTGACGAAGGTCAAGCTTTTCACTCCACCTTAGACCTACAGTTTAACGTGGAATCCGAACCACGCCCCATCAGCAGCCCAGCGTCTTAACCACTAGGCCACCTAGGGTACCCATTTATCTACCAACCACTTTCTTTATTGTGTGGAAGGATGAACAGCTGAGTTTTGCTGCGCGCCTGCTGCCGTCGGGTCTCGAACCCGGGGCCGATGGTTTCGTAGTCAGCGACGCTAACCACTACACCACCGAGGCGCCTATATATATATATATATATATATATATAAACATCATCTAACTTCAAGGAGGTCTTTGCTCAGCAGTGGAGTAGCCAAGTGGATTACTTCCCACTCAATGTCATTCCTATTCATTTGCGGTCAAGGCACCAAATGATAATCGCTTACGCTTTCTAACTTAACCTAACATTAACCTAACTTCACCTAACCTGGCCCAGAGTGGGAAATCCATGGATAGGAATGAGAATGGAGTGAAATATATTTAGATAGAGTTAAGAATTGCCTCTTTTTGAGATTCTCCCCTCGTGCATTTTTCCCCTTTTGGGAGAGTAGTGAAATGTGAATGACATTGAGTGGGATGATACCGCCGAGTGCGGTAAATTAATATTATTGATTCGAACTGGGCCCCTTCTCTTCACCTCTTCTATTACAAGAAAATTATTCGTTAGAAAGTTTGTCCTTTTTTGTATCTGAAATACCCTTAAATACCCTTAAATACATCTTGCAAGTAAATAACTGAAGCAAACATTTATGGGACTTGAAGATGTTTGCTTTGGGAGGGTGTTTATCTCCTTCCCAGTATCTAAGGTCATCTGAGGTAGCGGACCTACAACTTTACGTTGATTCCATGCCACGGGTCACTATATCATCTGGATACAAAGGAAAGTCCCCCGTCCAACTACGATCCAGACCCAACGTCGCTTAACTTCGCTGATCTATCGGGAAGTAGCTTTACAACATGGCTACGACGTAGCCTGGGAACTCAAGGTACTAGTCGGAATGGAATGTTTACGTTGCTATACTACTCTCGTCCTTGAAGAGCGTAAACTTTGAAACTAATCTGTAATGACCTCAAAAGAAAGTTAAAATATCGGTTGGACAATGCCATTTTTCAGTCACTTGCACTTTCATATTTAATGTATTAAATAGCTGGTTTCGTTGAGGGTACTTTCAGATGACAGTAATTCGGTATATCATTAGCATATTAAAGTTTGCTTCATACGTTTACCATCATCAGAAATTAAGGATAAAATAAAATTCAGTTTATATAAAAGAGGACTTACTGTTGGTTTAGGGGCGTGGTCTGGATTTATCTTATATGAATGACTTATTTCCATTGGTCGATTCTGCGAAAGAAAAGTTTTATGAAAAAAAAACAATACATTTTAGGCCGAGTTTAAAAGTAAACAAATAAGAAAACGAAAATATAAATATGTTATTGAAATAACCTTAACAAATAATCTTATTTGGAGTAGTTTTGAAGAGAAAATGGAACACAAATTTTATCCGTTTGTAAAATATTAGTGAGGAGTACTTCAAGGTCGTAGTTTAGGACTCACAGTATTTATTATTAATTTTCAAAATTATGCAGAATTTTGAAGGTTTTTCAAGATTTAACGTTCTATAAACGGATTCCTCTTTTGATGAAATAATTTCTCTATACGTAATTACTGTAGAATTATGATACATAATTACTGTTTCAAAATTTCATTTACTCTATTAGTATGCAGTATTTTTGTATCTCTAATGCAGTGATTCTCAAAAGGCGCGCCGCAAAAACAGTAAAAGTGTGTCGCGAAAAGTTTTTAGCTTAGTCCATTTTTTACTGACATAAAAAATAAAATTTAATAATGAATACAAAAATTTGTTATATAATTGTTGTATTCAGTTTTAAAAAAAGTTTTTTTCAGTCATTTTTAAATCGCCGTGAAAGTGTGACGAGAGACAAAAAAGTTTGGGAACCACTGCTTTGATGCTGTTGTATACGAATCCGCTACATACTTATGAACCCGTTACATACTTATGAACTCGTTACATACTTATGAACTCGTTACATACTTATGAATCCGTTACATACTTATGAACCCGTTACATACTTATGAACTCGTTACATACTTATGAATCCGTTACATACTTATGAACCCGTTACATACTTATGAACCCGTTACATATTTATGGATCCGTTACATACTTATGAACTCGTTACATACTTATGAATCCGTTACATACTTATGAACCCGTTACATACTTATGAATCCGTTACATACTTACCTTTCCTCTAATTGTTTGTTTTATATTGTGGTCAGGATGATCAACGGCGGCAGCATTCACTGCCTTATTACGCTGTTCATGTAATTTCTGAACTGTCAAAATTCGATTCTTTCTCATTTGAATTCGTTTGCCCAAATATCCTACAGCAGCGTATTCTGGAATAAAATGAACGTGAAAGCTTATTGCTGCTGTACAGGTTTTAATTTACACTATATAAATTGCTTCAGGCTAAAATTTGATTAGTTTATTTCATTAGAAAGTTATTGTTTCATGTCGGTATTACGATTCAAAATGTTAACTTAACCGTTCTGTTATTTTGATTCTTATTTGGAATTCAAGTCAAAAACGCGTCATCGATTTTTTTAACTTCACGGAATCTTTTTTTTTTTTCTTGTGGGGGCCAGATGGGATGGGGAAAAACAATTTTGATAGATTTGGAAGAATCTCATAGATTATCATGTAAATGTAGATGGAGATAAGTAGGTGAAACGTTTCTCTACTCTTTGTTTAACACTTTGAAATTTCTCAATAAAAATTTGGGGTAAACACGAGATGGTCAATTTTCAAATTGTATGAAATGAATTGATAATATTTTCACTAATTGCCATTCGCAGAACAATAAAGAATGTAAAGAATACATTGGCACTAGGTCGTAAGTAATTGGAGAGTAGGTCAAGCGGTTTTCTTTTTAACAAGATGGATTCATTCTCCGAAACTAAAGGAAAAATATAAAATGTACACTTTTAAAATTAAGTCAAACTTTTCACTTTACTTTCAATGTATCTTCGTTCACTCTCGTAATACTTTATAATTAGAGTACATTTAGATCTTTTTTAATTCTAACGTAAGCAGCGGATAGTTGGTTTTGAATGTGTCAGTGAGGTAAAATACTGAAAATATAACATTTCGATCTAAGGTGTGAAACATGAAGATATCTTCGAACAATCTGTTATTCACAATTCTATTTGGATCAAGGTTATCAATCGCTTGGCCAGCGGCCCACATCTGGTAGACGGAAAGGTCTTATCTGTACGACTAGCAGACTTTCCTTGAATCTACATTTCTCCAGCTTGCTTATTGGGGATTCAGTGATACTCATGTTCAATCAAAAAAGAGCCAGATATCAATCAGTATCAATAGCGATGAGAGGTTTCAAGGTTGATGGGGTTGTTTAACCTCCTTCGTAACATCTAAGGTCATATGACGGAGGGGGACTTACAGCTTTACGTGGGTTCCGAACCACGGGTCGCTATATAATCTGGACGAAGAGGACGGTCCCCCAAACAAATACTTTCCAGACCCAATGTCACTTAACTTCGCTAGCCAGAGCGAACAACCTAAATAGAAGTAAATATGGTGTACAAGACTTTATCTCTAATTCTATTTTAATTATTACTCAATGTGACCCATAACCGGGTCACGTTACCGGATCGGTGGTAGCTTCGAATAACAGGAGTTGGGCAACCCTGATATATATATATATATATTTAATTAGTTAGTTAGTTAGTTAGACATATTAGTGTACAGAGGTTACCCCTGTAAACCGGTTGAAACTGAATTACATAAAATGTATTTGAAAATAAAATAAAGAAAAATAACTTAGGAGCATTACCTCATTGTACGAAATAACTTTAAGTATGTTTTTTCCTAAAAGATTTGAGCTCTTTTTCTCCCAATTTGGATAGTATATGAAAATGTTTTTTAATTCCATTGCAAATAATGAAAAGTAATATTCCTATTAATGCCAATGCCAGTTCATAAAATCCTTTAGTTTACATTATTTGACCAACTTAATTGAGGTTTTAACAAATTAGATATTAGAAATCTTAACCTTTAAAGTTACTATCCTATTTTTAACTCCTTAGGCTACTTTAGACTTATTCATAAATAACAAATATTCATTGACTACAAATACTGAGGAGTGAAATTTACTATGCTTTCGTGATACATGATATGAATGAATAAGAAGAAGCTATTCCAGCATGAAAGGGATTTTGAATGATGTATGAATAATGTATAAGACATCACTCATGGGACTACATAGCCCAACAAGGCTTATTTTGAGGAGTGATTGTAGATGCTAGATGAAAGAAAGACATCTGACGGCATATCAAAGAAGGAGATGAGAAAGATGATAAAGTAGAGAAATGACCAAATGGGTTAACGAGATCTTTGATACGAGAAATAGAGCTGGAAATTCAAGATATCTCAGGGATTAGATTGCCATGCCTTAAACGATTTATCCATTCTAAGTGTATTTGGGTTGGTTAAAATGTAGATCTTAAAAGTGACTCTCTCTCTCTCTCTCTCTCTCTCTCTCTCTCTCTCTCTCAAAACACATATGTAAATTAATGGTTGGTTGAACCCAATAGAATTATCGATTTTCTGAGTTTATTTCACTGGTTGATTCTATGAATTCTCTAAGGATCAGCTCCCCTCATTTTATAAATTAAAATTAGGGAATGAAGTTAACAGAGGGGAAGAATAAGGCAAGATAACTTTTTATCTGAAATCCTCAAATTAGGAAAAAATAATGTCATTTTAGTTATTGAAAATGAAATTATGCAGAAATAAAGTTAGGCTTAGTTTAAAAATTCTTTTGTAGTGTTGAGAATTTTTCGTTTTGAATGAAATGCGATCAAAAGAGATAATATGTGTAACACGATGTAATGCAGTTGTTTTCTTTTCACATTCTCTCTCTCCCCCCCCCCACATAGCATAATCAACCATCGAACAACTCATCTTTTGATCACTTGCTTCATAAACACCTCTAAGTGCGAGATTTTTTGAATTTGTCGTAGTGGCAACAAACGGATGATCACCCACGAAACACTTTCATCCTCCATAAGGGACAAGTACACGAGGATAGATACAGTGACCCTCTACTGACATCCCTCGGCAGAGAGAGATTTTCTCTGCTCTTGTGGTGGCACAATACCGCGAAGTATGAACAATTCAATATATTACTTGCCGAAACACCTTTCACAGCGGGAGACCCAAGTTGAAACTCGCCACATTCAAAGAGTTGGCAGGCATTCAATTTAATTACAGAAAACTCGCTCAGACACTCCATTAATTGGGTAATTCCTGTTTTATCTTGGTAATTCTTATGCGAAGGCCACAATATAGGATAAATCTTCGGTACGGTGGCTTTGTCAGGCTACGAAGAACTGATGCAACGACGAAATGATGACCTCTTGTGCAAAATAAATAAATACAAATTTCCTTAAAACAATGCCTGGCATAGTAAATTAGTAGTTTAGTGTTCATGCTATCTTTTACAGTATTTTCCGCTGTCTTCTAATGCGTAACTAAGTACACGAGATAAGTGTACGCCATGGTGTGAATGAACTCTGAAACTAGTCTTTTCATTATACTTTTTTCTACTTTCCTATAAATTTTCTTTCACCACTATTTTCTGTCAGCATTGGCTAGCGGAGGAGAGAGAGAGCCTATTTCTAGTATTCCTGTGTGAAAGCTTTACACGTCTATAAGTGTAAGGATAGTATAAGTTTTCTGTGTTCTTTGTTTTAATTGTATTTCTAACTTTTCTACTTCCCTCTTGGGCTAGCCTAGAGTGGATTTAAGGGTCTTTGTTAGTTTGTAACTCTGTCACTCTCTCTCCACACACACACACACACACACACACACACACACACACATATATATATATATATCACACTAAAACTGAATGTTCTTTAGGTTTATTAATGCTAAGATTAAAATTTAAAATTATTGTCTTGCTTTAAGTTACGTCCCAAGATAACCATGAAGCCAGATCAAATTAACCAGATTGGCAGATGGTGGCCTGCTCCACATCTCAGAGCAGGCCACAGGGTTTAACCACAATAGCAGATTATAACCCGCTCCATATCCCAAAGCAGGACCAAGAAATACCAACAAATCAGGGACTCCTCGTCCCTAGTCCCAAATCCTTACGGATCCTCAGGGAAAAAGGACTACTGATGTTTAACAATAACCTAACGTTTTAATATAGACACCGGATGTTTATGTGAGAATGGTCTATCGTGATCTCAGAAAATTATTCATTTTCCTATGAGACCGTACTTATGGGACACTCTGTATATAGTTTCTCAATTAGAGTATCCTGTCCATCGCGATAGCCATGACCAATGACCATTAATACAACAAAATATATAAAAATAATATACTTCTAAGTATGAGTATATAAGTATATTTATAAGTATAAAGTAGAAATTTTACTTCAACGGATCTCACATGAATTATCATCGAGAGCGGACATCCGGTCAGTTCGTTTCGTTACATAGGAAAGCCTTATCGTTATTATCGTCATTTATCATTTTTATTATTATTATTATTATTATTATTATTATTATTATTTACTATTCCTAATACTATTCTCACTATTCATACACTATACATTTTTTATTTATGCAAGAAGAAGGGGCCAAGAGTGAATGCCCGCAAAAACGCTCCCCCCCCCCACTCCCATAGAAGGAGAAGAAGAGAGCCAAAATCAAGATCCAAAGTTTTCGAGATCCCTGGACACACTGCGTTTGAAAGATTGGAGGTCATAGACAGGGGGAAAGATGGATTGAGAAAGGTTGTTCCAGAGTTCATCGGTTGAGTAGATGAAAGATTGAGAATAATGATTAACCTTTATGTTAGAGAGTTGGGCGGAAAAGGAATGAGAATGTGCCGAAAGTCTGGTACTGTATGTTCTCCTTAAAAGAAGAGGTATACAATTAGAGAGAGTTCAGAAGAGCAGTGTCCGTTATAATATCGATAGTAAAGAGAGAGCGAGGCAACACTGCGGCGAAGAGAGAGGAATTGTACAGTCAGTAATAGGCGGGGAATTGATGACACGAAAAGACTTTGATTCCACCTGGGTCAAGTAGGGTTGTGTGGTTTGAGCCACTTCACACATGAGAAGCGTACTTCATACAGGGGCGGACAAGACATCTGTACATAGATAGCAACTGAGCGGGGATGAAGAAACTGCGGAGCCGGTATAGCACACCTAACATCTTAGAAGCTGTTTTAGAAAGAGAGTATATGTGATTTTTCGAGGAAAGATCACGAGGAAAGATCACGAGAAAAGGAAATACCAAGAATGTTAAGAGAAGAGGAAAGACTGAGTTGTGTATTGTTGAAGATAAGGGGATAAACGTGTGGAAGATTATTACGAGCAGACAGATGAAGGAATTGAGTTTGAGAAATCGAAAGCCTCAAGGTTTTCTCTGCCCTCAATCAAAGATGCGCCATAGCCGTCTCACGCGAAGCATGGCGTGACTGTTGAGAGGGACGCTTTGGGAAGCGGGTGGATAAGTGAAGAGTGGAATCACTGGCATAGGGGTGGATAGGGCAGGAAGTGCGACTTGATAGATCATTTATAAACAAGAGGAAAAAAGTGGGTGACAGGACATCGCCCTGAAGAACACCACTACTAATAGGTTTAAAAGAAAAGTGGACATCTACAACCGCAGCTATAGATCGGCCATAAATCAGAGATGAAGGCACAAATAGAAGGATAAAAACCGATATGTATTGGCATCATTATTTCCTTTACTCGCCAAACCTTTTATACTCTCTCGAACTTGTAATTTTCGTGAGAAATCTTTTTTCATTTGTTTCGAGTTGATCAGCGTCCATTTCGTTCGAAATGTTCTTCCGTAAAGTTTGAATTCCTATCGCATTTTATTTAGTATTTTATTTACTTGTGAAAAGTAGCATTATTATTGTCTCTTGAAGCCTAATTCATATTGTAATTTTCAATCTTTCTTACCTAGTAAAGATGCGAACACCATGACGAAGCAGGTTCCCAGGTAAACGTCGATAGATTTCACGTAGGAAATTTTGGGCAGGGCGGCATTTGTCGACGACATAAGAGTTGTCATCGTGAGCACAGTTGTGACACCGAGGGAAACGCGAGCAGGGGTTGCTGGATGGGAAACAAACATTTGACTATTAGAATCTTTAAGTTTATTATACGTATGTAAAAAAAATTTTTTCTTTAATGGAATTAAAATAGGATTTCTCGTTATAAAATAGTATACATTATACAGTGTTCGACTTCCTATAGAAGACACGTATGACCTAAGACAGACAGACCCAGTTTTCTCTCAATTTCTCGAATTGGTGCCGATCAACAATGTCTCTCTTCTTCATTAAACGTTTTGTTTTTCGTATCTTAAAAAAAAAACCTTTTGATTCATGGAAACATACTTTTTGAGAACTTTAAAAAAATCCTGAAATTAATTATTTGTCGCACCTTAAATTTATGGAACCCTTATAAATAGGCTTTTTCTACTCTTTTTTTTTTTTCCAACGACTCATCAAACATTTAAACGCTATCGGTGACGTCCATCGGTGACGTATCTCTTTAGCAAGAATTTTCATCCCCATTCTTCTATTCCTTAATGAAATATTTCTCTTGGTTGGTTTGTAATAAGTCTGTTTAAGACTCATTCGCAGGCACGAGACAACTAACTAGTCTCCCATACTATCAACTTAAAAACTGTTAACGCGCGACAGTACGAAGTGAAACAAAGTATCAAAGAACTTTGGTACAAAGATTTTAGTTTATAAAAATTAAAATTATTAATAAAAAAGATATCTTTCAAATAGTTTTAATTTCCGTTAAATTAATGTTAACATATTTTGGGGTTTGTTTATTTTCTTTGTTTTTACTTAAAACACTCGTTTAACTCATTACCTGTCCGTACATTTTACCCGCTGAGGTTTAATGTTTTCAGTTAAGGGACTACTCACCTGCTCTATTGAGCCAAAATGATACCCAAGAAATTACAACGATGAGAGAGGAGGGAATGTAAATCTGAATGAGGTAATACCCCATAGAACGTACGAACATGATCTCGCACAAAAGTCGAGAATAGTTACCTGTGGGAAAATCGAAAAGAGCATGAGAAAAAATAAGGTTTGTATACAATTGACAAAAAGATATTTATAGGCGCTACTTCAGTCTTAACCTCGTACTTAATCCAATCAACCAATTTTTGTTTATGCTTTTAAAGAAACAAAACTTGCAATTACTAAAGGAATTCATACTTCCTATTACGGGTTGGAGACTGGGTTGAGCCCATTCTTGCTTACAACTTTACCATCCATGAGCAGGAAGGTATAACGTGAAGCACTTTATTTTATTATTACTATGGCTCACACTGTTTGCTGTGGAAAAGTAAACAATGCGGGTTTTTCTATTTTTCTGTTTACCAACACACAATTTAGATTAATTATCAACCATTTTCATTACCTTTCATGAAATTAGATTCTGTCTGTACAAATGTTTAGCCAGTCAGGTTTAACTTCTTAATCACTCAAAATGAAGGTGAAAAAAACTCGGTCAATTTTAATACCTATTATATATATACAGTGTGTCCCATAAGTCCGGTCTCATACGAAAATTTATTTTAATTTAATTTTACAAAAGCAATACATGAGACCGGACTTATGGGACAATCTGTGTGTATATATATATGTATATGTATATATATATATATATATGATGAATAAAACCACGAAGGAAAGGAAACACAAAATGGTGCTCAAGCGCTTTCGTCTAATGACATCCTCAGGAACACTGAAGTACATAAAAAGGTTAAGCCTATATATAGGTTACAGAAAGAAAAAACAAGAAAAAATAAATAACATACATACACACACACACACACATATATATATATATATATACATACATATCCATATATACAAATACATACATACATACATACATACATATATATACAATAAACAGAGAAGTAAAATAATAAAAAATTAAAAATTAAAAACCTTAAAGGATTACCAGTGAGGCGTACAGATTTGTAAGGAAAAATATCGATTTTTAGCACAAGATCAAATGGATTATAAAAATACAAAATTATACTGGAACTCTGCCGGGTTTTAACACAATGCTGCCTATGGTCAGGTTTCGATATATATAAAAAAAAAATAAAATAAAATAAAATGCAAATTAAAAGTTAATCGATTTTTAGCACAAGATCAAATGGATTATAAAAATACAAATTTATACTGGAACTCTGTCCGGGTTTTAACACACTGCTGCCTATGGTCAGGTTTTGATATATATAAAAAAAATAAAATGCAAATTAAAAGTTAATAAAGTAGAAGACAAGTTTACCAAAGATTTAATGTTTTACCCTTCTTATTTAAATCTGTTTTAAAGGAATTCAACAAACAGGATCGAGTTGAAAAAGACCTTTGCTTATGTTGAAGTTATTTGAAAGTTGGATAATGGCAGACTCAAGAATATTTCTATTAACAATGTTGCTTGAATGGAATAAAACTGAAGCATTATTCCAATCAATACAGTGGGCTAACTCTGACAAATGGACAAAAAGGGCACTGGACAACTGTCCTGTTCTAACGGAATAGTGATGCTGATTTATACGTGTGTGCAAATCCTTTCCCGTCTGACCTATGTAAAAGGAATCACATTGTTTACAACCAATTTTATAGATAATGCCTGAATTATTGGTAGGGCTATTTTTTACTATGATATTTTTCACAATATTGTTATATGAAAATACTACATTAATATCCAAAAGTTGCTAATGTACTTAAACTTTTGGATATTAATGTAGTATTTTCA
Source organism: Bathynomus jamesi (assembly GCA_023014485.1). Classification (NCBI taxonomy): domain Eukaryota; kingdom Metazoa; phylum Arthropoda; class Malacostraca; order Isopoda; family Cirolanidae; genus Bathynomus; species Bathynomus jamesi. The sequence goes on along the minus strand of JAJOZX010000273.1, from coordinate 639,233 downwards.
TATAACAATATTGTGAAAAATATCATAGTAAAAAATAGCCCTACCAATAATTCAGGCATTATCTATAAAATTGGTTGTAAACAATGTGATTCCTTTTACATAGGTCAGACGGGAAAGGATTTGCACACACGTATAAAACAGCATCAATATTCCGTTAGAACAGGACAGTTGTCCAGTGCCCTTTTTGTCCATTTGTCAGAGTTAGCCCACTGTATTGATTGGAATAATGCTTCAGTTTTATTCCATTCAAGCAACATTGTTAATAGAAATATTCTTGAGTCTGCCATTATCCAACTTTCAAATAACTTCAACATAAGCAAAGGTCTTTTTCAACTCGATCCTGTTATGTTGAATTCCTTTAAAACAGATTTAAATAAGAAGGGTAAAACATTAAATCTTGGTAAACTTGTCTTCTACTTTATTAACTTTTAATTTGCATTTTATTTTTTTATATATATCAAAACCTGACCATAGGCAGCAGTGTGTTAAAACCCGGACAGAGTTCCAGTATAAATTTGTATTTTATAATCCATTTGATCTTGTGCTAAAAATCGATTAACTTTTAATTTGCATTTTATTTTATTTTTTTTTTTATATATATCAAAACCTGACCATAGGCAGCATTGTGTTAAAACCGGCAGAGTTCCAGTATAATTTTGTATTTTTATAATCCATTTGATCTTGTGCTAAAAATCGATATTTTTCCTTACAAATCTGTACGCCTCACTGGTAATCCTTTAAGGTTTTAATTTTTAATTTTTAATTATTTTTACTTCTCTGTTTATTGTATATATATGTATGTATGTATGTATGTATGTGGTTAGCGTCGCTGACTACGAATCCATCGGCCCCGGGTTCGAGACCCGACGGCAGCCGGCGCGCAGCAAAACCCAGCTGTTCATCCTTCCACACAATAAAAAAAAAAAAAAAAAAAAAAAGTGGTTGGTAGATAAATGGGTACCCTAGGTGGCCTAGTGGTTAAGACACTGGGCTGCTGATGGGGCGTGGTTCGGATTCCACGTTAAACTGTAGGTCTAAGGTGGAGTGAAAAGCTTGACCTTCGTCAGAATGAACAATTCGGGCGGAAGCTAACCAAAGGTAACCAAAGGTATATATATATATGTGTGTGTGTGTGTATGTATGTTATTTATTTTTTCTTTTTTTTTCTTTCTGTAACCTATATATAGGCTTAACCTTTTTATGTACTTCAGTGTTCCTGCGGATGTCATTAGACGAAAGCGCTTGAGCACCATTTTGTGTTTCCTTTCCTTCGTGGTTTTATTCATCATAAATATTTTTCACGTGTTACCTTCGTGAAATAATTTTCATATATATATATATATATATGTATATATATATATATATATATATATATATATATATATAATATATATATATATATATATATATATATATATATTATATATATATATATATACTACTTTTGGAAACCTAAAAAAAAAATTCAGAACAGCATTACTTAAAGTAAAATTTTAACTTAAAAATCGACACTTTTAAAAATTAAAATACAAAATGAGTTCGTTTTATTTAAAACGAGACATTTATAGCAGAAAAAAATGCTGTTATAAAAACTTAAAAAAGAAAGGTGCCTCCTTTTCTTCAAAAAAGGAAAAGAAAAAGAAAAAAAAACTGTTCCGAATCTTAATTGAGAATCGTGGTAAAAAGTTTTCTTGTGAAGGCAATGAATAGTTTAAATTCAGAAGATTCCTTTGTCCTGAGCTTTCTTTATTTTCGGCGGAAAAGACTCCGTCCTCTTTCTCTTTCCTACTTTCCTCGTCTCCCGCACACATCTCCCCAAACCCCACTCACCAACTTTACTCTTCTTATATGTACCCTACCTTCAACCCCTACTCCCCTACTCCCCTGCTCCCTACCCTTGGAACTTACAAATTCATGAATATCATAATTTAGAGCAACTTCAGAAGGACGTAAAAGTTCCAAATATGAAATGGATTATCATTTAGAATTTGGAGAAAGGAATTGTTTCCCATAAACGAGTTTAAGATCCTCGCAAGCAATGAACGAAGCAATTGCAGCGCCAACAGCGGGTCGAGAACCCTTCCTTCATTTACGTTTACAGGAAGACACTGCACTACGTACCACGAAAGTAAAAAATGAAGTTACGTGTGATAAAAAATTTTAATATAAAATTGGTGGGTTTTTAATTTCGTTCGTATAAAGTGATTCACGCCAACGCAGCGATGACGTTAAGCTCTTTGATCTCGTTCTTATTATGCGATAACGTCATGCATATATATATATATAATATATACACACGAGGGTAATTCAATAAGTATCCGCACTTTTTATTTTCACAATTTTATTTTCACATCTGATAGATTATAAACACATCACTTCTCAACATAGTCTTCCTGTTTCTCAATACACTTAGTCCAGCGTTCTACGAGCTTCCTAATGCCATCATAAAAGAATGTTTTTGGCTGTATGCGTAGCCAGTCATGCACCGCCTCCTTCAGGTTATCATCGCCTTGGAATCGCTGACTCTCAAAGCGTCTTTTAGTGGTCCAAACAGGTAAAAATCCGAAGGTGCCAGGTCTGGACTGTAGGCTGGATGGTCGAGAACCTTAAATTTAAGTGCTTGAAGGCATATTTTAGTCTGTGCAGCGGTATGAGGGCCCGCATTGCCGTGTAAAAGAATAACACCTTCCGACAATCTCCCTCTCCGTTTTGTGCGAATTGCTTGCTTTAACTCATTCCGAAGCATGTCAGAATACGATGCGCTTGTTACTGTAGTTCTACGCTCTAGATAATGTTCAAGGATAGGGCCTCGTGTATCACAGTGTTAGCATAACTTTACCTGCTGACGGCTGCGCTTTGAACTTCCTTGCAACGGGAAGGTGTTATTCTGTTACACGACAATGCGGGCCCTCATACCGCTGCACAGACTAAAAAATGCCTTCAAGAACTTAAATTTGAGGTTCTCGACCATCCAGCCTACAGTCCAGACCTGGCACCTTCGGATTTTTACCTGTTTGGACCACCAAAAGACGCTTTGAGAGGTCAGCGATTCCAAGGCGATGATGATCTGAAGGAGGCGGTGCATGACTGGCTACGCACACAGCCAAAAACATTCTTTTGTGATGGCATTAGGAAGCTCGTAGATCGCTGGACTAAGTGTATTGAGAAACAGGGAGACTATATTCAGAAGTGATGTGTTTATAATCTATCAGATGTGAAAATAAAATTGTGAAAATAAAAAGTGCGGATACTTACTGAATTACCCTCGTGTGTGTATATATATATATATATATATATTACTTAAGGAGGACGAAATAATTTATTTTAGTTTTTTAACTATTTTAGAATATCTTTCATCTCCATTCATGCATTTTACCTAAATTATTTTTAACTTTTTGTGAAAGACAGTTAATTAAATGGGGGTTAAATTAAGGAGTCCCTTTTTGTAGTGAGAAAGACTTCCTTCTGATTAACAAAGGACACAAACCGATATCTTAATTTGCTCTTTCGTGTGCTTTCAGTATATACCAGTATATATTTTATCAGTTTTTTTTTTCTTTATCAATTTTCCCTTATCAGTTTTCCTTTATCAGTTACGGGTTTAATAAAATCTTCCCTAATGACAATCTTTCCCTATTACACGCAGTTCGTATCTATTTTTTTCATGTTCTTTATGCCTGTGATAACAAGAGTCTATAGCTAAGTGGGAAATAACAGTCAGTCAAGACGGTCAGGGACTGGCACAGCGCTCAGGCCAACTAATGCGGCACATTGTTCTAACTACTATACTATACAAGACTATAAACAGCATTACCCACTCTAACAGCGGCATTCACACCTCACACGCGGCTATCTGTCGCAGCCAAAATAATATCCCAACATACACACAACAAGCTAACATTCTAGTTAATCACTACGCAAAGATAAGTCACTTAAACAGAGACAACAACCAGAAACACGCAGACAGACAAACAGCCAGACACAAGAAAACCTACAGACTCGACACGACCATTACACCCTTCAATACAGACCCGACCACCAAGATTATCAAAAACATTAAGAATTCGAAGGCTACTGGACCAGACAACATATCTAACATACACTTTAAACACTTGGGCCCACAGGGAATACTAGCTCTCACAAATATCAGCACATATTCATACCAACACTGTATTATTCCTGACATATGGAAGCAAGGTAAAATTATTACACTACTCAAACCAAACAAAAATCCAACAGAACCAGCTTCATATAGACCCATTACTTTACTATGCACACCTTCCAAAGTAACAGAAAGACTAATCTTACAAATCACCAACCCACACATTCCACTATCGCCTACTCAACATGGATTCAGACCTCACCACTCAACCACGACATTACTCACTAACCTCACGCAGCACATCATGGATGGCATCAACTCCAGACGACCAGCTCAACGTACACTATTAACAACAATAGACATTAGTAAAGTATTTGATGCTATCCCACGCTTCCCTCTCATAAACAAAATACTCAACACAAACATGCACAATAACACCAAAAGGTGGCTGAGCAACTATCTTTCAGGAAGATACTCACATGTCACATTTAATGGCAAGTCATCCAAAAACAAGCTTTTTCTGAACGGGGTCCCTCAAGGCTCTGTTCTCTCACCAACACTCTTCAACTTATACATGCATGACATTCCAACACCCATAGATAACAAGCTTACCTTATCATCATATGCAGATGACATCACTCTAACATCCACCCACAACAACATCGACACCGCTACAAATAACGTACAAACATACATAAACAGTATACAAGACTGGCTCACACACAATAGACTCAAAGTAGCGCCCACAAAATCAACCATCACCTTGCTTACAAGCAACACAAAAGAACACCAGGTAATTCCACAGCTTACACTAAACAACATCAACATTCCACACACTCACAGGACCAAAATACTTGGGGTCACATACAACACATCATTATCTTTTGCAAACCACATTCAGGACATTAAAAACAAATGTACGTCAAGACGTAACACGCTTAGGGTACTAACAGGCACAAACTTTGGACACCAGCAGGAAACAACATCACTCGTATACAAACAATATATTCGCTCAGTTATGGACTATGCTAGCCCATGCTGGGCACCCATTATCTCAAACACACATAAACACCTTACAGACAATACAAAACAACGCACTTCGTATCATTACAGGATGCACTCAAACAACACCAATAGAACACCTGCACACAGAAACAAAAATACTGAAAGTTAGGGAACATTTAGACATGAGGGAACACAATTCATGGCAGCAGCGACAACTAACCCACAACACCCTTGCCACTACATGTACAATCATGCACCAACACCTCGCACCATTAAGGTAACACCAGAGAGACATTATAACCAAATACTCCATTCCATACCACGCCCCACAGACATCACACAGTACAGAAAACACATACACACACACCTAACCCACAAAGCACTGACACGACTCGGTCCGAATGCGGTCCTAGGTGCGAAGCCGCAACCCATTAACAGGTCAGAGATCAGCCTGAGCAGATCGGATCGAGTTAACTTAGCACGATTCCGATGTGGACATCACCCCAACTTACGGACATATAAACACAGACTAGACAACTCCATAGACGACACCTGCCACCTGTGCCAGGACACACCACAAACAATTGAACACATTATGACAGACTGTACCGCTCTAGCACAACAACGAACACAACACAACATCACTAGTGCGCTGAACCTCTGGTCCACTCCGGAGAGGGCGATCGGTTACCTGCGTGCCGCCGGCTTGCTCGATCAGGGTTGGCTGATCGGCTAAACAACAACAACAACTACTATACTATTATTACTAGCATCATTGAGGGTCGAATCCAGGACCTCAGTGTCTTCATTTCGCTTATAAAAACACGGTGTTACCCACTGACTTAGGAACGCTGCCCTCAATGAATAACATTGTTTACCTCTAATCGAAGTGAAGATATTGAGATCGAGGGTTCAATTCCCGATGGTGCTGGCTTAGGAGTTATTGCAATAGGCAGCGTTCATCTAGCCTGAGCGTTGTGCCAATTTCTGGCCTTCTTTACTAATTATTATTATTATGCTAGTGGCTGTTTCACTACACACACACACACACACTTTTCTAAGTAACACTGCTTCTTTGACCTTTTTACACAAATCACACTCATTATTTTCAATCTCTGTTGTTTTTAGAGGTCACTGTCATGACTACAAAATAGTCATAATTTAGAAATTTTGAAAATGTAAACTTTCTAAATGTAAAAATTTTGAATTTATGTAAAAGTTTTTAAACGGAATATTAATTTAGATTAGAAGTATCAGTATACTCGTGTATGACGGAATGATGGACAGATATCTACAATTTATTACAATTAATAATAATGGCTCTAATTTATTATATACCTTATATTTAAGATCTTACAAATACGTGACGGGATAGATTGATAAATAAACATTAAACAAATCATAATGTCCGGTTTCATAGAGTTACAGAAAGTTGTAAGATTAGAAAAATTAGGAATCTCCTTAGTTGCAGCGACAGAGTGGCCACAAAGTCCCTTTGCAGCGAAATTACAGCATATCTGTATGTTGCCCTTGTTTTTCATGCAAAGGGACTTTGTGACCACCCTGGACGTTGCCAAAACCTGCATAAAGGCTGAAGATGTTTGATTAAGTAAGAGCCAGTGACGAACAATGACTATCCAAATCTTAATTTTACATAATTAAGAGATGAAATTAAATGGCAAAATCCACTATGAAAAAAAAAATCATTTAAGAATAGGATTTAAATTATATAATTTTATATAATTTTTACTTAATAATTTAAAAAAATAACACATTTCAAAAATTATTTCTAGCTAAAAAGTTTAAAAATTTTGTTTCTCAGTAACGTATTCATTTGTTAAATTACAGAGTTTTTAGAGGATTTTTACATACTTCATCGACAACCAACCCCCCCCAAAATATTTCAATTCTTACAAAGATAGACACATCAAATCTCAAGACCCTTCTCTACCTCCCATACCTTAGGTTAGGTAAGGTTAGGTGAGTTTAACGTATATTAAATATGTTAAAAGGCTTGATAAAAATAACATAATTCGTGACTTTGTGTGGAAGTCTTTTGTTGCGTGAACATCGATAGCTGGAATTCATTCGTGAGAAATCAAATATCGAACATTCTTTCCTCTTTTAAAAAATAAGTATTTGGGGTTGTCTAACCTCCTTCCTAACGGCTAAGGTCATGTGACAGAGGGAACCACAGCTTTACGTGAAGTACAAATTATCTACGGGTCGCTACATCATCTGGTCGCAGAGGAAAGTCACCTATCGAATTACGGAACAGACCCAACGTCGCTTAACCTCGCTGATCTAACGGAAAACGGTCTTGCGACGTAGTCACGACGTAGCCCATTTGCTCATTAAGTGTAGCTGTATGCGTAACTTCAGTACTTTTTTTGTTAGAGCGTATGCATAAAACGAATGTCATGATAATCACTTAGGAGGGCTAGAAACTAGCACAGCGCTAAGACCAGACGAATGTGACCCATTGTTCTAACTCCTGGATTATTATTATTATTACCAGTGACATCGAGAATCGAAACCCCCGACCACTTCGGTTGTAGGGAAACGGTATTATAGCATGATAAGTGATTTGCTTTCTTTACAAATGAGATGAAGGATTTATTTTCATTTTCATTTTCATTATTTATCATCTTCCGTGAGTCGTAAGAATCACAAAAATTAACCTAATTTAACCTAACCTAACCTAGCTTTTTATTATTTCTAGCATTCTTTAGAATAATGCAGATTTGCAATAAAGGCAGTAATTTACGTGAAACTATATTTAACAGTTTATAAAAGCAGACTAGAATACCTGCTGCGGGAAAGCTCCCCGAAACACAATCTATGGAGGTAACTGGGAAGGGCGAGTGTGTTACTAAAACCTTCCCTGGTTCTCCCTTAATGTGTATATTAAATTTGGTGCGGATTACCTAACTTTTAAAGCGTGTATAAACGAACATAGAACAGAGAGAGAGAGACAGACATCATTCCTCTACAGATAAAAATATGGAAGCCGATATTTAGAGAACTACATGTGGAATGATACCGCGGTGTTTAATGTAAATAGAAGATACTTGAAACTAACGAGGAATGAGCTTACCAGTGGATGTTGACGCGATAATCGTTTTTCTGCTGTATCCTAAAACGCGAAACTGAGGTAAAGAAACATCGGATTCAATCACAACGGAGTCATCTCCTGCGAACCATGATAAACGAATATGGTCCATACTGTAACCGACTGTAAGGAAGAAAGTCCTTTAGAATCTGTTCGTTTATGTCTCGATTTACAAGCAGATGTTAACAGGAATCTCCTCCCCCACCCCGCACGTTTAATTTTTTATAGCTGGGGGCTGGGTAGGCTGGGTGGGGGCTATCTTTTAAGAGTTATATATTTTTTTCTCTCTTTTGGGGGTTGCATGAAGGGTATATTTGAGAAAGTATATATTTTTTGATCGGGCGGGGTGATAGGTTCATATTTTCGGGTTCAGTTATTTGCGAGATTATATTTTATTTTTGTGATAAACGGTATTTATGTAAGATATCGTTTTATGGGGGCATATTTCTAGGGTTATATATTCTGACATATATTCTTTTTTCATTTATATATTTTTTAATTTTCTTGTGTGTGTGTGTGTGTGTGTGTGTGTGTGTGTGTGTGTGTGTATGTTTTGAAATATATATACACGGTGAACCAAAAGTAGGTGGACAGTAGGTTGAATACGGTTTGTGTTATATTATATTATAACTATGGTGTTCATTATAACTATGGTGTTTGTGTTATATTATATTAAATATTATAACTAAATTTATTTAAATTTTATTTTGTATTATAGTATACAAAAAAATTAAATATGTATTCTCAAAATAAACGTTATCATTTACTGTCCACCTACATTTGGTTCACCCTATATATATATATATATATATATATATATATATATTAATATATATATATATATATATATATATATATATATATACACATGCGCCTCGGTGGTATAGTGGTTTGCATCGCTGACTACGAATCCATCGGCCCCGGGACCGAGACTCGGTGACGGGGCAGCCGGCGCGCAGCAAAACCTAACTGTTCATCCTTCCACACAATAAAGAAAGTGGTTGGTAGATAAAT
>JAJOZX010000273.1:620000-625000 GCA_023014485.1 Bathynomus jamesi | reverse complement strand
TGTTTTATTAGGCGGGGCAAGCATTCAGGGGGACTACAAGGAAACTTGGTTGGAATGAAGGACTAAATTATGTGCACCGCAAAAGGAGAAGGGTTGTCCTCTAACGTGTGTTAAAAAAAAAAAAAAAAATTGATTTTTTGATATAAGATTAAAATATGTTAACGGCAAAATCAGATAAGTACTAGTAAACAGATGTAGTGAGAAGTTTCTTTCTAAACGAGTCTACTTTTGAAATTCTGAGTTTTAGTTCGTGAAATGTGATAAAATTCTACTTGGGGTCATAAAGCCTAGTCTATTGTGTGATAGCAGGGGTATACACGCCAAATTATGTGTCTGTTCATAATCTCAACTGCTTCACACTTATCTGTATATAATAATACATATATACAGCCTTCAGTTTTATTTAAGCTCCCTTTTTATAACTCTGAAAGTTAATTTAACTGTCAATAACTTGTCAAAAAAGTCGAATGAAATTTTCGTGTCTGTTCCAGTCTCACATCGGGGTCAAAGTCTGTATTGTAATTTATTGTTATTGTATATTAGAATCCGTAATAATAAAAAAAAGTTAGTTTACAAATATATATACCAATGGAATCACTTAGTTAACTGCATTTAATTTATATATATATATATATGTGTGTATATATATATGTATATATATGTAATGCGTGTTTATATAACCTGTGTTTACTGAATCGATCATTTTGAATTTTACAGTTGTGATTTGTACAGAAATCTTATGATCGCACTACAGCACTTTCCTCTCGTGATGATAATAATAATAATAATAATAATAATAATATTAATATTAATAATAATAGTTATAATAAATTATTAATATTATTATTATCATTATTATTATTATTATTATTATTATTATTGTTATTATTAAAATGTCGGTACATCTGAAGCAAAATTTCCAACAGTAGATTGAAACTGTCCATTATGAGGTTTAATACTAGATGGAATGCTATAATATTCTTTAAAAATATTGTGTTTTTCTCTATTTCTTTATAGTGTCAACGTCCTTCAAAAATCTACTGTAATTACGCGAATTTCTTTGTACTCAAAATGGAATTTGCTGCTAGTATTAAATATTTCTCTTGAACTTGAAAAACGAAATTATCCATGAGGAGAATCCATGTATATCCATGTAATCCATGTATATTTCACTTGTTTAAAGGATTTTAAGGTCAGCATACACCCATAACCAAATCACAACATTTATTCCAAATATGTTTAAACATGCAATCTTCTACAGTATATCCACTGTTGATACAAATCCTTCTTTTACTCTGAAACTTTACGTATCGGACGTTGAGAAATTGAAAAATGTATAGAGGATAAGATAGAATTATTCGATTCTAAATTCAAGTAATGGCGTCCAGTCTCGTTTCAGAATTAGGAAGGTTTTGTATCTGAAAAACTAATTAGAGGGATGTAACACATCTCTAAAGATGATTTTGATGTGGGGAACGTGTCTCATGAGGAAAATGTAAACCGTTATTTCTCATCTTGTAGATTCTTTTGCAAAACATCTTCTCATCCTCCAATAATTAAAAAAAAAAAAAATATGAAGCATTCTAGAACTTAATGGGGAGAAACAAACTTATAGAGGGAAAATAATAATAAAAATAAAAATGATTACTAATAACTGGACCAAAGTGTAAAATTTTTATCTAAAGCTGTGGGACAGTTGAACATCAAGATTTGTATATATTTAATGACTTGATCTGGCTTGGCCACCCATCGTCTGTTATTGACTTCAAAGCTTTTGAAGAAGTTAACAGAGTCATTGGTGTCAAGTTTTTGCAAGCTTAAAAACCACAAAAAAATAATTTATATTTTGACTAGAGGGATAGAAAGGGATTGATATTCTCATATAGTTTCTGTTTAGTTCATACATTTACAGTAGCTTCCTCTCTTTAAGGTATGGAAGGAAAAATACAGGATATAGTTAAAATTGTATAACAGAATGGCCATTTCTATTATAAGCATGCTGATAATAATCAATTTAATAAAAATTTAAAAGTAATCGCAGTTTAAAATTTAAAATTTAAAGACAGTTTCTATAAAAACTAATGCGTACATTTTATATTACTTTAGTACTTTGAAAAAGGGTTTACAAGCACACGTTAGATCTATCCATGTTTAATGATTTGAACGCATTCGAAAGCAAATAATCGATCCAAAAAAAAAAAAAAAAAACCAAAAACAACAACAACAAAAAATCACACATCAAAAGCTCCTTACGAATTCACTTAGAGCGGGTTAATGATAATAATAATAATAATAATAATAATAATAATAATAATAATAACAATACGAAATCCATACCAAGAGAAAAATAAACAAGGAAATGCGTGAAGTAAGGTTAAATAAAATAAGGTGATATACTCGGCTGTTTTCAAGATTAAAATATGCATAACGAAAAGCTGTTTTTTGGCCTTCTCTTCAAAATGCAATCGAGGTCGACCTGCAGAAACCGGAGTCCACAACCCCACTTGCAATTCCTAAATAAACGCTTTTTAGCGAACGTCCTTACTGATATTACTTGCGAACGAGGTTCAAAGTTGTTGGTGACGTTCTACTGACGTTGGTGAAGTTCTACTTTGAGAGAGGGTTTTTTTTTTTTTTTTTTTACCACAGTGAAAAATCTTTTTGACACATCGAGAAGCTTCTTGCGGTGGAAGTTCGTAGAATGAAGTTTTTCTCGTTGAAACGCGACTATCGACTCTGTATTTTTTACATTTTTGAACAAAGACTATTACCTTATACTTCTTAAAACATTGCCGTTAGGTTCAATACGAAGCATTTCATTAGGGGTTGTAGCTGTGTGGTAGTAAGCTCTTTTCTCATTCGGAAAAAAGGTATCAGGAACCCAAATTTTGTTAGTGTAATCTGTGCTTGCTTGAATTCGATCCAACCCAGCGTATTGACTGAAATCTAATCTTGGATCTCTCCAGTGTTGGCGAAAATAGTAATCCATGGTAAAATCCTGAAGAGTAAAATAAAATTATACGCTTGAGAAATCGATCCTAGAAATGCTCCTGAATACGTGTCCTTACATTTAATATTGCTTCAACATCCACATCATCATCTTGTTCATTTACGGTAAAGACTAGATTGAACATTGGATGTTATTAGTTTCATTGTGATAAATTCATGATTAACCATTTTTCAGAATTTTTGAGATTTTCTGCGAAAAGATATACACATTGCTTTTCCTGTACTGGAGATTGCAATTTAACCGTAGAACCATGTAGCTAAATCCCCACAATAATGGAAAAAAAAATTGGGTTTTGATGGGATGCAAGGTCTTTGGGAACGCCAAAACTGAGGTATCATCAGGTTTTGACCGAAAGACTTAGGAAAAGAAATTAAAAAAAAGCAAAAAGGATAAGTTTTTTTTTTTTAGTATTGAAATAAAATTACACAGTTGACTTTTATTATGTCGGACCTTCACGCTGAATGGCTGCACACAGAAATATCCTTAAAAATAGAACACAAACTAAAACGATATTGTACTACAGGAGTGACATGTCGATTAAATTCTTGACATTAATTTCCCTAAATGCCAGCAAATAAGCATAAAAGATTTTGGACGAATGGTTGCAATTCGATAAATTCTTTTTTTATATATATATATGCGCAGTCGAGGAGTTATCGTGAAGTAGAACTCTGGCTTTTATGAAGGAGCAGTATCTATGGATATATTTTATTACATAGAAAAAACTCTCGAGAGCATTGTGCTGGAGTGCGGGTGAATAATTTTAGGGTTAAAGAAATGTGTTACAGTGGATGTCCATAATTATTTTTTTTCTTTACAATTTGTTGTATATATATATATATATATATGGTATTTTGTCTCATATTATTTCGTGATTGTAAAATCATCATTGTCCCTTTAGCATATATATGACTAAAAATAAACTTCTTATAATATAAATCTAAAAAATAAGTATACAGAACGCAAACTTTTAAAAATGCAAAAACTATATTCGTTTATACCAACTTAATGATAATAATGATAATAATGATAATAATAATGATAATAATAATAATGATAATTATATATAAAATAGATACTAACTTAATTTAAAAGGGATGCTCGTAAGGAAACTTAAAACATAATTTTAAGGTTGCAAATTATAAATAAAATTAGCTCTATATAAATCTATATCAATTATAATTATTTTAATTATCATAATTAATTAATTCTTATGTTCCTTAATTCCCATGCCATGCATTCGTTAAAATCAACTTGGCATATAAAAAATTGTATTAAGTTTAGTCAAGTTCGACTTTTTTTAAAAAAGAAAAAGTTATAACAATACTTTGAAAATAAATAAAATATTTGTTTTAATTAATAAATGTGAATAATATGAATTCTGTATGAATCACAATGATAAGAATTCATTTTATTCATCTTAAATATATTGTATGAATCCAAATTTATTCTCTTCTTGTTAAAAATTAGTGATTTTTAATTCGCCAAACTTAAAAATAAATTAATATCTGCTCGGATGAAGTTTGGATTACATCAATTATTAATAATTGATGTAATACAATTAACAATGTAATTACAGTTAACAAGAAGAATTTTACTGATGTAATAATGTAATTTTATAAGATCAATAATTAATAATAATAATATCTACAACTACTAGTACAACACTGTATAAAAGACAATCACAACATTTAAAATACAAAAAAGGCACGTTTCACATCGTCACGACAAAATGGTGAATACAAACAGCAAAAGCGGATTTTTTTTTATTTTTTTTTTTTTGTAAATTCTGAAAGGGACATTGAAAGAGATCCAACCAACGAAAAAAAAGAGAAAAATTTTTTAATATGATAAAAAAATATCTCAGTAAACGTATGTATAAAAATTCTAGCTAGAGGCAAGTTAGATTTTAAAAATATATATATACAATTTGCGAGGGGGTATGATAGGGGTGGCAGGGGGTTTATATTCGTTTTGGGGATAGGCCTAA
>JAJOZX010000273.1:577500-615000 GCA_023014485.1 Bathynomus jamesi | reverse complement strand
AAGACAATGTCCAAATCTGAACTGCTGGTATCCAAAATCTAAAAAGCGCTTCCCACTTCATAAGTGTACATACAAAAATAGCTACGTAGTACACCCGCTTAAAAATGCTTCAGAAATATATGTTCTTAATGCTTCAAAATATATGTAATTTAGAAAGGTATTTAAACATTGTATATTGCAAACCAATAATCCAGTTTGTTTTACGAAATATTTTCTTTATATCTGAAACTAACTCGTAATAATACTCTATAATTTGGGAAAATAACATAAATATTATAGTCTACTTAAGGAACATAATACCCCAAAGCTTTTTAGATTTTGTTTTAATCTACTGAGTGATTACATTTTGCATGACCAATGGGGTGCCTTGAGCAGCTCCTATTTCGTGCAAATGGCATGCAGCAAATAGCCTCAGAATTAGCGTAAACTTAACGCAGTATAGTAAAAATTTTCTTTAATATTCGTGAGAGAGAGATAGAGAAACATTTATTTAGCATAATTATTTTTTTTTTATTTTAAATTGGCTGAAAGTTTTAGTTAAAATTCTAGCTATGTAATTTAATTAATTAATTAGGAAAAACCCTGCCTAGTCCTAGTAGGCTGGGTTATTATTCCTTGCTTTACGAAACTTTTGGGTGAAGTCATTGCTTCAAATACGGTAAATTGCGATATTGATTGCGGTTAAGAGGGAACAGTAAAAGTAAATTAAAAAAGACAGTAAAAATTCATAAGGAAAGGTATAAGAAAAAATGGCAGACAAACTGTCACGTGGTTCTTCTAAGCCACCATATATTTCGAGGGGGAGAGGAAAGATAAAGGGTTGGAAATCAGGGTATAAGAGGGTATAAGGGAGCCATCTAGAGATTGAGAAAGAGGGAAGAATGATCTCGGGGTGGGGGCATTGATTAAGGTGCAGAAACAGGGCAAAAAGGGGGCGAGTTGAAAGCTATCATGAAATCCAGAGGTGGGTGTCACCTCTGAGTCATTAGTGCGTGTGTCTAAACTGTCACGTAAATTAAAAGAAATTCTTGGAAGGAAAATACAGAATTTTGTGTCACAACTACAATTTTTTATAATCACCATTTTTTTTTTTTTGTTTTGCAAGAAATTTACTAATAGTGTTTTGAGGTCTTTTATATCGAAGAAATCATAATAATTTTATAATAAAAAAAAAATGTGTCATTCTTTCTAAAAGAAGTATTTGAAGTGATTTGGGAATATAGCGTTTGTGTATTTGTTTCATTTTGATTGCTGTTTGAAATAGCCTTTCCAGGCGAAAGAGAGAAAAAGGACAGGATAGGTAAAGAGGGTCAGTCACAAGTCGTATGACATAGACATTTTCAGCAGTAGAGGTAACATGATGGACAGGGAAGATAGAGAGAGACATTATACTGAGTAAGTCGCGCTTAGTTGCAAATCATGTCTATTTAATTCAATTAAATGCAAAATATAATTTATTTACGTTTTCGAAAAAAGCCATTTTTATTTAAATATACTGACAAATGTCTATGTAAATTATAAAAAAATTATAGAATTATGAGCACTATTTAAAAAATACACTCTATTGATTAAATTGTGGCAAAAGTAATTAATTACTATTATACCGTTTTGGCAAATGTTCTAACACTTAAGTTAGTAGGTAAAATCATATGCTTCAATATAATAATAATAATAATAATGATGATAATAATAATAATAATAATAATAATAATAATAATAATAATATAACTGTGACGTCAAAGCTAAACGAATCTTCAAACAAAGTAAACAAAAAAAAAAATTATAAAAAAAATTATAAAAAAAATTATACTTGATAACTTCTTAGACCCATTTTTTTTAAAAGTCTTCTTGAAATTCAAACCAAAATGTCGTTTTAAATAAATATATTTAAAGAGCACAAAAAAGGTGGCACATACCTGTACTCTACTCCTTGAGTGCGATTTTAAGTGATCAAACTATTTTGGTGGGTCTAAAAAGACAGATTTTTTAGCACAATGCAAATGACATTCTAAATATGACGCTCAGAAAAGGAGACAAATTGTCCATTTGGTTAAAGACTCTTGAAAAAAAAAAAAAAAAAAAAAAATTTCTCTGAGGTCATAACATAAAACAAGAACTTAATGCTATATATTAATTGGTATAATAAGCATAGAAGTAAAAACGCATGCACTTATATTGTGTCTTTATATTAAATTGAGATATATAATTGTTCATTAATATTACGAGTATATTCTCCAATACTTTGAACCAGAAATATGGATGGTGTTTATGCCTTTCCCCAGTTTAAAAAACAATCCAAGTAAACATGAACGAATACAAAGTGTCTACTGTCGTCACCACTGATTGGCTTAAAAAATTTTTAATTTCTTACCTTCTCATGGAATAGTCAACTGTGCGTGCTTTAAAAAATAAGCCAGTACCATTAACATTTTTATAATAATAAATGTATTTATACATGTTTAATGGTAATTAGTAACCATTACATATAATACAGTAATTACAGTATACTAAACGCTGTATTAATCGACTTCAAAAGAGAAAGAGGCAAAGAAGAATTTCGTCTTGTCCATGGAAAGACAGGATTTAGAAGGCAATTTATACGTTGCTGTTATTAATAATTCTCCTAAAAAAAGTTGAGAAAGAACCAGAGAGATAGATGTGGAAGCAGTTGGGTATTTTGTGTTTATCTTTTAATTCACGTTAAATGGAAAGAAGCCTCTTTGAAGTATGTTTTCAAGAACAAAATGCTGAGACTCTTTCCTTGTGCAGTGATTCTTTATCAATTGTAGTAGTAATAAATAGTTTGTCGAGCAAATAAGTGTTTGACTCTTCATTTGTTTATGGGGGCGTTGTGCAATTCCTAAAGAGGTTTTTACTCTTGCAATTTTTCATAAAAAAAAGGAACGAGCAGAATCGAATTAATAAGAAATATAGATAAATTATTATAGTATTATTTACGCCTATTTCACAGTAAAAAAATTACGGTTACGATTCGATGCTACTCGTATTACTTCTTTAAGAGAAAGTGAAATGAGACTTGTTTGGTGAGGGTGTGGTTTATAATGGTGGAAGACGGCGGTGATGGACTGATGGGTGGCTGGGAAAGGTGGAGGTTGCAGTTTTCTAGGATTGGTTATTTAAAGCACAGTAATAATGCTGGGTCTTGCAAACGTGGCTTCCAAGTCCTCTTATCGGCGCCTCGATTCTTTAAAAAAAAAATAATGTAAAATGGGAGCTAAAATTAAGAGGGGTTTCTGAAAAACTGATCGTCAATTTCCTTTCTTTACCCAAACAATGATATAATGAAAGTCTACGGGAGAAATATAGAAAAAAGTATCATATATGTTAAATATTTGTCCGCAACAGGTCATGAATGAATGGACAGTTTACAAAAGGGAACAAGTTAAACACAAACTAGATTTCAAATTATCTAACTTTGTTGTACCATTAAAATTTGAAATTTTAAGTGCAAATATTTTAATGAAATTTTGTCTAAAATAAAAAGTTTCAACAACAGGAATTCCAGGTCATGTTTAACTATAAAAAATCACGTCATCAAGATTGGGAGTAAAGTTGGAATATTTGAGGGCATAAAACTATAGTTAAAATGGTCGTCGAATAAGAGGACACAGAAGGGAAGCCAGTGCGAGTGAGGGGTGGAAAAGGGGATGGAGCGGCACGACATTGCATGGTCGCCACATAAGTAGATTTATGGAATTGATGTTGGATAAGGCTTTGTACCATCATAACTTCTGACACTGAGCTGATACTCAGAATGTGCATCGTTACTCCGACAACCACTGGAGCACCTGCAAAGAAACAACCCAATACAAAAAATGCTACAAATCAAATGAAACCCAACTAATGAGACGGTGTACATCGTAATCAAAAGCACTTTTGAGAGCGAAGCTATTTGAATAAAGTATTTAACTAAGTTAAAAAATAAACTTTAGTGCGATTCAAGACGGGGTCCTTTTGATGATGTACACTCGTTTACAAACGATTAATCATGGGTTAGGTTTAACAAATACGAACTGTATTTATAGGTACTATATAAAGCTAAGGCTACTTAAATAATAAAAAAGACATAACCATTCCCATAAATATCGTTTGTAATTCAATTAGACTCAGGAAAAATATTTTTGATTGAATTAATGAAAGCGAAGACCAATAACTATGGCCGTGTTTTATTTTTCCTTTGGCTAAAGAGTTTTCTTCTAAGTTTTAGTAAAGATCTCGTGTTTCAATACTAAAAATTAGAAGTTTAAGGTCGACAACTCAGCCTTGTTTCTCACTATGAAGAGAGAGAGACAATGGCTCAATTCTCGCCTTTCCGCTGAAGTCAATGGAAGAAGCAAACAAGTGAATGTCTAAAAGGACTCCTCTTTGGAGAAGCACTTTTTCTTTAACAAACTATGTAGTTTTACGTTGTTCAATTCAAGTGGTTGACATTGGCACTGTCATTGACATATCCATTGGCATAAGATTCATTTTCGTAAACTACATAACATGCGCATGTCGCCTTGTTGTACGTTTCTCCGTGACTTCAGGGCCTTAATGACTATTCTTACTAGTACTGGTCCGGATAACGAAGAGTAAAAAGATAAGTACCATTTGGACTTCTGATAGCGAGCTAATACTGAGAATATGCATCGTTATACCAACGTCGACGTGTGACCCTGCAAAAGACAACAGACAAGCGCCTCCGCGTGAGACGGAGGGTATAGCCATTCACAACAAGGCAAAACATAATTGTTCAATGTAGAGGCTTTGACTAACCACACCACGTACGGATCAGTGAATTGCATACGAAAGCGGAAGTATCTTTATTTTGTCCTATTTTTGGTTACTACAACACGTGACTCTACGTAACTCAAAGCCTCTGATTTGTCACATATCTGCTTTCGAGTTAAACTTTGTTGAAGATTTAATAAATTATTCAAAATGTCTTCAAGAACCTTGAAGTGAAACTGTTAAATTCAAACTGTAATCTGGTACATCTTTCTAAACTATATTTCAAAGCTTTCATCACAAATTATATTAATTTCACGATTCAGCTATATATATATATATATATATATATATATATATATATATATATATATACAGGGTGAGTCATAAGTCCTGTCTTAAACGCATTCGTTATAGAGTTATTTTTGAGGCAGGACTTTTGACTTATCCTATATATATATATATATATATATATATATATATATATATATATATATATATATATATATATACACAATATATATATATATATATATATATATATATATATATATATATATATATATATATATATATATATATATATATATATATATATATATATGAGCTTATCAAAAGCAGATTTGCGGTATTCAGAAAACGTCAAAAGAGATAGAAACAGAAGAACGAATATTGTAACAGATTAGTAAAGATTTTTCTAGAGGTTAGGTTAGAAAGAATTATAAAATTAAGAAAAATTTTACTTTTTTTTGTGAACGTTACCAAAAAAGAGTTTTGAAATGTTTATATTGATAAAATTCAAAAGCGCGACTCTTTATTTATTTTAAATAATAACAATAAAGATAATAATTATTATTATTATTATTATTATTGTTATTATTATTATTATTTTGATAATCACCATACCGTTAATAATTATCTATAGATTTTAGTATCTGGTTATTAATATTTTCAAACTAAAACGAAAATGACCTAGTGCGTGGAAGGATGAGGGATTAGAGTATTACTGGAGTATGTTCCTTAGTTTTTTTATAAAGTGAAACTCCTGCTTGTATTTTATCAAATTAATATTTTATCAAAGTTCTTCATAAAAACGAAATTTGTAATCTTCCGAGAAGGACCATAAACTGGCACAGCGTTCAGGCCAATTAATGCCTAAGGTCCATCGCTCTAATTCCCCTATTATTATTATTATTATTGTTATTATTACCAACACAATCGGGATTCGAACCTCAGCGCCTTCACTTTCCTTATAAGGAAACGGTGTTACCACTTGAACTACGGACAATGGCTATAAAGTTTATAGGCAAAGACTGTCAGCTATCATCAGTTTGTCTTTTAACTTTTGCTTCACATTCCATGTAAATTTCTTAAATAAATAGTTAAGTTTTTTACAGTACATCATTTGCAGTAATGATAATGTATTTGAATACTAGGGAGTGTATTAACAATTTTGTGAGATAGGATTAGGAATTACGAATTCAAATTAATAATAATGGCACTAATATACATTCTAAATTGGGTAAATTAAGAGTAGTTTAAGTAATAAGTATTTTATTTTTGTCTAATTATGCTATTGGCACCTAACGTACATAATTAGAATCTCATTAAGTGAATTTTTATATACCGGGTGATTACAAATGATTTTCCCGATTTTAAATATTTATTATGAAAAAACTAACAGAGCTACAGCGAAAAGCAAGATATGCAAATAAAGAAGAACTCAAAACGTTTTATTTACAAGATATTGAAGTTCGGTATGACCTCTTTTGTGGCTTCTTTTGAGGTTACAACATTCTTTAATAAGCAATTGCCTGATCATTGTATCGGGCGTGGGGAACCCATTCCTTGGCCGGCTCGTTCACCATACCTAACCCCCCCTTCACTTCTTCCTCTGTGGATATGTCAAAAATTAAGTTTTTGTTCCACCAATGGCAACAACTTTGGAACATTTGAAGGAAAGGGTACGTGAGGTTGTTAGAAAAGTTCAGTATAATATGCTACAAAATGTATGGAGGGAAACAGAATACCGCTTTGATGTCTGCAGAGCCACAAAAGGAGCTCATATTGAACTTCAATAGCTTGTAAATAAAACTTTTTGAGTTCTTCTTTATTTGTATATCTTGCTTTTCGCTGTAGCTTTGTTAGTTTTTTCAAAATAAATGTTTAAAATCGGAAGATCATTTGTAATCACCCGGTGTTATACTGTATATACAGGGTATCCCAGAAGTCTGGACTCATAGGGAAAATAGACAATATATTTTTAAAGCGAAAAAACACATTTATAATGCCAGTTTTACATATTTCAGAAAAGAAAATACCCTGATGGCTCAGTATATCAATTAAGAGAAGGTGGCACTGGTATTGTTACATGTTTCTGGAAAAAGCCAGAGGGAGGCAGGCCAGTTATTTCACGAACATGCCTCCCTCTGGCTTTTTCCAGAAACATGTAGCAATAGCAGTTCCATCTTCTCTTGAGTGGTATACTGAGCCATCAGGGTATTTTCTTTTCTGAAATATGTAAAACTGACATTAGAAATGTGTTTGTTTCACTTTAAAAATATAATGTCCATTTTCCCTATGAGTCCAGCCTTCTGGAACACCCTATATATATATATATATATATATATATATATATATATATATATATATATTATATCGGTCTACTGTATATGTGTACATGTGCAGATGCAAATAAAAGTTCGCGTAAAACAAAATTTTTAAAAAGCATAAAAAAATTCTAATTGGGAATAATTTATTTTTCTCCGGATTTTTGTTTTTTTGGTGTGTGACTAATAAAATCTCAAAAAATAAAACTCAGTCATATACTAATCGGTAATTTTTATGTTTTTTTATAAAATTTATATTTATATGCGAACATTTTCCGTAAATGCCATTAAACTAAAGCGCGCTGCCATCGACCTCGGCCTGCGATCGACCTTTGGGTTTTTGAATAGAACAGTAAGTTGTGCGCATGCGCCGACCACTGGAAACGAAATGCTAAGTTGAAATATCCCAGTGCGAGCCCAGCGCGCAGTGTCAGTGCAGTGTATGTGTAGTGTTTACCAGTTGAGTTTTTCAAAGTTTTTCAGTTCCAGTATAGCTTTTGCTCTGTATTTGGGTGCAAATTGGTAAGAAATGGATAACAGAATGTCTGCATATGTTTTAGTTGGTATTTGAGTAAATAATAAACCTATGGCCTTAGATGTGGCTCCCGTAGTACCTCATGCAATAGTGAAATTTTGAAAATGACTATGAGGTCAATGCCAGGCCAAAAAGCTCGATAGCGGGCTCGGGTAAATATTCGGTATGATTAAAAAAGAAATAGGGGTCGATGGCAGGCCCGGGTAGTTTAAAATAAAATAAAATAAGAGTTTAATCTAGAGAGTGGTTGATGGCGGGATATCAGGTCTCGCTATCACCCTTTATCCACTTTTTTTTATTAAATATAAATAATTTTTTCAACTTATTAATGACATACAGACACCAAGAAATAATTACTCCATAGCTTTCTAGCTATGTTTGGCTGTAAACTGATTTAGAAAATCTTTATTTTTAAGAAAGTTACACAGCCGACAACCTTAGAGGGTCGAAGGCTGGTCACATTATCTTATGAAGTTTAGGTGCCAAAAGTACGATTGAAAAAATACTATACATGTTTTACCTAAAGTAGTCCTAAAATACCAAATTTTGAGGGTAGTACTAGTGAATTTTCATAATTTATTTATTGAATACCGGAGAGAAAAGAGGCAACAGCCAGGAAGCTCATTTCCCCACGATATTGGGGTGAGCGTGCTTCAAGGGTCACCTTTAGCCTGAGCAATGACAGGATAAGCGGCCAATTCAACCCAACCCAGGAGCCAGCAGGAGGGAGCGAACCAGAACCTCACCGCTCAAAGTCCGCCACCTTAACCACTGAGCTACCGGGCGCCCAATACTGGGAAATAGTTTGATAATTTAATGAAATATGATTAGAAATTAATAGTTTAGAATAATATTAATGATATTAATAGCACTAAGGAGTATTGTCATAATTTATTTATTGAAATGGGATCAGGGCTTAATATATATATATATAAACATTTCAAATCCTCTTTTGTTAATGATACTATGAATTATAATAAAATTCTCATTAAGCTAAATTGTAAATGTCTGTAATTCATGCAGATTATCATGTCAGATAACTACTCAGATATCAAGAAAAACCTTCCGTAGTCTCTCGTTAAGCTTTACCTTTTGACAAGATAGATTTTCCCTCCCCGCTCCCCCCTTTAGAGGTTTTTCTTAATTCTGTTGTATTCATTGCATTAGAAGGTAATAAATGTACACATATAATCTGCAGAATCGAAAGAATTAGTTTACCATCATATCAATGTTCAGATAATTTTGATTTTATTGATAAGGTTTAATTGAAATTGTAAATAGTGATTTTTATGAAAATAAGTATAACTAGAGAATTAATTCAATAAATGAAACTTTCAAATGAATAGATTAATTATATAAGTTATTAATTATAAAAGTTATTAATTATATAATTTCTTAATTAAAAGTTATTAATTATATAATTTATTAATTATAAAAGTTATTAATTATATAATTTATTAATTATAAAAGTTATTAATTATATAATTTGTTAATTATAAAAGTTATTAATCATATAATTTATTAATTATAAAAGTTATTAATTATTATTAATTATACAGTTAACATGGGTGTAAATTAGGATTTAAGTATGGTTTTGGTAATCTAATTCTTTAGATAGTTTTCTAATATGTCAACAAATATATAAACTTCACTTTGTTAAGAAAATAAAATATGAATTTGAGCTAAAGTTTGGGATAAGGTGAAGACAATCTTTCGATGATTTCCCTTGGTTAAGTTTTTGTGGTAAAATTGATTACTTTAAAGTCTATATTTCTTAAAAGAAATACAGAGGCATAAAAATATGATCTACAGTATATAAGAAAAGACGTTATCTTTTTTTTAATTTTTGGTTCTATTTAGTTTGAGACCCTGTTTTCATTATATAATTATTGCAAAGATTACTTATAATAAGATCCGAAACTCCGCCCAGTTTTACGTTAGCTAATTTTTTCAATCTTTATGACGCCATCTTGTATTTTAAGAGGTTTACTCCCACTCAACGTCATTCCCAGAGTTATCCACGATTTTCCTACTTTGGTCCGAGGTTAGGTTAACTTAGGTTAGGTTAGTTTGTTTTGGTTAGGTTAAGCTAATGTTAGGTTAGGTTAGGTTAGATTAAGTTAAGTTAGGTTAGGAAATATTATCTATTCCCATTTAGCACCTTTACCACGGATGGGAATGAAAATAACATTGAGCGGGAAATAATCTTTGGAAACGAAACTAAAATGTCCGCGAAAAACGACAACTTAAATTATATTTTAATAATAATTAATTATTATACAGTTTAATGTGTAATAAAATATAGGATCATTTAATAAATGAAGCAAACAGGCTTGTATGTTTTCAACATCACTGTGATAATATTCAGTTTTTGCTAATACGAGTATAATTTTAAATCATGATTTAGCTTTTGTGTAAAGCTTAGTTTTTTACGACATACGCTAGGTGGCGTGTATCTAATATTCATTTGGCGGGCTACCACAATAAATAATGGAAAATAATGTCAGTTTCATATCTTGATATATATATATATTTTTTTAACTGCAAACACCACACAGTATAATTAATGTAACGAACGACGCTTGTTAGAAGAGCGTCAGCACAAGATGAGGAGAAAAAACGAGCAAATGAAAAATGAGGCACTTCCCAGGAATCGAACCCGGGATCACCCAATTGTGGTTGGATATGCTAACCACTGCACCAAGGTCCCCGATCACTCACAACTCATAATTCTCCTACATACGAGCGGAATCGAATGCCCTGAGGGGGCACCTTCTCAAGCCTGGGAGGTGCCTCATTTTTCATTTGCTCGTTCTTTCTCCTCATCCTGTGCGAACGCTCTTCTACACAAGCGTCGTTCTTTATATATATATATATATATATATATATATATATATATATATATATATACGAGGGCCACTCAATATATTTTGCCCCACTTTTTTTTTTAAGTTTCCAAGTTTCCTTGTAAGTTCCAGAAATTTTTTATACAAGTAGTTACATACCTTTTTTACAAGTTTTTATTTTTCCACATAGTCTCCATCCTTTTCTACGGCTTTCCTCCACCTCGAAACAAGGGCCTTTATTCCTTGCTGGTAAAAGTCCGCTGGTTCCGCTCGAGCCACCTCTTAACTTCCTCAACAACCTCATCGTCACTCTGAAACTTTCTTCCACGAACAGCATCCTTCATTGGCCCAAACAAATGGAAGTCTGAAGGTGCCAGATCCGGGCTGTATGGAGGGTGGGGTAACACAGTCGAGCGCATTTTTATGATGGCCCCTCTTGTTTGCAAACTGTTGTGTGGTCTCGCGTTATCGTGCAAAAGAAGGACGTCTTCCAGTTTTCTCTCCGGTCGAACTCGCTTTATACATCTCTGGAGTCTCTGTAGGATAGCAATATATGCCTCTGAGTTCATTGTTTGTTCTTTCTTCATAATGTCCACCAGAATCACCCTTCCATGTCCTAGAAGATGGTAGCCATAACCTTTCGTGGAGAGGGAGACATTTTGAACTTTTTCTTGCGTGGGGAGTCTGCGTGATGCCACTCCATGGATTGGCGTTTTGTTTCAGGTTCAAAGTGGTGTACCCAAGTCTCAGCCCCAGTCACAATTCGTGAAAGGAAGTCATCCCCTTCTGTCTCGTATCGAACCAACGACTCAGAAGCGGTTTCTTTTCTTTGGGCTTTGTGATCTTCAGTCAGTCGTTTAGACCAGCGTCCAACTGTGCTTCGATCAACAACAGCATCTCCGTAAACGTTTTGTAGACGTTTGTGAATATTTCCAACTGTTTCCTTCTCTGCGGTTAAGAACTCGATAACAGCTCTCTGTTTACGATGCACATCACTGTCAGACGCCATTTTCGAAACTGCGTTAACCATCGGTTTTATACAAGGGCGTTTAGAAGCGGTTTTATACAAGGAGGGGAGGTTCAAATTGGAAAAATCCGGTTATGTGAAGCGCAGAAAGTTCAAACTTACGGCCCAAAAGACATTTCAGCCCCATGACCTATTATT
This sequence comes from Bathynomus jamesi, assembly GCA_023014485.1. Taxonomy (NCBI): domain Eukaryota; kingdom Metazoa; phylum Arthropoda; class Malacostraca; order Isopoda; family Cirolanidae; genus Bathynomus; species Bathynomus jamesi. The sequence continues at coordinate 603,114 of JAJOZX010000273.1, read as the reverse complement.
GAGCTAAGAAAAAAGGGTGGAGCAAAATATATTGAGTGCCCCTAGTATATTCTGTATATATATAATATTATATATATATATATATTCTTTTTACAATTAATTTATTTATATTAATTTTAACAATAACACCTGATGAATATTTAAGTATATTGTCATATCATAATGTCCAAAACTTATTTACAACATCCTCACTCCGCTGTATGTTTCTAAAAGTATACTGAAGCGCTTGGACTGAATATTTTTTTTTATAAAACTGGGCGGAACAAAGTTTCGTATTAAGGTAAAAAATTCTTCCTGAGGTTAAAATTAAAATTAAAAAATTAAATTATGAAGCAATTTCCGTGTTACTGAAATCAGAAGTATATATATTATACTTCCTATCGGTAAGCTTTTTTAAGTACAAGACCGGTCGTCAATGTGTAGAAGTAAGGAACAAAGTTCTAGAAACAAAAGATTTCTGAAAAGCGTCCAAAATTACTAATCAGTGAATATTTTGTTTTTGTTTTTGCCACTCTCTTACTGCCACCAACAAAATACCCAAACCAAAACAGGATATTACTAATTAGTAATTTCTTATGTAATTCTTTTTAGAAATTTTACGTTTCTCTTTGTTTCGGCAAATGTACATTTTGTTCAGACTGTACATAGTGTACATTGTACACTATACTGTACATATTGTACATCGTACATATTGTACAGTACATTCTACATACTGGGAAATCACCGAAGACTTATGAAAGATACTAGAAAGATAGGGAACATGAAGAGGAAACAAATACGTGAGCCCCTAAATGGAATTTTTATCCCTACTTTTGGGGTATGAAAGTGAAGGCCAATGCCTGCAATGGGAGTGGTCAAACGTTGAGAATTTTATCGATAGGAAATTTTATCCACGAAAAATTAATTCTTTATGTTAGATTAACTAGTTCAGGTTAAGCTTACGTTAGGTTTAGTTAATTTAAGTTAGGTTAGGTTAACTAATGATAATTTAAGTGGGGATAAAATTTCCCTTTTATAAAATTAATTTAGGTCCCAGGGTAGGGGAAGGAGGCAGGGGAAGGAGGCAGGGGAAGGGACCCATTACAATCAAAATACAAAAACAAAAAATTGTTTCGGAGCAAATTTGCTGTTATGACGTCATAGAGCAGTGACTTAATAAATCGTACATCAGCCAACTTTCAAAAGAGGCTTCACACATATGAATATTAAAAAGATACTTATTATTTTCATTTTATATAAAGTGACGTAATTATCAATCATTCGATAAAATAGTATAATTCTGAAAAAAATTCGGCAAGAAATAAAATTTCTGAACAGTATAAAAAAGAAAAAGTACTAAACGCCAATAATTTTTTTAAAAATATTATTAGTATCCCCAAAAAGTACAAAATATTCGAAGAAAATGAAAACACTACTTATTTTTACAGTTTCATCAAAAATTACAATTTCATACTTTTTTTTACAAATTTTACATTTTTTTTCCCAAAAAACTGTACTTTTAGTTTTTAGACATTTTTAGTGAATTTAGTTACAAACTAAAATTGAATTAAAAGGTCTAGAGTAGATTACTTATTATAAATCGTGTATTTCTTTCAGCTTAATCGATTATAAAGTTCATCAAATGGTTGAACGAAATGTCAACATTGACTATAAATAATTTCATTTTAGCTGAGCTCATAATAGTATAAAAACATATATATATATATATATATATATATATATATATATATATAGGGTGAACCAAATGTAGGTGGACAGTAAATGATAACGTTTATTTTGAGAATACATATTAATTTTTTTGTATACTATAATACAAAATAAAATTTAAATAAATTTAGTTATAATATTTAATATAATAAAACACAAACACCATAGTTATAATGAACACCATAGTTATAATATAATATAACACAAACCGTATTCAACCTACTGTCCACCTACTTTTGGTTCACCGTGTATATATATATATATATATATATATATATATATATATATATATATATTGTGGCATGTGATTTATCCAATTTAATATTATTTTAATTATTGCGTGATTTTTTTCAGTTTGAGTTTGATTAAAGCACGCAATATGGCGATTTCATTCCAGTTTATAATTTTGTTAGACTATCATCATCAGAAATAGATGTTTTCTAAATAAAAAAACATGTTTGAATATTCTACACCATAGAGAGAAAAAGAGAGAGAGAGAGCGATAGAGAGAGAGAGAGAGAGAGAGGAGAGAGAGAGTTAACATCAATAGATGATGCATGGCTAATACATTACTCCATAGTTATTGATATTATTTCTATATACATAAAAAATATCTATATATAGGATATATATATATATATATATATATATATATATATATATATATATATATATATATATATATATATTTTAAAATTAATAATTAAAATAGAAAATAGAAGGTTGTTATTTCGGGAAAAAAAAAAAAAAAATCTAATTCCAAAATTAGCATTTAATAATGAAACGCAGAAACTGACATATTGAAATTATATATCAATAATTATAATTGTTTATTTGAAAATTTTGTTCTCTCATTCTTAGAGAGAATTATAATTTGAAGGTCACACGATTTTCAAATTAATAATTCTTCCCTCCCCCTCCCCTCCCCCTCCCCTCCCCTCCCCCCCGAAATCCTCTCACAAAGAAAAATTCTTTCTTATTTTCATAAAAAAAGGGGGATCTGAAAGTTCCGAGTTTTGCAGTTAAGGAGATGATCTCTGTTGAGTTTGTATCTTTCGGAATGAGTATTTAGTGTAAGGACCAATGACTTAACGTTCTCTCCTTATCGAACTTCTTGGAATGACCTTGAGTCAATACATTAAAAAAATATATTATATTTATTTAATTTTTTTTAAGGACAAATTTTAATTTTTCCTTTAAAATTTAAAAAAAGCCTCATTTTTGTATCATTATGGGGGCAGAACTTTTGGAACACCCTGTACATATAATACCGTGTATTATTTAAATAAGAAATTCGCCAATCCACCCAATATTATTACCTTTAATAAAAATGTTAACAGATGTTAACAAAGGCAAAATAATTTCTTTTAAACGATTTTAAAATTTTTATCAATATTTTGCTCTTAAAATTGCTTTTCTGAGTTATTTTTAGAATATTTTAATATAAAAGTTTGATTTTGAAATAATTATATTTTAATAAAATACATTTTATTTTTTAATTTTCAAATTTATATTTCATAAATTAGTGCTTTCGAAATGTCACAAAATAAATAACAGCAAATTTACTCTTAGAAACAGCATTTGGGAACTAATATATATATATATATATTAGGATGTAAACTATCTAAACTTACGTAAAATCAAAGTATGTATTTACTTGGGAAACTAAATTGTTAAATGTTTGGATACCTTAACAAAACATTAACATAGATGTACTCTCTTAAATAATATGGTAATATAACATAGGACAGGGCAGGAAGTGCGTTGTATTGAGAAATTTAAAATGCAAATGATTTGAGCAAAGCAAAGCAGTTTCTTTATTTTATTATGAAGAAAATAGCTGCATAGGTAACTCAGGGTAATTGGGTAATACCAACTGAAACCATATTTAATGGTACTACCATGGGAAACAGCAGTTAGCACTATTAGCATGTTGATAGTTTTCAAAGTCAGTGCCATTGTTGAATATTGGATTTTAGGTTAATGATTATCATGTAAGCAAGTTATTGATCGCTTTTTAAGCCCTTCATTTGAGATGGTTTTTAGAATTTGTACATAATTTTAACAAATACAAGAGTTTACGGGTGTATTTGAAGCTTTATTAAGTTTTAAGGATAGGAAATCAGAATCTGTTTTAATGGGAATCTCATATAATCACTTGTAAGTATTTCGTTTTTATTCATAAATTAATGTTTAACGTATGTTTAAATAATAACTAGGCCTCTGTACTTGTTATGGAGAAGATCTCTGCGCGAGAGGAAATACCGGACATCTCGAAGACAGCGAACATCACAGCGTGTATCGCATCTCACCAAAATAAGGGAAAAGAGAAAAAGCTACGAATATTTGGAGCCATAATAAAGATTCAACAAGAATCAACATATGGATTCACATCAAGAAGATTGTGCCTATTACAACTCACTGTGAAAAAAAAACAGTGTTTAGAATTTACATGGCAAAACAATCTAAAAATGTGTAAAGTTAAAACATACATGTTGTTACTGTAAAACATAATAAATTTGAGGTATTATTCTCCTAAATACCAACATTCCAAACCTAATCACACGTATTTAGACTTTAAACGCATTGTTTGTAAGTACATATCTATATTTAAGGCCATTTAGAAATTTGATATGTTTATATATATATAAAAACCATTATAGCTCTGTTTGCGCATGCGCCTTGTCCTGTTTGTAAGTTGAAATTTGTAGTTTAAAAGGGGAGTCCTGGAAAAAGTGGCTCCGTAGCAATTAATTTAAAGCAAATTGATTACGGTTTCTATCATAATTACTTATTTAATACTACAAAGTGTTGTAGGTTTTTATATAGATATATATAAAAAGTTTGATAGAGCCGTATAGATTAAGGATAAAGTGTTGGACACTTATTTAAATTTGTTTACTAATGGATATACGTTTTGGTAATATACATTATAATAATGTATTATGAGTTATATTTATATCTATATTTAAGTCTAATAATAATAATGATGATGATAATGTTTGTGATTGTTTAGCCTTCTTCGTAACCTTTATAAGGTTGTAATATAACGGAGGGGACCTACAATTTATCAAGTACTCTTTCAGCATTTCTCTTGTATGTTTTTATTCTAAAATAGGACAGTGTTAAAACGGACATAAAGGATTTAAGTTTCATCCTTTAAACATGTTTAGATTTTTGACGGTGTGGGAAAAAGTGAGGTCAGAGAAATGTTTAGAAAAATGTTTGAAAGTGAAACACCGTTTTACATTGATAAACATGTTTTATACTGATAAACATGTTAAGCATGTCTTTGGTATAAATATTTTAAGTACAATAAGACTTTTGACAGTGTGTAAAAATGGAGCCAGAAAAGTGTTTCAAAAAAAGTGTTTATAATTCAAAACACCGTTTTGACAGTGAGTTTTAATGGGACATTATAGCAATATGAACTCGAAAAGAATGCCAACAATGACGTAATATATACAGACTTGCCAAGAAATACATGGGAATTGTGGTCAAAATAGGTAAATCGATATATAGCTTCCTTAGAGAGACTAAACAGATTGTCATAGAAATAGGAGGTATGTAGCTCAGCACAGAAGATATTAAACCCAGAAGATAGTCTCAAATAGACTCAAATATAGTAAGAAGACAAAATTAGGACCGAAAACTTCAGTTCTTAAGAAACGGAAAAAGCGAAGAACTAAAATCTATGATGCATGGACTTCTATGACTTAAACCAGTTCTTCCCAACCTTTCCTGGCTCAAGGTACTCCAATGCCATCTTTTCTTCTTTCGCGGTACCCCGAAGGATTTTCGTGTTTTTCGTTTCCTACTGTTCAATATCCAGTTTCACCGCCCCCCCCCCCCGCTAAATCCTCACACCACCACGTAACTTCAAACTGATATAATAAATGGCGAATATTTTGCTTCATTTAAAAAAATTTGCATGTCTTCAATGACTTTTCAATTTTCAGTTAGTTATTTTTGTCATTCTCCTGAAATTTCTTGGTATTCCAAGGAATCACTTGCGGCACTCCGGTTGCAAAACATTGACCTAAATTGACAGGAAATTCATAGAAATTCAAAAGAAAAGATTATGACAGACGATTTCAAATCCTTAATAATATAGCATTAAACAAAGCAAAAATTCTAATAGATAATTATAACAGATGATGAGAATCTTCAAAATAAGAAAGGGTAAGAGTGTAATTTAAAAAAATTTCACAGCCAAAATTAATGGATCCATAGAAATAAGTTACGGAGAAAGATTACGTAAATCAGATCTACACTCTTTGGAAAGAAGAAGAAGAAGAAGAAAGAGGTACATTCTAATTTCATTTAAACATGGAAATCAATTGAAAAACTAGTTTCTAACCTCATACGAACCCTATAACTGTTCAGACAACACTGAAAAATAGGAAAGTTCAGAAGATTTACCCCTAAAATGAAGGATGAACGAGAAATATTGTTAATTCTAAAGGAGAATAACCTTGTGGTGACAGAGCCAAAAAATTTCAAGTTATTACCAAAAGAAATTAATTTTTTGGTTTGTTTATTTTGATTGGGGTTGGATAACCTCCTTCGAAACATCTAAAGTCATATGACGGGGATGGACCTACAGTTTTACATAATCTGGACGCAGTAGACGGGTCTCTCATGCAACTACTCTCCAGAGCTATTGTCGCCTAATTTTGCTGATCGACAGGAAGCGGTGTTACGACACTGGCCACTTCGTAGTCCAAATAGGAAATGTTACTGGTATCGATACGAACCCCCTCAGAAGAAATTTTGACAACTATCTCAAGACAATCTCGGATGAATCGGCTATTCCTGGATATGCAAGTATAGAAAAAACTCAAGACAGCAACTCTCTTCTCCACCAAGCCCATTATAATTATACATATATATATATAAACCGAACCAGAAAAACTTCCATTAAAAGAGATTTCATGAATCCATCAATGATTTAAATTTCAAAAATAATTAATAATGGTGACTTAATTTTGATTAATTAAAAGATTAAAAAATGATTTAATTAAAAGACTGCTTTACCTTCGAATTTCTACTTTACAAACTTGGAAGCATTTGATCAGTTTTAAAACTGCCTATGTTATAAAAAGGCTTTTCACAGGAACTTAGAATTTTAATTTAGATCATATGTAGATCAGTAATGTACATCAATAATGTAGATCAATCATTCATTACATGAACGTTCAAAAATATTACCGTTTTTATCGAAATTTACCAGGTTTTTTACCGTTCTTATCGAAACTGCTTGAAAAATGGCCGACATCAAATTATATTCTAAATTTCTTTGTTAATAATGGTAGATATTTTTTAGTACATGTATAATTTCATAATAATATAATTAATTTTTGTCAATATAATTTACTCTGTAATGTAAAGTAAAATTTTTTTTATATTAAAAGTACGTAATTAATGTCGCCATTGCCATTTGCTTAGTAAATTCTGTTGAATAAATGTCATCATCTGATTCGCTCACACTGTAGAAACTGTATTTTAATATTAAATTTATATGAAATGATTTTTATACAGGGTGTTCGGAAAGTCACTGTGCACTTATATTTATTTAATAGCATACAATAGTATGCTATTAAATAAATATAAGTGCACAGTGACTTTCCGAACACCCTGTATTAAAATAAGATTAAACAAATATTTAACACTAAACCTGTGACACATCTATAGACAAGTTTTGTTGAAACACTTTATGAAGTACAAAATCTGTATGGGACGAGAACATGTTCTAAATGAACTTATGCTATGATTAATTATGAAGTATTTATAACTGTAAATACGTTTCTGTACTTATATTTTACATTTAAATGTAATTATAAACATTTGTGAACATGTTTTGGAATTAAATGTTATTGATGTCCTAACGCTAAAAAGGATCACTGAAGATCGGGGCCCCCAGCTTTCTTTTAGTTAGCTTTATAAGCCTAACTAACGAAAATATCACGACCTAACCTAACCAATCGTCAAGGGCGAACAGTTGACCTAACGATTGGTTAGGTTATGTCGTGATATTTTCGTTAGTTAGCCTTATAAGGCTAACTAAAGAAGGCTGGGGGGCCCTGATCTTCAGGTGATCCGATAAAAATTTGAAATGCCTGGCTCTTGTTCGTTTAAGTTCGTTTAAATTTTGTGGTTTACATGGGGAGTTGTTTTATAAATCTCCTTCACGAAAATTTAAGGTCGTGTAACGGAGGGAACCTATAGCTTTACGTGGAATCACGGGTTGCTACATCATCCGGACGCAGAGGACAGCTACCCATCCAACTATTACCCACGCACCCAATGTCGCTTAACTTTGCTAATCGACTGGAAATGGTGTTGCGACAATGACCGCATCATACCCCAATTTATATATGGAGAGGTGCCCAGATGACTTCTCTTTTGAAATTACGGCCTCATTTTTACCTAATATTACAAAGTGTTCTTAGCTTCAGTATTATGTAAACAGGACCACCTGAAGATCAAGGCCCCTAGCCTCAATTACTAAATGATATCTTCGTTAAAACTAACGAAAATATCACGACTTAACCTAACCAATCGTCAAGGGCGTACAGTTGACCTAACCGGGTATTCAGTTTTATATATTATTATATTTGGTACTGTAAAGCAAAAAACAAGAATACGTGGGGGTCCTGATCTTCAGGTGATCCTGTAAACAATTTATAGAACTAAATATATTAAGTCCAGTGCTAAACACACATTAAAGTTAGGTTACATATAAATTGAAGCTTAAATTTATATACCTAATCATGTTAGGAGTTTCTTATTGGCTTAAGTTCAGAAATGTCTGATTTGCTATTGTTAAGTTTAGTAATGTAAGCCGTTTTCTATAATTTGAAAGGTCTTGTGCGTAAAATATGTATCGTTTTTTTTTATAAATAAAGTTCTGGAAATTAATATATTTTTAATTTATTTTCAATTAGACTTAGATCGAAGTACATCATATGAAAAAATTTTTGGAGTTATTGAAGAATAGGGACCCCAGCCTTCTTTAGTTAGCCTTTTAAGGCTAACTAACGAAAATATCGTGACCTAACCTAACCAATCGTCAAGGGCGTACAGTTAACCTAACGATTGGTTAGGTTAGGTCGTGATATTTTCGTTAGTTAGCCTTATAAGCCTAACTAAAGAAGGCTGAGTCCCTATTCTTCAATAGCTCCAAAATTTAAACATGTTTAAGAGTAAATTACATGTTAAGACATATCTAAACGTGTTTAAAAAGTGGGGACAAATGCGTGTTTATAAATGTGTTTTAACTTAAAACGCTATTTCTACAGTGCAGTTTTTCAGCGGACAAAGAAATATTACATTAATACTGAATAATAATAATAATAACGACACATGTGATCAGCGGAAGAATGATTCTAATCTCCTGTGACTCGTGACTTGAGGTGTGATTCACATCAACATCGAAAGAGAACTCTTTTTTTTTTTTTTTTTAAAGAGACAATTTCGCTACTGAAGATATTCCCTTACTTTTAGCAGAAGATGACCCATTAATCGCTGAAAAGGTAACCTGATCTACCCTCACTGAATAAGCTAATTGCAGGTAGAATAATTTCCTTTTCTTATGGCCACTTTACATTTCAAAGTTTACTATAACGAAACGGCTTTAATCGGAGTTTTACGAGTGTAGTTAACTACTACTAATACTACTACTTACTGTGTAGTTTACTATCTGATATTTTTAAAGAATTTCTGTACTACTACAATTTGATTCTTTGTATTTTGATTCAAAGTATTTTGTGGTATTTGTTTAGAATAATTTGATGAATTATAAGTTTGCTCAAAGTACTGCTTTGAAGATTTTGAATACTTTGTTTGAGATATTTTGACGAATTTAAAAGCTCGTTCAAAGTACGTTAAGATTTTGAATACTTTCTTTGAAACATCTTAGCAAATTTAAAACATTGTATAAATATTTTGAAGAGTTTGAATGCTTTGTTTTAAGACGTTTGAAGAATTAAAATACTTTGTTCAATCTGACTACTTTGTTCGAAGTTTTTCGAAAAATCTGATTATTTTTTTTAAAGTACTTTACAGAATACAAATACTATGAAAAAGTTGAATACCTGAAAATCTAATTACACTGTCCTGTAATACATAAAAATGAGCATTATAAGACGAGATTGCTCTATCTGTAACTACATGAATGTAACCAATGAACGAGTTACTTTATATATATATATGTATATATTTTTTTTTTTCCATGGTTTTCTTTTTTGGAATAAACGAGACCATTCTTTTAGGTCCTTATTTATGGCAAAACTAAAAACTTAGACCAAAGTCCGCTTGAGATGAAAACTTTGAATGTAATAAATGGCCTTAAAGCTTATTCCTAATCTTAAGATTAATTAGGAGGGAAGGTTGAAATATAATGGGATATTCTGTGCAAAGGTTAAGAGGGACATAACTTCTTGTTCATCCAAAGGAATTGGGTGAAGTGTTATAAAATAAAACTTGTATTTGGAAACAAAACGAAAACAAAATACAACCGAATCGTGGAAATTGAGAATAAATATATAAAAAAAATACAAAGAGAAATAGATCAAAATAAAAAAAAAAAACAACAACTGAAACGCGTTAATGGAAGACAAACAGAAAAATCAGAAAATAAATTTAGAAGAAAAATATGAACGAAAATTAAACAATACTAAAATAAATAACCAAAAAACTATAAAGAAAATACGAAATAGACAAAGTTTCAAAGCGACAAAAATAGAAAAAAATACAAACGGTTTCATTAAAACTTAAAAGAATAACTTTCAAACTTAAAATACAAAACAAGATTATATCATAATTAACCAAAGACATATATTTAAAATAATAATGATTTTATATATATATATTGGATCACCTGAAGATCAGGGCCCCCATCCTTCTTTAGTTAGCCTTATAAGGGTAACTAACGAAAATTTCACTACTTAACCTAACCAATCGTCAAGGGCGTACAGTTGACCTAACAATTGGTTAGGTTAAGGCGTGATATTTTCGTTAGTTAGCCTTATAAGGCTAACTAACGAAGGCTGGGGAGCCCTGATCTTCAGGCGATCCTATATATTTCTTTACTTATATATATATAATATATATATATATATATATATATATATATATATATGTTTGTGTGTGTGTGTGTGTGAGGATCAGTAAAGGTTATTCGGGTGTAGGGATAAGTTAAGTTTCAACTATGACCAATGTAAACGTACCTCCGTAATTGGGTCTTATTCGTTTGTCGTAGCCTGTCTGTAGAGAATCCAAAATAGCGGAAACGTTTACTGCTTTCATAGTTCTGAAAATGTGAAGAAGCCATTAACTGGTTGCTGAGTTTACGCATCGAATGATTTACATCAAAGTGCTTCTGTTACTACACAGTTTCGTATTAATAATAATAATGTATAGATGTAATTGCAATTACTTCTCAACACTATATTTAGTAATCACCGTGTGATGCGATTATATTGCTCGTGATGTAATTCAGTAATAATAATAATAATAATAATAATAATAATAATAATAATAATAATATTCAAATAATTGTAAACAACTCAGAAATCATGAAATTAATACTAGGTTTAATTTCAGTTATAAAGATTTTCATTTAAAAACCACAAACATGTATATACACAACAAGAGAAGAGAGCTCTTTCAAACAAAACATATTATCTGCTCAATGTTTAACTGACAAGCAACAATACTTCACAATAATATTTATTCTTAACTAAGCATGCACTAACAAGGATAACTGCATTGCATGGAAAGTGATAATGGTATACTGACTAAATATATTTTACCCCGGTATATAATATGATATAACTCTGTACATCAATCAATGCATTTCTAGCAATTTTGACAAGTGAAAGAAGGAAGTAGAACGCGGTACTTTCGTTAACTTCAAGGACACACGAAACAAATGCGGAAGAAGAGGATGCAAGAAGAATAAATAATGATAATATAGATAATATCCTGTACAAAGATAATGAAGAATAAGGACGCCCAATTCTGGATAAATCTTTCTTTTAGAGCAAATGTTTTGTTTGCCTTATACGTTTGTTTGTTAGTTACGTGCTAGTTAGAAGATTCTGCATTATTTTTATTTATTTTATGTAAACAAGGAATAAGGTTTACAACACTTTGATCTATTATGGTTTGTGAAGTTTTTCAGGTTAGGAAAAATTGTGCACTTGTGTTTGGGGTGTGTGGGTGCTTACTTATACAAATTTAACACTTATTATAATTATTATTATCTAAGAACATTTCTGAAATAACTCCATTCTGTCAATGAAACATAAAATTATGGCAGTTCTATGTTACGTATTCATAAGAAAGCATCATCTGTCCCATATATATATATTAGTGATGTAGCGGATGTCATTTTTTTCACATCCGCGGATGCGGATGCAGATGAGGATGTTTGATTTCAACATCCGCGGATGCGGATGCGGATGTCTACATTTTCGTTATTTTTTAGGATATATTCGAGATTTGTTGTGTTTAACGTATATAATAAGTTATTATATAGAGAGAGCTGTAGCTATAATGTAGTATAATTGATTAATTGTACAATAATTGCTGTACTTTTCTCTGAACATATAAAATAATATCAAGCATCAACTAATATAGAAATCAATTAGTGAATTCGTCTGCAAATAAATTCGTTATATTTTGTTGAGTTTCAGCCACAATTAGAAACCATAATTGTGTTACCAGATGCGGGACGTGAACCCTACTCAAATGCACCCCACCGACCTCTTTCCCCAACCTCCACCCTTATAGAAAGAGATCTTTAATTAGCTTGATAACTATTTATATTAAGTTTAAAGTTTTATTAGGCATATTTATAAATGAGTAATTAAAATAAAGTAAACTAAGATGTTCATCGTTTAATGTTCAAACTTAATTATAGGAAGGTTATGCTTAAGGAACATTAATTTTTCTGCCTTTTCTGCTGCCAGTCTGTTTCTCTTTTCATCATATATTAATCCAGCACTGCTAAATAATCTCTCGCTTGGTACGTTTGTTGGAGGACAGGCTAAATGTTTCCTTGCAAGTTTACTCAAGTATGGATAGATATTCTGCGTTTTTCCACCAACTAATAGGATTGTCACATGCAGCCAGGCGTTTTTTCTTGGTGATAGCTCTCGATCATTTTACTACATCTTTTGACATCGCGTAGGTCTCGTCATTGCTGCTTGACTCAAGAAACTGAGAGACAGATTCTGTGATAGATTTGCTTGTTGAAGGTGTTGGTTCTGTCACTGAAACTTTATTCTTTTGGTGGGTGGCGAAGCGACAGATTCAAGAGATTGAAGCTCTTCAACTGCTTTGCCAAGTGATGATTTAACTCGTTCTAATGTACTAGGTGAAAATAACTTAGCTTTGTAACGTGGATCTAAGTAGGTTGCAAGAGAGTAACTTCATACAAGAACAGCCTCTCGTCTTGTCGCTTGCATCACTTTTGCGCACAATGAACTAGTTCTATTAATATAGTAGAATTTGATAATTTCCGCTTATTAATGACATTTTATCTCAACGGTCCACATCCGCACGACATCCGCAGTCCAAAGTGCGGATGCGGATGCGGGTGCGGATGCGGATGCGAAAAATGTGCGGATGTTCCGCGGATGCGGATGCGGATGTGACCTACATCACTAATATATACATATATATATATATATATATATATATATATATATATATATATATATATATATATATATATACCCACACCGGAAAGCTAGTGGTAGAGCACCGGGCTACTAATGTGAAGGTCTGGGTTCGAATCTCGGATCGGACCTCAGATTTCAAATTTTAAGGTGCCTCCCTGGGTCTCTCCTTGGTGAGGTAATGGTTCAGATCCCACATAAAGCTGTAGGTCCTCTCCATCTCCTGACCTTTGCTCTTACGAAGTAGATTGAACAACCTAAATCATTATTATTTAGTGTGTGTGTGTGTGTGTGTGTGTGTGAGAGAGAGAGAGAGAGAGAGCGTATTTGCGATATTGTATATTGATTGTCTTTCTTCTTTCCCGACTGATTTTTAATTTCATATATTTAATTTCACTATATCCAGAATGGGAAATGCATGTAGAAAAATGTTGACACTATCCATCACACCTTTAACTTGTCACATTTTTATATCTTCATAATGATAATGATTATGATAATAATAATAATAATGATAATAATAATGATAATAATAATAATAATAATAATAATAATAATAATAATAATAATAATAAAATAATAATAATAATAATAATAATAATAATGTCTGTTAAAAACGAACATTTTATATATAAATACGGGTTGCATTCTCCGTAGATTTTATGTAACTATTGAAAAAAGCAAAAAACACAAATGGAATGCACGGCGATATGAAAAAAAAAAAAAAATCAATAAATACTTGATTAACTCCCTTGACCTTGCATAGGATGATACCTACTAGAAGTATCCGCAATAATAAGTTATAATTTAGTATAAACATAGCGAAAATGTAATTATGAAGAGAAAAATACAAGACAGCTCTAATGTTATCTAGAAGGATTGTTGTCTCTGTGTATATAAATTGCCATACATAGTAACCGCATTGCAGCTGATACAGTCATTCTACGTTTTGCACGCACGAACTTTTTCCTGTTCTTTCAATGCATTGCGATATAGTTTTGTTCGCATTAATCTTATCGATTTGATGTATGTCCGCTGTTACGATCTATAATAAAGGTTAGCAGCTGCTCGGGGAAGGATGGGAGTTTTAAGATATATATAATATATATATATATAATATAATATATATATATATCTACAGTATATATTATAAATAAACTTATAGTGGTAATTCGTGGTGAAGTTAAGCAACAGTGGATCTCGGTTGTAGTTCAAGGGGGACGTTCTCTGCGTCCAAATGATGTAGCAACCCGGATCCAGTGGAAAGTTGTAGATTCCCTCCATCACCTGAAGTTACGAAGGAGGTTAAACAACCCCCAAAAACAACAACAACAACAACAACAACAACAACACAACAACAACAACACGAGTCACGAGCGAAAAAGAAAGAAGACAGTTTGGTGCCCTGTTTCATGCAACGTTCCTCCGTAGGTCTGTTTTTCGCACGAAAGAGAGAAAGAGAAAGGAATGAGAGTAAGTAAAAGGGAGAGAAAGAGAGAGAGTTAAGGAGAAAGAGAGCCAATGAAGCGTTATAAAGTAGTCCCAAACGCTCGCAAAAAAGATCTCATTCCAGATAAACCAGAGGACGGCGTTTGGCGTCCGAGCGAGTCGCGCAACAACGAGAAAAACCAACGAATATAATTCTATTTTGGAACCGTTTAGGGACAAAAGCGTTTCGTATTTCTCGTCTTTTTTGGCACAAACTCACAAACGAACACGAAACTAATGATATTTGCCCGAAATAATAGGTATAAATAAGGGGTCTTCTTCTTTGACGAAACCCAAAGCCACGATTTGTTCCTGAGTTTACCCCTCCCCCCCTCTTATTTTGATTTTATGTCGAACCCCGTAGAAAAGTTTTACTTTCAAAGAAGTAGAATGACAGAGGTTTAAAATTAGTACGTAATGTCAGTGAAATGACTCGATCGTAATTATCAGTTTATACGAGAAGTTAGTCTCAATAATGTTTCTCTAATACAAGTTTTGTGATTCTGTAACATGAATTACAGTTTACGTGTATGTACCGTAATAGCTGCTACAGTAAATAAGGTTTCTTGAACTGTAAATATTTACCAAATTTCCCACATAATCAGATATAAAGCTTCGATTCGCGTGTTGTGTTAAATTAATATTTAATCATAACATAAATAGGGTAACGTGTTTCACAGGTTTAACAGCTTTGATTAAAATAAGCTTTATAGACTTCTTTTCTTCAAATATAATAAATGTAATTCATATATATATTACATGTGTGTGTGTGTGTGTGTGTGTGTGTGTGTGTAAATTTGCATGCGGATATATTTAGCATCACTTATTTTTAAAGTTTGCAACCTGTAACAAAATCCTAGACTTGAAACTATATTGGGAAAACTTATCAATTATTTACCTGTAAGTATTATACTCTCTCTCTCTCTCTCTCTCTCTCTCTCTCTCTCTCTCTCTCTCTCTATATATATTATATATATATATATATATATATATATATATATATATATATATAGGGTGAACCAAATGTAGGTGGACAGTAAATGATAACGTTTATTTTGAGAATACATATTTAATTTTTTTGTATACTATAATACAAATAAAATTTAAATAAATTTAGTTATAATATTTAATATAATATAACACAAACACCATAGTTATAATGAACACCATAGTTATAATATAATATAACACAAACCGTATTCAACCTACTGTCCACCTACTTTTGGTTCACCGTATATATATATATATATATATATATATATTATATATATATATATATATATATATAAGTACAACATGAGTAATTAACGCCCAAGTGTTAATAATACGGGACTG
Source organism: Bathynomus jamesi (assembly GCA_023014485.1). NCBI lineage: Eukaryota > Metazoa > Arthropoda > Malacostraca > Isopoda > Cirolanidae > Bathynomus > Bathynomus jamesi. The sequence continues at coordinate 586,897 of JAJOZX010000273.1, read as the reverse complement.
TATCTAAATGCAATTTAGTCGTAATTAGACGCTCTTTTCATCTCCGATGTGTTATCATTAATGACCCGCCGACCAGTCCACAATCCCGTGCAGCGAGATAAGATCTTAATTACTTGAGATGTGAACCATAAGTTTTGTGTTCGATGGACGGAGTATTGCGAGCCTTGATTACTAAGTTAATCCGGGCTGTTCGCTCCCTGTGAAGAATTTCGTGGAAGAATTTTATTCAGAACGGTAGTTTCACTTAGGATTCGAGTCGGTATGAGAATATAAATGTACGCCAGTCATTTCTTTGCAAACTGAAGAAAATCTGGAACGTGATCTACTGAACTTTTTTTGAAAATATAAACAATAGCGTAATGGCGTATAATGTATGGTAATAATACTATTCAGTATTAATACGATACAGTGATATAATATGATTCTTTCGATGGACTTTATACTCTTAGCATCTCCTGAAGAAGACTTTGCAAACTGAATTGAAATGTCGAGAATTTTTATCAGTCATTCGACCATTATATTGAAGAATGAGTGAACTTTTTTATACTATATTGGCTTAACTACTTCATTACCAATTCGCTTCATAAACCAATTTTTTTTGTAAAGACACAGATCATATCAAAGCGGGGACCTACAGCTTTACGTGGGATTCGAACCACATCATCTAGACGCAAAGGTTGGTCTTCCATCCAACTACGAGCCAGACCCAATGTAACTTAACTTCGTTGATCTACGGGAAGTGGTGTAGCAACGTGGCCGCGACGAAATCCTCATAAACCAGTTATGGAAAGCCTGGAAATCACTTAATTAATGTCTCTCTTTTACGTTTACAATTCCAATAAGTTTTATTTTGGTTGACAATCAAAGATAAAATTATTCATTTTTACTGTTATCAATTAATTTTCTTAGATATGTATGGCCAAATTCTTACGCAGGTTATATTACGCCTTAAAGATAAGTCCTCTTTCTTATGGGTGCCATACACATCACTCATGCGTAATTTGACAAAAAGAGTGTGTGTGTGTGTGTGTATATATATAATCAGAAACTAATATCAAACACTATCTCAGAACAGAAAGCTAATAATTATAATAATAATAATAACAATAATAATAATAATATTAATAATAATAATAATTGAATCGTGTAATAATTGTGGAAGCCTTTTATTTCCAAAATTTCTTTTGCCCTTCCCGGAAGGGTAAAGTTTTCCCTGAAATTTTAAGGTCACATTGATTCATTTAACAAACAATGATGCGACAAATGAATTGGAAAGTCTTAACAAGTTGTTAGTTTTTGCAATCTCTTTTAGATGAATTTTGGGATACGTTCAAATATTTCATGCACTGAGTTTTTATCAAGCTAAAGTTTAATGGTTTTTCTAACCAGAATGTTGAACCAAAATATTGTCACCAAGATGTTTTTGGAAATAAAAAAGTTTTTGTAGCCAGAATTTTGAAAAAAAAAAAATTTTTTTTTTTTTGGTAACCAGAATTTTGAAAGAAAATTTTTTTTCGTAATCAGAATTTTAAATAAAGGTTGTTGTTGTTTTATATATTATATATATATATATATATATATATATATATATATATATATATAGAGCCACAATTTTGAAACGAAAGGTTTTTGTAACCAGAATTAAAAAGAAAGAGGGTTTTTAATCGGGGGATTCTTTAAACAGGAGACACTTTAAAAGGTTTGTATTTGTTTATTAACTGAAATAAAAGCATGAAATTTGTACCTTCTCTACGCATGGAGAATTAGTCCTTTTATGCAACGTACTCTATGCGATGTCTTCTCAGCTCATTAACTGAACAACAAAATTTTGCAGTACTCTGGACAGAGTATCTGTTGAAATCTGACAAATTTCTTGTTCAACTGATGCTTTCAATTCTTCGACTGTGTGTGGATGGTGTTCACACAATCTATCTTTTAAATAACCTCTCAGATAAAAGTCAGAGGGGGATAAGCTCTGGGGGATGTTAGTGGCCATGATATTCCTTTATCATAAACTGCAGGAAATCTGTTGAACAAGTCTCTTCCATCGAAAGTATCGTGTAAATATCTTGAACTGAAAGAACATCATATAGATCATATTTTCCACTAGGGGACTAGTTCCCCATGGGTAGAGAAAACACAATGAAAATTTAATACTTTTACTTCAATTAATAAAAGAAATAAGAACCTTTTGAAATGTCAGATGTTTGAGAAATCACCCAATATAACTCCTGGAATTTTAAAGAATATATATATATATATATATATATATATATATATATATATATATATATATATACTTTACGTGTAATTGCATTGGTGAGAAGACATCTGTATACATAGATGCAGAAAGCAAGGCATTAAATATATAGCTTTGGGATTCTAATCCAACCCCATATTGAACTTGAAAGCCACTAATTTAGGGAAACAACAGACGAGATTATTAGAGCAACTGTTGGCGTAGATTAATTTCCATTCATTGCTTCTCCTTGTATGGAAATCTCTTAAGAAGTCTTTGTTACAGACGTAACTTTGAATCCCTTTCGCTGTAGTCATCCTTTGCTAGTTTATTTGTGTCAAACACTTTCTCTCATCTCATATCACACGAGGGTCTGTGCTTCCTCTGTCTTTAATTATATATATATATATATAATATATATATATATATATATATATATATATATATATATATATATATCGGTGGTAAAAACCATTATTATTTAATGAAGGTTTTTAGCAAATACCTGTTTTTAAAAAGAATATCCATTCAGATTAAGTAAAATCTCTTCCCCCTCTCCCCTCCCAACTTATGTAAATCCCTTTACCCAATTACACTGTAAAAGATATGGTAGACTGACGAGGGTTAGGGACACGCTGGAAGAACTTCTGAGAGAAATCATCATGAGAAGAACCCTCTCTCTCTCTCTCTCTCTCTCTCTCTCTCTCTCTCTCTCTCTCTCTCTCTCTACAGCTGTTGCTTTACCCACATACTAGTTCTCCTCAGAGACATAGAAAGAGTCAGTCTTAACCCTCTAACGCCGACTGAGTCGAATGCGTACCGTTTCAAATACACGCATTTAGACTTAACCCTACAAAAATGTTCGGTGTTAAAGGGTTAAATAACTATAAATATTATTTTCTGAACTAACACTTAACTAATGAATAGTTATAATTTGAAGATTCCCCCCTTCTTTATATACCTTTGATGTACGCCATTAACAACACCCCAGCAAAGCTCGAAGAAAAAGTGAACAGCTCACGTGACCTTCTACTTTTAACACCATAAACAAACAATAGTGTCACGACAGTAAACATCATATTTCATTTTTGTGTATGTGGAGTCAGAGGAATAAGAAACCACATAATTCAACATATATATATATATATGAGGATGTCATTAGACGAAAGCGCTTGAGCACCACTTTGTGTTTCTTTTCCCTTCGTGGTTTTATTCATCATAAATATTTTTCACGTGTCACTTTCGCGAAATAATTTTCATATATATATATATATTAGTGATGTAGGTCACATCCGCATCCGCGGAACATCCGCACATTTTCTCGCATCCGCGTCCGCGTCCGCATCCGCACTTTGGACTGCGGATGTCGTGCGGATGTGGACCTTTGAGATAAAACGTCATTAATAAGCGGAAATTATCAAATTCTACTATATTAATAGAACTAGTTCATTGTGCGCAAAAGTGATGCAAGCGACAAGACGAGAGGCTGTTCTTGTATGAAGTTACTCTCTTGCAACCTACTTAGATCCACGTTACAAAGCTAAGTTATTTTCACCTAGTACATTAGAACGAGTTAAATCATCACTTGGCAAAGCAGTTGAAGAGCTTCAATCTCTTGAATCTGTCGCTTCGCCACCCACCAAAAGAATAAAAGTTTCAGTGACAGAACCAACACCTTCAACAAGCAAATCTATCACAGAATCTGTCTCTCAGTTTCTTGAATCAAGCAGCAATGACGAGACCTACGCGATGTCAAAAGATGTAGTAAAAATGATCGAGAGCTATCACCAAGAAAAACGCCTGGCTGCATGTGACAATCGTATTAGTTGGTGGAAAAATACGCAGAATATCTATCCATACTTGAGTAAACTTGCCAGGAAACATTTAGCCTGTCCTCCAACAAACGTACCAAGCGAGAGATTATTTAGCAGTGCTGGATTAATATATGATGAAAAGAGAAACAGACTGGCAGCAGAAAAGGCAGAAAAATTAATGTTCCTTAAGCATAACCTTCCTATAATTAAGTTTGAACATTAAACGATGAACATCTTAGTTTACTTTATTTTAATTACTCATTTATAAATATGCCTAATAAAACTTTAAACTTAATATAAATAGTTATGAAGCTAATTAAAGATCTCTTTCTATAAGGGTGGAGGTTGGGGAAAGAGGTCGGTGGGGGTGCATTTGAGTTGGGTTCACGTCCCGCATCCTGGTAACACAATTATGGTTTCTAATTGTGGCTGAAACTCAACAAAATATAACGAATTTATTTGCAGACGAATTCACTAATTGATTTCTATATTAGTTAGATGCTTGATATTATTTTATATGTTCAGAGAAAAGTACAGCAATTATTCTACAATTAATCAATTATATTACATTATAGCTACAGCTCTCTCTATATAATAACTTATTATATACGTTAAACACAACAAATCTCGAATATATCCTAAAAAATAACGAAAATGTAGACATTCGCATCCGCATCCGCGGATGTTGAAATCAAACATCCTCATCCGCATCCGCGGATGTGAAAAAAATGACATCCGCTACATCACTAATATATATAATTATATATATATATATATATATATATATATATATATATATATATACACACACACACACTCAAAGGGTTGCCAAAGTAAATAGACACCATGATGATTGTCCTCAAGAACAAAGGGAAAGCTCATCAATGGAATGATAGAACGTGTGTCAGCTTTACATAATGGAAACGGGACAGCAACACGATTCTAAATATATTGAATTCACTAAATCTGTTATTATTTATTGACTTTTATTATCAAATCAAAAACTATGGGAAAAAACCGAAGGTGTCTATTTACTTTTGTCAACCTCTTTATATATATATATACAGTGTGTGTGTGTATATATATATATATATATATATATATATATATATATATATATATACACACACACTGTATATATATATAAAGAGGTTGCCAAAAGTAAATAGACACCTTCGGTTTTTTTCCCATAGTTTTTGATTTGATAATAAAAGTTATATATATATATTTATATATATATATATATATATATATATATATAACGATTAACTCGCTATAGCGGCCTCGCATGCTTTATACCATTAATTGTCTTCTTTAGTGAGTTTCAAAGTCTTCTGCAAAAGGGTTTCGTTTCATTTAAATTTGGTTTTAAAAATTCGAACAGCGCAAATTATAGCATCTGAGGATTCATTAATTCAACCTCAAGAGAATGAAACGAAATGAGACGACTGTTTTGGGAAGAGGTCTTCCCGAATTGCATTTTAGTTCTCATTCCTCAAAGCTCGCAATTTACAGCTCCCAGGTTCGATCCGTAATTGCAATTTGCTTGTGTTAGTGGGTGATAGAGAGGGAAAAATGAATTATTCTTTCGTTTTACGATTTCACTGTAAAGTTCGTTCGTTTCCCCTCCCCCCTCCCCTCGCCCCCTCCCCATTTTGCTTTCGCGCTTTAGAGAATATGTACGCCGCATGCGTCGTTTGTTTTCTGAACGTATTGTAAACATTTGTGAACGCTTGTTAACGTTTCGTGAACGCTAGATAATGTATGAGCGATTATGTACACTACATTCTCTATGCATGGAGTTTCTCTTCTGTAGGAATATTATATACTACTTTCTGTAACTTTTCGTGGGATATATTGTTTCGTAATTGTTCGTTATATATATACTATATATATATATATATATATATATATATATATATATATATATATATATATACACTGTATATAACCTCTCTTTGATGTTCATGGGTTATATAAGAACCTTTGTTAACAATGGTAATAAGTTAATGATTTATTATTAAAATTTAATGACGAAATAGTGAAATTACTCTTTAGTTCAAAAGCTTCTCTTGCTCCCCTAATTATAAATAATTTGATGTCCATTTCCCCTATTTTCTTAATTATATAATTTTTAATTATATTTAACTAGCAATTCTTTAATAAAGTTAATTAACAAAGTTTTTCGTTAATAAATAAGGTTCTTTAAAATGCGAATATCAAGTGTTTTAATTGTTATTGAAAGTGAAAATTATGGCAACAAAATTTTACTTTTCCGCGCCATACTTTGTGGAACTTGAAACAAGGCAGGCCAATTTACATCATCACGCACGTTCCTGTATTGATTAAAATGCACCCTTGTCCATTCTTCTCTATCCATTATTACATTGCAGTGGCTGTAGTCTGGTTAATGCTTTAAAATTGAAGTTAATTAAGGCAAATTGCATGATTTTAGTCCATTTAAATGCTTCATTTTTAGGTATATGTAGTGATAGTTGGTAAGAGATCCTAATTTGACTAAATAAAGGACTCCTCCTGCATTGTGGATCCTCAATTATTTCGTTTGTGTAGGAGACAGGAAACCATAACTATACTAGTAATTAGTTTTAACTAGTCTTTTTAAAATGATTGCTTTCTTGATCAAAGAGAAATTCTATATAGGGTCTTTTTCATTACTGTTATTTGTGGGTTTCCAAATTCTTACACGTCGTACAAAGTCATACAAAAAAAAAAACATCCTTTTCATGGAATCCAAAGTATATAAAAGATACATAAATGTCTTTATTAAGTAAATTAAGATATTTTATTCAAACAAAGAAAGAAATATAAATTTTTAAAAAAATGTCCATGTTAAAAATATGTTATTTTAGCGGAAAAAATAACAAAACCTATTTAGAATTTTAAAAATATGTTACTATATATACACTTCAGTTTTACGCATGTAAAATTCTTTTGTTTTATTACACAAAACCTATATTGGAAATATGTTAGATATTTACAATAACCTGATAATTTTTCTTTGAATTTAGGTAACAAAAGGTACCATTTACATTTATTTATGATAAATATAATGCTCGAAGAGGGTCGTCCAAAATTCGCGATTGGGATTGGCTTTGTTCTAACCTAGCTAGTAACGTAGCAAACCTGCAAGTTTAAACTTGTCAGCGCACGTTATGGAATTCATACCGAAATTGTTGATATTTGAAGTTTGCATTTCTTAAAAATCACAGTGAAAAAAATAGTAAAATAAATAAATATATTTCGCCTAAGAGTCACTTTTGGACCACTCTGTATTAAGAAAATTATTCGCAAAAGCTAATTACTTATATTTTCTTAAAGTTACGCTTACTGACATTTCTAATTTACAAACTTGTTAAGATATTTATAACGTTAAAAATAATATATAATTACTACGAAATTATAATTAACAAACTGGAAACTGTAAACAATGTTGCCATACGCCGAACTTATATATTAAAGTAATACATAGAAAAATAGATTGAGCAATGCAATTATAAGTTTATTGTTGTAAGATGGGGTTCGAAGCATTTATGAGAGTTAGTCATCTTGGCTGAAAAAAGGCGTCTGAAAATAAACATAATTTTATAGCGCTGTTACGTAAAATATGTTCAGAAGTATCTCGTTAATTAACCAGTTAAAAATATTTTTACAAAAAGCAAAAGTGGCAACTCCATTTAACATAAAGAAAATTTTTAAAACAGAAAATTAATATTTTTGCTAAGACCAGAATCATCTTCAAAAATACCAAACCAAAACCATAAATGCTAGTTAAGATTAAGGCAGTTACTTCTTTTTTATATGCACGAAGGAGGGGCCAAGGACTTTATTACTTAAAGTAATAAAGACCTTTATTATTTAAACACAGCCTTAATATTGAAACGTATCTTTAAAGTAACAATAGCTAAATTAATCCTCTAACCGCAACTCGATGTTTTATTTCACAAACAAAAATTTTCTTTACAACCAAATCTTCACTCTGTGAAAATCACAACAGCTATTATTCATATTATAAGCTCTCTGGTTTAATATATATATATATATATATATATACAGGGTGTTTGAAAACTTTCTGTACAAATTGTAATGGGGGATAGGCAATACCAAGACTAACCCTTTTCGTCTATAAGTGTATGTCCGCTGACGTCACCATTCGGCGCGAGAGGGCGCCGCTGCAATTGGCTAAAAGGTGAGTGGGCTAGACTCGCGCTTGCCGCGGGCATTCTTAAATCGGACGTAGTACGCGTAACATGGAGCGCTTCACGACTGCTGAGATGGCTGACATGCATATGGTGTATGGGGCTGCCAATGGAAACGGAAGAGCTGCTGTGAGGTTTACCGACAGCGCTTCCCAAACAGACGTGTGCCAAACCACCAAACGTTTGCGCATTTGCATCGGCGACTACGAGAAACTGGAACATTCCATGCAAACATGCATGACACTGGTCGGGAGAGAAACGTGCGCACTCCTGACATGGAAGAAGAAATCCTACGGCGATTTGAGGACAATCCAAGCGCAAGCACGCGAGGTGTTGCACGTATCCTCGGTGTGAACCACGACCTGGTCTGGAGAGTGTTGCACGAGCAGCAGTTACATCCGTTTCATCGTCAGAGAGTCCAGGCATTACAACCTCGGGATTACCCTCTTCGTGTGGAATTCGCACGCTGGTTTCTGCAGCAGACAGCGGTGCAGCCTAATTTTCCGGCTTATGTGCTGTTCTCAGATGAGGCCTGTTCACACGTGAGGGTGTGTTTAACATGCACAATTCTCACGTGTGGGCGCACGCAAATCCACATGCTACACGGGTGCATGCTCATCAAGAACGGTTCGCCGTCAATGTTTGGGCGGGTATCGTCCATGGCAAGTTGATTGGGCCGTACCTGCTGCCTGCCCGACTCGACGGGCGGGTTTATCGGATATTTCTTGAAGAAACGTTGCCGGAACTGCTGGAAGATGTTCCCGTGGCTATTCGTAGACGAATGTGGTTTCAACACGACGGGGCCCCAGCACACTCAGCAACGATGTGCGGGATTATCTGAACGCCACTTTTGGGGACCGATGGATAGGCCGGGGTGGGCCCGTAGCCTGGCCACCGAGATCGCCCGATTTAACATGCCTCGATTTCTTCCTGTGGGGACACATGAAGAACCTCGTGTAAGAGACTCCCATTTACTCAGAAGAAGACCTCGTAGCAAGAATCGCTGTCGCCGCTGGAACTGTTCCCGAAATGCCGGGAATCTTTCGACGTGTACGTCGGTCAATGCTTCGACGCTGTCGGGCATGCATTGATGCTACCGGTCGCAACTTTCAGCACCTTCTTTAAAT
>JAJOZX010000273.1:565000-572500 GCA_023014485.1 Bathynomus jamesi | reverse complement strand
GCATAAAAAAAACGTAAAAGTGGGTTTCGTCACTGAACCAAATACAATATTGATAATATTGGTGGGATCATTCTCAATCAGAGCAGAATGTTCAATCGCAAACTCCAAAACTTTGACCTTGACTTGTGCGATTTCTAAAGGATATCTCTTAGAGACTTCTAAAGGATATTTAAAAGACAGGATCTTCAAGGAAAATCCCACGATAATAAAATCTCTAAAAGCAGCGATTGAACGTAAAACCAACTCTATTTCTACAGAAACGCTCGAGTCCGTGACGCTCGAGTCCGTGACGCTTGAGTCCGTGATAAGAAATTACACTGCTCGAATTCGTCACGTGATTTCGCAAAGGTGTTGGGGTAGGTGGGACAATGTGAGGGTGGTGTATGTATGTCTGTACAAGCCTACTACCGTCCTTCCGCAAAAATCGTGTCAAGTTTCACGAACAAAGTCAATCCATTGATTTTTAATTACGTGTACAGTAAAGAATAACTCCTTCACCCATATATATATATACTGTGTGTGTGTGTGTGTGTGTTGTGTGTGTATATATATATATATAAATTTCTTAATCTCTGTTTCCTCCATAGCTATTCCGATAAGGAAATTCGTCCCGGTGAGTGAAACGATCAGGAATGACGGACTGATGACTCTGGTGACACGTGAAAATACAACGACCATTCTATCATGCGATCACTGTTGATCGGGGCTCGAACCATGATTGATGACACCACTCGTAATTCGGAAGATGGGCTCGCACGGGAGCGGGAGATCTTATTCACGACTCAGCCAAATGGAAACAGACGATTTTTCGTCTAAAAACGGAGAACAGAAAATCGAATTTATTTTGGTTTTTTGCTTTTTCTCCGGTTTTTTTTTTATTATTTATTGATTTATTTATTTATTTATTTTTGGGTGTGTTTTCTCATATATACTTTATGCATTTTGTTTATATTGTTTCGTTTTAGATATCTGGTTTATTTATCGTATTTTCCGTGGTAAGAATTTTTATTTTTTTTTTTACTCCGTCCACACACAATTTTGTTTGCAAAAAACTTTGACCGAAGTTCGTTATCTTTTTAGACGAAGTTTCTATGTCTTTGTTGTTGTTGTTGTTGTTTTTAAAGTTATCATTTGCGTTACCTACAGAGGGTTGACAAAAGTAAATAGACACCACGATGATTCTCCTCAAGAGCAAATGGCAAAGCTCATCAATGAAATGCTAGAACGTGTGTCACCTTTACAAATGGAAAGAGGAAAGGACCACGATTCTAAATATATTCATTCAATAAATCTGTTATTATTTATTCACTTTTATTATCAAATCAAAAACTATGGAAAAAAACAAGGGTGTCTATTTACTTTTGTCAATCATATGTACTCTAGAGCAGGGCTTCTCAAACTTTTGTCACTTGCGACCCCTTTGGATCAGACAAATTTTTTCGCGACCCTTCACTTAATGTCATAAAAGCAATAGGTACTAACACTGTATATTTATGAAAAAAATAATATTTTCAAATGTTTCTGCGACCCCCAATAATATTTACGCGACCCCCTGAGGGGTCGCGACTCCTAGTTTGAGAAGCGTGGCTCTAGAGTAGTCAATTTTTACTGTTTTTCTTTTAATATTAAAATTTTGTATTCCAATACTACCATAATTGTATGGTGAACGCATAAAATTTGAACAGCAGCCAATAATTGCATGTTTCTTCTGACAAACGGACCGCCATGACTTCTTTCCACTGATAAGTCGTGTAAAGAAATGACACATTCTTTACAAGATGATGAGGTTGTTGGTTGCGTAATTTTGCCTATGCACTACCCGTCAGGATTATATGACAGAGTGAACCTACAGCTTAACCTGTAATCTAAACCTCGAGTCGCTACTTCATCTGAATGCGGAAGGCGGCCACCCATTGTACCTACTAACCAGATCTAACGTTGTTTATCTTTGACGGGACGCGAGCACTTTACGAGAAGTGTTCGTAATTAGTATTAGATATCCATGAGGGAGTTGAAAGAGTGAAATGTTTTGGTAAGTCTGAGGAATGATTCACTTTTATTGTAATAAAATTTCTGAGTATTTTCGTAAAACAAATGTATACTGTTCGCTGCCATACTATTAATTTATTATTTACTGGCCACGAACATATATTTGTCACCCCCTGTAGTATAATTATAACCATAAATAACCAAGAACTATTATTAAAAATCCTACAACTTTTAAAATTTTAAAATTCGCATTTAAGATTTTAAAATTTGCATTAATAATTACGGAAAAATGGAGAATCCAAGTCAAGAAAACTAGAAATGACATATTTTCATCTACGAAATATTTATCCCAAAGAGTATGTGTCCACATTTCACGTCATTCTACGGTTAATAACGGCATATTACATGACAAATGCTTATCCTACACTTTATTTACCTAAAATGTTTGGTTTTCATTTCTCGTCGAAGATAGAAAAATTCTACAAAGATTTTTTTTTTTCACTTTATTAAGGGTTATTTGTTGTTTTGTTTACTTAGCAATTGAGCTTCACGCAAGCGAATAGAAACTTAGAATGAACGCTGTAAATTATAACGTAAAAATAATGGAGAAAAGCCTACAAACACGCATGAATAACGTTATAAAATGAGTCTAACTATATATGTATCATTCAGCGTTTGTAGTTAGAAAAAAAAAATTACAATGAATAACAAAGCATTTTTATTTCGTTGAATATTTTTTTAAGTAATTTGTTTTCAGTGGTAAAGTAAATTGTACAATTTTATTTTGTTTAATATATGAAGTTAGTATATCGCGTATATTGTTTTTAAGTTCATATGAATACATAATTTATATTTACGAGAAAAGGCAGTGTGTTCAAATATATATATACACAACACATATATATATAGAAAGAGAGAGAGAGAGAGAGAGAGAGAGAGAGATTTATCCACCAGGATCACTGCTATAATAATAGATGGTACGTAACAAAAAAAAAAAAAGCCACTAAAAAAAAAAAAAAGCCAAAATCCCCAAACTGACAAATGAGTGAAAATTCCGTTCCAAACAAGACCTTTAAATAGGTAAAAATAAAGTCTAAGTCTTAATTTTCTCTGAACTGAAAATCCAGTTTTTTTGGCTTTACGTCTAAAATTTCACTTAAAAGCTTTTCTTTGTGGATAGATTTTCTTTTCCAAATTTCGCAACGATTACGATATACAGACAGAAAATAAACGCAGGGATGTTACGTCAACATGAAGAAGACTCCTTTTTGACGAGAAAAGTGAGGTAAAAAAAAAAAAGTGAGGAGAAGAGACAAGAGAGAGGTCAGAATACAAAAGAAAGATCGCAAATAAAGATAGAAAATGATAAAGAAGATGTAAAAAAGATAGAGAAAAGAGGTCTCGAAACGAGGATAAAAAATTTAAAAAATGTACGAAGTGAGGATAAAAGAATGAGGGAAGAAAAAGTAAAAATAAGATTCAAGATAAGAGAATGGAAGTGAGATGCCAAACCACTAAACGAGAGAAGTTATAGAAATTACGGTTAACGTATACCCAAAAATACACTGCAGGTTAGCCCAAGAAAGGAAGTCAGAAAAAAAAAGAGAGGGAATGAAAGAAACAGACTCATTTAAAATAAAGACAGCTAAAAACTCTTACACTTATGAGGTTAAGCTTTATCACAGCAACAGTACTAACACTAGTAGTAAAATCTTCTTCCTCCGCCTGTCTCTTCTTCCTCCGCCTGACACCTCTGACAGAAAAAGTGGCGACAAAAGAAGTATAGGAAAATAAGAAAAGGGGCAATTAAAGAGAAACGCTTTTCAGTACTTTTACACCATGCGTGCACTTATTTTGTGTACCCAGTTGGTCATTAGAAGGAATTGTGGATCAAATGTAGAATTCGGACCCCAGCCTTTTTTAGTTAGCTTTATAAGGCTAACTAACGAAAATATCATGACCTAACCTAACCAATCGTCAAGGGCGTACAGTTAACCTAACGATTGGTTAGGTTAGGTCGTGATATTTTCGTTAGTTAGCCTTATAAAGCTAACTAAAAAAGGCTGGGGTCCGAATTCTACATATGATCCGGAATTGTAAAGTAAAGCACAGCCTCAGAGCCACACTCTACCAAATTTTGGAAAGATTTTCATTTGCTTTATTATTGAACAAAAACAGACATAATTTCATCGCCGCATTCTTTTACTAATGAAGATAAAAATAACCTCGATGCGAGGGTGAATAATTAATATGAAAATGTGTGTGCTGTGGGGGTTATTTAACCTTCCTAATGGCAAAGGTCATGTAACGGCTGGGACCTACAGCTTTACGTGGGATTCCAACCACGGGTCGCTATATTAACACATTAGCGCATAAGGTTTTAATTTGCAGATACTTGGCTTATTTTTTCTATATTGTCTTAGAAACCTCAATAGAAGTGTGTGTGTGTGATTTTGGGTGTTAAACGGTTCAAACGTTATTACTATACTTAGTAACAATGGCTTCTAAGCCTTTGCCTACGTGTAACACTTTATTTCCCATAGTATGATTAAATTTCCTATTATCACAACTATATGAATGATTTACGCTTATCGACCTTGAATTGTATTTACATTTGCTAAACCATGTCACCAAGTTATTGAAATCGTGCTGCAAATTATCCTTATCCTGTCCGCTGATTAACTTGCCAGTAATTTTAGTATCTCGGACAAATTTTGAAATTTTACTAAAAAAATACGCGTCAAGATCAGTAATATATACAGTATTATGAAAAAAACTGGCCCCCAAAACTGACCCTTGCGGGAAACTGCTAATTGCATTATCCCGCCCCTGTTATTACTATCCCTTTTTTTCTACCCTTTTACAAATTATGAATCCAATTTTTCCTAACAACTTCTTATGCAAAACTTTTTAAAAAAGTTTTTGAAAACAACAACAACAACAATAATATTAATAATAATAATAATAATAATAATAACGATGATGATGATGATGATGATCTACAGAGCTACAGAAGCTAAGGCTAACAAAGACTTTAAGATCCACTCTAAGGTTAGCCCGAGAGAAAGGAAAGAGTAGGGGGTTAAGAGAAGAGAATAAGGGGTTAAGTAAGTAGCAACACCTATCACTCGTGGGTTAACATTCATTCAGAAAAAGAGAAAAAAGACTCACCATCATCATCGCCGGCCACTGCCGACAAGTCGGAAAAATAGTCGAAGAGAATAGGAAAGGGGTGAAAGATGAAAAGAAGTAAAATAAGAACGCTTACAAACCATGCAAACACAGTCTTAACTCACTGTCATACCATGCAAACTACAGACATGCAAGTAAAGATGATGATGATGATGATGATCTACAGCTCTATAGAAGCGAAGGCTAACAAAGACCCTAAGTTCCACTCTAAGGTTAGCCCGAGAGAAAGGAAAGAGTAGAGGGTTAAAAGAAGAGAATAAGGGGTTAAATAAGTAGCAAAACCTATCATTCGTTGGTTAACATTCATTCAGAAAAAGAGAAAGATTCGCCATCATCATCCGCCGGCCACTGCCGACAAGTCGGAAAAATAGTCGAAGAGAATAGGAAGCGTGAAAGATGAAAAGAAGAAAAAAAAAAGAACGTCTACAAACCATGCAAACACAGTCTTAACTCAAAGAAACACTGTCATACCATGCAAACTACAGACATGCCGCGGGCCTGTTCCTGCTGCCTCTCGCTTAGTCCGCGCCGTAGCGGCAAGTCGGGGGGAAAGCGCAAGTAAAGAGAAGATGAGAAGAGTATATAACAAAAGGTAGGTTAGTTTACGCTACGAGCTACATCTAACTTCGTGTTAGTCTAATTTTTATTTCTTTATTTTTTTGGGATGATGATGTTGATGCAGAATAAGAAAAAGAAGAAAAGGGGAAGGAAAGAAGGATTGAGAGGTGGGGGGGGGAGGGGTAGTAAAAGCAATACAACATCCCTACTGAATACGCAACGAGCGATAAAATGAGGGTTGAAAAGGAAGTTTTGAATTACATTCCGAAGGGGAAATGAAGGTACGGGAAGAAGAACCGTGGAACCTTTTGAAAAAAACGGAACCCATTCTGTTCCCCAAAAGTCTCTTGAGGCCATTTCGAAATGGCGAGTTATGAACACTTCAAATATATACATTCTTTCAGTTTTTTTCTTTCCCTCTTTTCAGGGTAAGCAAATATTTTATAAGAAAACCTTTTCCCATTTCGAAAAATAAAATATGAAAGTGTGAAAAATGTGTCATATATATATATATATATATATATAAGCAAACAACCACAATGAAAAGGAAACACAAAGTCCGAGCGCTTTCGTGATATATTCACTGTTCCTCCTTGATAATGTGAATATATCACGAAAGCGCTCGGACTTTGTGTTTCCTTTTCCTTGTGGTTGTTTGCTTATTAATAAGGTCACGTGTTATTTTGTGATTCTAGTGCATATATATATATATATATATAAAGAGAGAGAGAGAGAGAGAGAGAGTTTTTATAATACTTTTAGAAATGTATATGTTAATATTAATTAGTTTGTATACATTAACAAACTAAATTCATTACTCATTGGTTATTATTATTATTATTATTATTATTATTATTATTATTATTATTATTTAAATGCATAATTTTTCATTTCTACAATTATTTATTCGATAACTGTGCAAGTTATAATTAAAACCTAAATGATCCTCAATCTGTAAATGTTGAACTGTAAACTTCTGAAGAGTTGTCATATGTAAAGTGTAGCTTAAGGTAAACGTGTGTGTAGAGTTAATTAGACTGTTGAAAATCAGTATATTTTTCTGCAAAGACCATAAATGCTCACTTTTTCATCTCCGCAAATAATCTCTGCGTACATGGATCACTTTCTAACGCGTCCAGTGAGCTAGTAGTAATTAAACCTGACACGTTACTGAAACATAACCGGGATTACAACGTCTGATCAATTTGACATTCTATCGACAAGTATGTTGTGGGTTAGATTAAATTAGGTTATGTTGGGTTAGGTTATGTTATGGTAGCACAGGTTAGGTTTAGGTTAGGTTTTAAGTTATGTTATGTTAGTTTTTGGAGTGCTAATCCGATGGGTATAGATCCAACGTAACTGTTCGCACACTCAATGCGTTAAACATGAGCTATGTACATTATAATGCAATTGCCCTTACCCACCTAAAAATACAGCGTTTCCAATGTTTCAGAGACGTTCTGTAGGATGTCGGTGATTAGCTGACACCGACCCAAGTGATAATATATATATATATGGCTCAGAACAATCCCCGATGAGCCTGGCGTACCTGGCTATGTGAGGTTGATAGTACAAAAAAACCAACTCCCTACTTCACCAGGCCAACTCGAAAGGAGGGGCGACAAGCTTGACCTTCGTGAAATGAGGAATCATCGCACGGAACATTTGAAAGGTTGAAAGGTTAAATCGAACAGAATTATGGGAACACTAACATTTTCAATGCTGTATCTTTCTGATATCATTTATGGCTTTATGTTG
>JAJOZX010000273.1:555000-560000 GCA_023014485.1 Bathynomus jamesi | reverse complement strand
GAGTCAAGTTTCGATAAGGTAATAAAGTAGCATACAAGTTTACCAAAGATTTTGCGTCCTACCCTTTTTATCTAAATTTGTTTTGAAGGAATTCAAAACAACAGGATCGAGTTGAAAAAGACCTTTGCTTATGTTGAAGTTATTTGAAAGTTGGATAATGGCAGACTCAAGAATATTTCTATTAACAATGTTGCTAGAATGAAATAAAACTGAAGCATTATTCCAATCAATACAGTGGGATAACTCTGCCAAATGGACAAAAAGAGCACTGGACAACTGTC
Source organism: Bathynomus jamesi (assembly GCA_023014485.1). Classification (NCBI taxonomy): domain Eukaryota; kingdom Metazoa; phylum Arthropoda; class Malacostraca; order Isopoda; family Cirolanidae; genus Bathynomus; species Bathynomus jamesi. The sequence goes on along the minus strand of JAJOZX010000273.1, from coordinate 559,719 downwards.
CTGTTCTAACGGAATATTGATGCTGTTTTATACGTGTGTGCAAATCCTTTCCCGTCTGACCTATGTAAAAGGAATCACATTGTTTACACCCAATTTTATAGATAATGCCTAAATTATTGGTAGGGCTATTTTTTACTATGATATTTTTCACAATATTGTTATATGAAAATACTACATTAATATCCAAAAGTTTAAGTACATTAGCAATGCCTAAAAAGCCCGGGAAAAATGGAAGTACTAAAATATTTTTTGACAAAGTACGAGTGTTATTATTGACACGATAGAAAGTTCGTTTGCCTTGTTGAGACAAGATTCCATAAACGCAGATGGGTAACACAGATCACTTCCAATACCGTTGATTTTTTCCAATTCGGCATCGATGTATTCCGGACTGGCGATCCTAAGTGCGCGGAGAAATATTGATGAAAAAATGGCCTTCTTAGTGGGGGTGTCATGTCCCGAGTAAAAGTGTACGTAGGACAAATTGTTTGTTGTTTTCCGATAGATACTAAACTTAAAACCTGGGCTTTCCCTATGTACACGCACATCCAAAAATGGGATTGAATTGTCTTGTTCCACTTCTAAAGTAAACTTAATGGAGGGGACTTGATCATTTAACTGAAGGAGGAAGTTATCCAGGTCACGATTCATGGGCCAGATACACAAAATATCGTCGACGTACCGCAACCAAGGGATGCCAACCCCCAGGATTCTCGGAATGTAAGTAATTTCGAAAAACTCCATATAAATATTGGAGAGGAGGGGCGATAAGGGGTTGCCCATGGCCATCCCAAACACTTGTTGATAATACTCGTTATTGAAAGTGAATTTACAGTCTTTGATGCAAAGCTTAATAAGTTCCAAAACAATGTGTGAAGGTAGTGGCAGGTCATACTTATGTAATTCTTGGGAGAGAAAGTCAAGCATATCATCAATCGGCACTTTTGTAAACAATGAACAAACGTCAAAACTGATCAATCTATCGTTAGTTTCAGTACGTGCATTATTCAATTTTTCAGTAAGATCCATGGAATTTTTTACATGTGAATCAGAGATAGTTCCGAAAATGGGGACAAGACTTTGACAAGCCATTTGGAAAGTTTATAAGTAATAGAGCCCACCGAGCTAATAATAGGGCGCATAGGGTTGCCAGGTTTGTGGGTTTTAATAAGACCGTAAAGGTAGGGCAGAGAAGGTGAAGTGGACATGCAAAGCGGAATTAAGTCCTTATGATCTTTGAGAATGCGTTTCAAGCCACTATTAAATGATTTGATGACGTCATCCTGCGGGTTCTTCCTAAGTTTGCTGTATGTGGCGGGGTCCTGGAGAAGCTCGTTCATCTTTCCGATGTAGTCCACTTTGTCCATAATAACTATGGTGTTAGCCTTGTCTGCTTTAGTAATATGGAGCTCCCATCTTTTTTTAATTGTGAGAGGCCATCGCGAAAACGTTTAGGAAAGTTATCTTCGTAATTACCATTCGCCGCACTATAATAAGATAAAATTAACATCTTTATTTACTGATGTTTTCTGCTAAATCAAAATATATAAAAAAATACGAAATTAACCAAGGAAGATAATGTTAAAATGTAGATTTTTCTTTAAATTTCGTAACTGTTTTTGTCAATAAATTTTATTTGGTAATATTTTGCAACAGTTAACTGAAAAATTAATATTATATAGAAATGAGTATAATAATACTCATTTATATTGTATTTAACTCATCCGTGTGTGTATATATATATATATATATAAAAACCAGGAGTTTCTATAATGTAGTAAACTAACAACAGGAGTAAAAAAAATTATTGTGATTTGATCGTTTATTGGATTTGGATAGCATGGAGCATTATGATGAAGCACGTATGGAAGTTTCGTTTGTACGTTGACCCTCCATGTACTTGGCAATAATACTGTGAGCTGCTCGTACACTAAATGCGTGTCTGGGCGGAGCAGAGCTTTGTAAATAAACAGTGTAACCTTTAATTTCTATGTAAAAATTAATCTATAATGTTAACACTTACCTTTAGATGGTTTCGAACGACGGTTCAGAATCAACCTGCCGTCGACCCCTCTGCAGCATCCCGACTCATTTGCGGGTTTTGGTGGAGGAGGGAATTGCTTTCCGTTCTCTTCCCGCCTTCATAGCCAGCTACGCTGACCTTCATGCCAAAATAACGCCGTCAGTTATTTTGGCAAGACATTAAAAAGTTTCACGGCCCTATTTTGACGACATTTTCCGTCCTTGTTTTCATGCCCCCCTCCCCCGTCCCACGTCCCACCGCAGCTGGGACAGTGCAAAATACGTTTCTTCTCCCATTTCAGTGTGTTTTTATTTCATTTCTAAAGTTAGGGACACCACCTTCGAGTATTTGTCATTCGTATATTATTGTGTACCGCTCGCGTCTTCTTTCCACGGAGTAGTTTCAGAAAATGTACTTGAGACCAGTAGTCTTCCTCTCTCTCTCTCTCTCTCTCTCTCTTTACATATATATATATATATATATATATATATATATATATGCATACAATATAAAATATCTTGCACATATATGAGTATTCCCATATATAGAATATGACTTGAATTTATAGGTATCGGCATTCAGTGAAATATCTCTTTTTTCTGATAGTTTGCATGGATTTTCGCATAAGCGTGCCACTTCCTAGCAGACTTTCATTCCATATCATTACCTTTACAGTCCGTAAAAACGCGCGAAAGAAATCCATAAATTGTAAAGCAACGAGAACCGAGTGTATGGACATATAAACTGCAAGGTTAACGCACATGTATATATATATATATACGTAAAGAATGTGCGCCTTGACCTAAATGAAAATGTTCGTCTCGTTCTTAATCTAATCAATATTAGGAATGGGGAAGCTTTATCTAGTTGGTTGTCTTAAAGCGAATGAACGCTTTCCATGGTCGAAGCTGTACGACTCATTGGAATAACAAGAGAGCCCCCAGCTCTGATTCGAGTGTTTATGTCTTTTGAAAGGGCGAGCAGAGCTCTCCAATCTATATTGCGCTCAATTTTTATTACGTCCTTATGCGTAGTAGGTACGTTTGTTATGCCTTTATTCCCGGAAGTTGCATGGGTTTAGAGTATATCCGTAAAGTAGGTTAGATTGGATTTAGGGTTTAAATAAGTTTTGTACGAAGTTACCACTTAAATGTTACGGAACTTCAGCTCAAATGTAAATCAAACCTTCGTCATTATTTTATTATTGTATACAAATACTGATTTCAACATTATATATATATATATATATATATATATATATATATATATATATATATATATATATATATATGTGTGTGTGTGTGTGTGTGTGTGTGTGTGTGTGTGTGTATAGGTGGAGTGCCAAGCCAAGCTTGATCTTCGTCAGAATGAACAATTCAGGCGGAAGCCAAACCAAGGTTGACCAAGGTTATAGTTTTTAACAAAGGACTGACCATTTTATTTTGTTCGTAACTTTTATTTGTGTTGACTTACCACAATATTTTCTCACTTTTAAGATGTACGCAATAGGAAGGGTTTTTTATTTTCCACTTAAAATATACAGTTTCCACCTACTCACCCAAGCTAAAAGCATTTTCGATAACTGCCCCATCTATTTCGCCATTTCGAAACTCATGTTTGCCGTTTGCCAATCGTGTTCGCTACTTTTGCATTGTTAAAAACAAGATTTTTCGCTTATTGCCATTGCGATTGTGGATATTTAATGTTCCGGGTGTTGAATAGTCCATGGGTTGTTTCTCCACAGTCTATCTTTAAGATAAACCGCTCCCCCACCCGCAAGAAAAAGCAGTTGAAGGGATTAATATTTAGAGAATAGGAGGCCAAAACTAAACGTAACCAATGTGTCCCGGAAAACAGTTTAAAATTACTCTTTTATTAAAGTAAGTATTTTTCAGATATGTTCAGATATATTCGCGATCAGAGGAAATAAAGTATCAACGAAATATATAATCGTTTCACTCGTCAACTGTAACATATTATCAAGTTCTTCTAAACATCCAACCTATGGAACCAAAAAAAAACCTTGAGTGTTTAATACCTCAACTATATATATATACCAGGGAAACATATCTTCGCTGAGACTGGAATTTTCATCAAGATGTTGAAAATTCTTTCATTGAGCAAGTGCCCTCACTTCACGACAGTATTTTCATCAAACTTCGATGCTTGATGAAATACTTTTCGCGGAATTGATTTCTTCAAAACAATTTAATCGAAGTGGGTAGCGCCATCTATTGGAGGAAATGTTAATTAAATTCCATTTCGGTTTATTTTCATATACCGAATGTAATTACACGCATGTTATTTTTATGTTAATCAAGAACGACATACTAACAGCAACTTGAGTTTTAAGACCAAATATATTAGAAATAAATTTACCTTACCTCGTTGGAGTTCGAACCGATGACATTAAAGATTCAAATTTTGGGAGCTGTCACGTTACTCGCTTAGCTATGGGATGTTAAAATATACTGATAGAGTTTTGTGTGTGTATATATATATATATATATATATATATATATATATATATACACTCTTTCGCAGTGGTTTTAGTAGGCATACTTTAATACGTATACTGGTTGTTTATATATATATATATATATATATATATATATATATATATATATATATAAATATATATATATGATACCACAGACCGTGCATGGAACAAGGAACTCTTCTGGGAAAATTAAATC
>JAJOZX010000273.1:510000-552500 GCA_023014485.1 Bathynomus jamesi | reverse complement strand
CAATGATGAAAGGCGATCCAAAATACGATGAGAAAAATGATCGCGAGGACGAGGGAAAAAGAGGATTGAAACGATAAAGCAAACGATAAAGGCGACTGCATTTATTAGGAATATGACGATGAAAATATGAACACCAAAAAAAAAACCAAGTGACGATCAGGAGGGAGAAAACAAAGAGAAAAAGCTAGGATCAAAATGCTGACAAATATGATAAAAACTCAATCCCAGATAAATAACGATTAGCTGATTGACAACAAACTACAATTCGATAACGATAGATAAAAAGACCACCAAAATAAGACCTTAAAAATCTGCAAATACAACAATAACCAAAAAAAAAAGGACGATCACCAAAATCATGGAACCTGTTTGATTATTTGCATAATCGCCTTGTCACTGAGAAGACTGATTGAAGAATCAGAGATCTCTAAACTTGGTCCCTAATCTTCCTTTATATATATATATATATATATATATATATATATATATATATATATATATATATATAAATGGATAAACTAAGTAAGATAAAAAAAAATCCCAGATGGAAATTTTTCGCTTCTCAGAAGAATTAAAGAAAATTAGACTTAATTCTCGCGATATGAAATTGAAATAAAAAAAAAGAGGAAATTTGATTTTTTGGACAAAATCTTTGTTCCTCAATTTGTATAAAAGAAATTTAATTAAGAAGCTAATACTCAAATATATATATATATAATATATACAGGGTGTTTCAGGTCGACCCTAGAAATATGGAAATTGACGGAATTTGTAGCAAGTAGGTAGGAATTACTATGACAAACTTCAAAACCCAAATTCCACCAATTTCCATATTTCTAGGGTCGACTGAAACTCCCTGTGTGTATATATATTAGGATGGCCCAAAAACATAAGGTAAAAATAAATCTCAGATATATATCGCTCCACATGGTTGTTTCTGTTTAATTTGACTAAAGAACTCTGCATGCCAAACATTACGCAGATAGGAGTATATTTAGAGGTCGCTCACTTTCTGCTACTTTTTGGTATAGCCCTGAAATCTCGCTGTTGTTATAATGTTATAATGTATAATGTTATAATGTTTCAGACCAACAAAGACCCTAAGATCCACTCATGGCTGGTCTACCTAACTGTGTTCGTAATCGTGTATTGTGTATGTCCTCCGTGGTGGCGGAGGGGACCTACAATTTTACGTGGGTTCCGAACCACAAGAACATAAGAAATTTATGTACCAACTGCTTGTACATTCGCAACGTACAACTAAATAATTATCAATTAAAAACTAATTAATTATCGATTTAAAACTAAAGATAGAATCTCTGGATCCAGAGGATCAAGTCATAATAGACTACTATCAACAAATATGTTACACTCTATATCTATTTATAACGGACATGCAAATATATCAGATCCAAAGAATCCAGTCAATTTCATTACAGTATCCATCAATACTAGTACCTTGCCAACGAAAAATAAGTCACGGTCCATATCGATTGCGGACCAAGTCAAAATTTACAACCATATACATTACAATATATATACTTAGGAGGGAAGGTGTAGGTGTGGCTGTAAAGACTGTACAGTAATGTAGAAATGTGTGTGCACCCATTTTGGGTGTGTGCACCCATTGTTGTGTAGAGGATAGGTACTACTAGTGTTGTAAATTATTACATATATAAATCGGTTTGTTTGTGCTACGTTTTGCATTTATTGTCATTAATTAAAAAATACTCTACTTCCTGAGTTGTGGATTAAATTAGTGCGCCTATTAAAACGCGTGGACTCTAGCGAAAACATGATTAAATGAATAAAGGTGTTTACTCTCGTGGTGAACGGTTCGCCTCTACCCACCCAACTCCGCCAGCTGTCCCCATTGCTTCAGTTATTTCGTGTCTTTCGTCGTGTGACTATCGCCAGACATTACTGTGTATAATAGGTGAGTTCATGTTGCACCGTGCATGTCATACATACTATAATTAGTTACTCTATTTTCCGGGTCAAGATTATTGTTAATGCATATACGAAACAGCTGAAAAAATCAGAACGAAGAGGCGGTGAAAGAAAATAGGAGCTTTAGTCTAATTTGAATTACATACATACATATATACAGTACACCCACAGCTTTGTCTGGAGCTAAAGGGCGGCGTGTCCCCCTGTGGCGAATGGGGGAATGCATCTTTCTCTGATGTAAGGGTTTTTTTGGCCTCGCGGACCATAGGACCCGTATAGGTGGTCGCTAAACGGTGTCGTGTTTTCACCCGAGGAAAGTTTCATAATGCAGGAACCCAAACTTAATAATTAATATATATATATATATATATATATATATATATATATATATATATATATATATATATATATATATATTGCCGCTGTTTGAGTCGAGTAATTGTTGAACCAAAATTCTATATTTGCTTGTATTTGTACAAATAGTAATTTCATCTTTAAGTTAGGTGAAGTCTCTATAATTTCAATAATAAATTTTAGTCTTAAATAAAATGATCGTTAGAAAATATTTTAAAATTATTCGAATGTTCAAAGCTTTTTAAAGATATTTAAGGGATAATAGCAATCAAAATATCATTACTAATCGCATCATCGTCAAACAGAGAAGACGTTGTAAAAATAATTCCAGTTATTTAGTTTCTTATTGCACTTTGTAATTTTCTTAAAAGAAGTGTAAGTTTACCAAATGTGACACTAGAGAAATTTTAGTTCGAGAGAGAGAGAGAGAGAGAGAGAGAGAGCGAGAGAGAGCTGCTTCAGCTCTGTCACGTTTTCCTCGGGGATCCTCCAACAGAAGACCATCTTCCGCGCACCCGGCGCGATGCACCACGCGCGGTGGATGGCCAAGGCCATCTACTCATTAAAGATCTTCCTATTCAAGGATTAGACAAAGCTAACGGCCCATGAGAGGGCTGGCATAACAACCATTTGTCTTTTTGTCTCTTTCGTTTACGCCCGCTACTGGCGTGAGGCCCTAGTCCCAGAAAAAGCACCCTTCAATGACATTAACTTACTCGCCCTCCTGCACGAGTACCCTCTGTGTTCCGTCAAGAACGAGGCGGTCAAGGCGTTTTGCCGCCACTTATGGTACTTTTCTGAACACCTCGCGCCCCTCGCCTTCTTCGACGATCGCGTTAAAGAGAAGACTAAAGCAACCTTGGTCGGCAACTTCTCACTTCCTCCGAACCCTAAAGCTCCCAAGCGCGTGGATGGGAAGGAGTTCAATCATCGCACTCCTTTAGAAGCGTACATCACAAGCCGTTCACTGAAATTGTCCAACCTTTTGTCCGTGAACGGCCAAGAAGATGCTAAAACGTTCTTGTCGAAGCCACCAGCCCTCTGGCCAACGGACCTAATGTATGAGGCATTGAAGGCCAAAGTCAAACTCCTCAAGGTCGTCAATGATAGTGCTGAACGTGCTGTTTCTCTTATCATAGCATACAACGCCGCACTAACGAAAGACCAGACTCAGAAACAATACTTGTGCGGCGCATCAGCAGTCACCGCAAAACCTTACCGGCTTCAACGAAGGCGGTACTGAACGTCAAGAAACAGGTTGTTTGAGATGTTTTATATCATGAACGAGATTGAAGTTCCTCTGTATTATCCGATGTGATACAAGTGTTGTTATTATTGATTTTCATTTTATTGCTATTATATAAATAACTTAAGAAGGGATTATGAAAAAGTAAAAGTTAATTTTTGGCAGTTTGGTTTCAAGCACCAAAAATGCAGCAAATGTGAGCGACCTTTAGATATTCTCTGATATACCTAATTTTTTGCATGTTTCATTAGTTTTTTATATGTAAGAAGGAGAAACTTGTGGAAATAAACATTTCTAATTTTATATATGTACAGTCACGGCAAATAGAACTGGGACCTTTCCATATAGAATTTGGCCTACTTTGAAAATATGACAAATGAGCAGTTTAACACTTACATTAATATTTAGTTATGTTGCCCTTGGCCTTGATGACCATCTGGAGACGTTTCGGCATGCTATCACTCAGTTTTTGAAAATAATCCAAGGTCATGTTCTTAATCCACAACGACTTGATCTCGCGCTGCAGACTATCGAGTGATGTGGTGTCGATGTTTGAAAGCTTCTGCTTCATGACATTCCAGCAGTTCTTGATGGGATTCAGGTCAGGGCTATTTCCTGGCCACTTCAGCACGTTAATATTATTGTCAGCAAGCCACTTTGACACATTTTCGCCTTATGACAAGGCGCACTGTCGTGCATGAAAACACTGGCGACGTGTATTTCGTAAAAATTAAGCTGTCAGACACCGCAAGATTATTTCGTCACTCGTATAGAGCCACTCTGGCAAATTAAACTGGGGCAGCTTGACAATGGAGTTTATATGGAAAGGTCCCAGTTCTATTTGCCGTGACTGTGTGTGTGTGTGTGTGTGTGTATATATATATATGCGCCTCGGTGGTCGGTGGTGCAGTGGTTAGCGCCGAATCCGTCTGCCCCGGGATCGAGACCCGGTGACGGCAGGCGGCGCGCATCAAAACCCAGCTGTTTATCCTTCTACACAATAAAAATTGTTGGTAGATGAATGGGTACCCTGGGTAGCCTAGTGGTTAAGACGTTGGGCTGCTGGTGGGGCGTGATTTGGATTTCACGTTAATCTGTAGGTCTAAGATGAAGTGACGAGCTTGACTTTCGTCAGAGTGAACAATTCGGGCGGAAACAAAACCAAAGTTAACCAAAGTTTTATATATATATATATATATATACAGTACTGGCCAAATTATTAGGAATTTTTTTAAAATTTCATTTTTTGGTATAAAATGTTAAATTAAACCAATTTTAAACGTTGAAAAGTTATTTATTTCTACACAAGAATACATGGTCATTATTTAGCAATAGTTTAGTACTTAGTTTGACCCACCTTAGCTGCCATAATGGCTGCGACACGCTTCGGCATGCCATGAATCAATTTTTGCATAATTCTTTAGTCGAACGAAGCGTGTTTGTTCGTCAGTTGTCGTTTGGTTGTCGTGCGATGCGGGTGTGTTTCTCTTTCTTTTACGTGTCATTGTAACTACCGTTTAATTTAAATAGTGTATTTACCCAATTTCGGCAATTATTTGTTACAGTTTTTAAGTGAATTTGAAAATGGGGCGAAAGAATGACTTGAGTCCACGGAAAATTGAGCAAATACAGGTTTTATTAACTTCTTCTACATTTAAACAAAAGGAAATCGCTGCCAAACTCCATGTTTCACCACAGTCAGTACTTCGTATTAAGAAAAAAATGGTATTTGGAGAAAATGTAGGCCCCAAAAGGGTTGGAAGATGCGGCAGAAAAAGGGTAACGACTCCAAGAACTGATAGACAGATTGCAATTTTGTCTCTTAGAAATAGAAGAGCTACTTGCAAAAACATTTCCAGTAGTCTAGCGGCTGATGGCATCAATATTAGTCGTAGAACAGTCAACAGGAGGCTTCTAACTGCCGGCTTCAAAGCCTACCGCCCAAGGAAGAAGCCCAGGCTCACTGAGGCTATGAAGAAGGCACGTTTTGCATGGGCAAAGGAACACATTAACTGGACTAGTGAGGATTGGGAACAGGTAAGAATAATATTTAACATTAAATAGAATGTTAATACAGTAAATACAGTATGCATAGAAGTGTATTTACAGTACGTGATAAAACTGCAGTAAAAATATCTGTAAAGCAGCAAGTCATACTGTACTTCGTTTTAGCTGTACTTCATACGCTATGCACTGACTCTTTCACAGGGCTTTCTTTGATTGCAGGTGGTGTTCTCCGATGAGTCAACGATTGCCGTGCTTGACGATCGTGTTCAAAGTGTAAGAAGGAGGCCTGGAGAAGAATTTTTGCCTGAGTGTCTGATGAAAACGGTGAAATTTCCACAAAAGATCATGGTTTGGGGAGCAATTTCTGTGCATGGAACTAGTCGTTTGAGCATTGTTGAGGGGAATATGAACCAAGTCAAGTATATAGAAGTACTAAGAAGACGTCTACTGCCTCAAATAAGGGAATGGTATGGTAATAGACGTTGGATTTTTCAACAAGACTCAGCTCCATGCCACACGGCAAAGTCGGTTAAAAAATGGTGTCATGAAAATAGTGTTCGGTTGCTCCCATGGGCTGGAAATTCTCCAGACATGAACCCAATCGAAAGTTTATGGTGTATTTTAAAGGACGTAATCCATGAAACGCCGATAACAACAAAACATCAACTCATAGAGCGACTTATTCAAGTCTGGTTTCACTCTACACGTATTAAGGAATTATGCAAAAAATTGATTCATGGCATGCCGAAGCGTGTCGCAGCCCTTAAGGCAGCTAAGGGGGGTCAAACTAAGTACTAAACTATTGCTAAATAATGACCATGTATTCTTGTGTAGAAATAAATAACTTTTCAACGTTTAAAATTGGTTTAATTTAACATTTTATACCAAAAAATGAAATTTTAAAAAATTCCTAATAATTTGGCCAGTACTGTATATATATATATATATATATATATATATACTGTGTATGTGTGTGTGTATATATATATATGTGTGTATATATATATATACTGTGTGTGTGTGTGTGTGTGTGTGTATATATATATATACTGTGCGTGTATATATATATATATATATATATATATATGTGTGTGTGTGTATGTGTGTGTGTGTATATATATATATATAGTAAGCATAGAAAAGTGTCTCTACTTTAGTGTTTTATAGATTTTATAATGGGGAATATAATGTAATGTTCGATGGTTTATTTAATACTAATAATCGGAGGTGGGGTGCGGTGTTCAGGAAATGGCACTGTCCTCAGACCACACGAATGCGGCCCACCCATCGCACTAACTTCTGTATTATTATTAACACCCACCATCTCCAGTCGAACCCCCGACCTTATTGTCTTCACTCCTGTATTTATTATTAACCACCTCCATCGCGAGTCGAACCCCCGACCTTATTGTCTTCACTCATGTATTTATTATTAACCACCTCCATCGCGAGTCGAACCCCCGAACTCAGTGTCTTCACTTCGTTTATAAGGAAACAGTGTTATGCATTGAACAATGGCCGCTGTTTACAGTTCACATTCGGTAGATCTGTTTAGTGGTAAGAAACTAATTGTTATTTTTCTCTGACTAGAATTTCATTTAGTTGGTTGGAGTTTATGAAAGGAAGAGAGTAACAATGGACATTTTCCACTTTTTTTTTCCCCTTTTAATTAATAGTTATAGATCATAAAATTTGTAATTAAAAAAGTTGGATGATAAATGAATTCGGGTTGCCTTCTTCGGGGTCAAAAAGTAATATCAATGGAAAAATATTAATTAAAAGTTTAAATGATACAAAAAATTTCCATAAATTTATTTCATCTTAAAAAATATTTTAAAAAAAATTAGTAAAAATATAGTTAAAAGTTTTAACTTAAAAAAAAATGTGTGTGTGTGTGTGTATATATATATATATATATATATATATATAAAGAACGACACTTGTGTAGAAGAGCGTTCCGCACAAGATGAGGAGGGAGAACGAGCAAATGAAAAATGAGGTACCTCCCGGGAATCAAACCTGGGATCATCCAATTGCCGGTCGGACATGCTATTCACTACACCAAGGTCCTCAATCAATCAGAAGTCGTAATTCTCCTACATACGAGCGGAATCAAATGCCCTGAGGGGGCACCTTCGCATGCCGTACATATATACATTTTAACCGCAAACAACACACAGTATAATTAATATAAAGAACGACGCTTGTGTAGAAGAGCGTTCCGCACAAGATATAGATGATAGCAATTTTTTTTTTAGAAATTACACCCTTTTAATCTAAATTTTTTAATATCCCTTTAAAGAAAATAATTATTTTATACAAAAGAATAATTAAGTATGATTTCATGTTTGAAGGGTGAATCAATAGGTATTATAACATTGAATAAATGAATTAAAAATTTGTATCTGAACATAAAATTATGTGTGTGTGAAGGAAATACATGACTAAATAACTAACTATAATCCAAACTCAGTCATGGACTGTCCCAAGCCAATCTTAGAAATGGGTCGGGAGACTGTAATCACGATCCTTCTACGCGTAATGTATTCGACTCACCCAATTCCCCTTTTAAAGAAAACTTATTTTTCCCGGTTGGTGGCGTTACTGTCGTCTCAGTTCCCTCAGTTGGACGAAGAACGTAAAACAGATGAACCAACCAAGTATAACCTAACCATAGACTGTTCCGAGCCAGGCTGACAAATAGGAAGGAAATACAGTAACGAGACCGCTGCAGGTAATGATTCGGCTCGACACAGTAGACTTGTTTTACCCAGTTGGTGGGGTTAACCCCCCATCTCAATACCTCTGGTGGATGAAGGATGTAAAACGAGATACAAACCAACCGACTAAGTATAAAATAAGGAGGATAAAAAACTACCTTTGAATGTCATGGAAGTATAAATGTACAGAGGAACGAATAAATTAAAATAAGAAAAAAAATATGAATTAATAAAAAAAAATGAATCCGAAAACAAGTTAATTTTTAAATACTAAATTACAATAAATATTGTATTCTATTACCATACGATTATCTCCCCTTTTTTTGTCAATATTTACTACATGGTCTGCATCTAATTTGGAAAATTCATTCACAGTTTTCAGATGTGTTTAAGCATCAGAGTTACGAGAGAATTTTACCAGCTGTATATCAGTGATTTCTCTCTCTCTCTCTCTCTCTCTCTCTCTCTCTAATTTATCTATCTATTTATCTATCGGTCCATAATTTTGTAGAGGAGAGAGAGATGAGAGAGTACTAAAATCATGGCTTCAATTTTTATGTAATTTATGTATCCTCCTTTCATTCTAAACCGATAATATAAAATAAATAATATTTTATTGAATATAAATTACTAGTAGTCGTTAGTATTAACTAAATAAAATTACTAGTATTAGAAGTACGTTTCAAGGTTAGTACTAATCAGATATCAATATTTACTAGTGTACTATTGGAAATATGATTTACTATAACGCTTTCTAATGACCAATTTTATAATGAGAAAGAGCTTATGATTTAACATGTTTAAGTCATTCTCCTTGGCACATTAAGCGGTGTGGGTATGTACTATTGTATCTCAATGTTATTTTTTTGTTAATGAGGTAACATACTTCAAGGTTAATTTTGTCTACAATTTACAGTACAGCCGAGCAGTCACCAGTTAATTTTCTCGAGGTCGGCTTAGGTGCTTCTGTAACTCCACCAGGGTCTACTTCAAGTTGTATTTCAATGCGACGTTAATATTTTAAAAAATTTGGTTAATTTTGGTTAATTTTGAAAATTTAGGTTAATTTTGAATTTTTTTAAATTTTAACATATTTACTCTCCATTTTAGGCAAAATTTAATTTATTTCTGTTGGGCTCCGGATCCGGATCGCGGTCCGCCTATTGGTGACCCTTGCTCTAGAGAGTATATGTACAGTAGACTCAAAAAGTCTTTTGTGAAACTTCATGTACCTTAATGATAAATATCAGTAAGAAACATGAGTTTCAAGTCAGGACAGTTTTAATCGATTGTATACGTGATGTGCAGATAACCTACACACACACACACACACACACACACACACACTCTCTGTGCATATCTCCGCATATGCAAGGTACTGACTTTTTTAAATCTATATATCTAATTAACCAAACGTAATTTAACCTAACCTAACCTAACCTAACCTTATTGCTATCGAACAAAGGACGTGGTAAATATTTCGAATACAATTGAGGGCTCGAACGGTGTTTTTTATTAAATCTTTGAATAGTGAGGTACTCGCTAGTCTAACCTAACCCAACCTAACCTAGCTAACCTAATCTAATTAGGCTCCACTATATTTTTTCCCACAGCAGAATGTTTTTAGTTTTTATACTACATCTGTGAACTATCACACACTCAACCTCACTTATGACCAGCTGCCTACGCGCAGTTACACACACACACACACACACTACATGTAATGTCTATTTAAGTGACCACGCACTTAGGGGTAATCGCTTAAACAAGCAAAGCAAAGAGCCTCTAAAATTTGTCAAAACTGAGTGTATATAATTCGGAAATGGTTTTTACTTCACTATCTTTACAGCTTTACATCGTCTCATCCACACTCCTTTTATTGATTTTAAAGACGACCCACTATCATCCTATCTGCCGTGAGGCTTCACTTAGTGATGGCATGGAATGCGGTGTTCCGTTAAAAGAAGAAGTGTTGGTATGAATCGATTTCGCTTCATACACCTTGCTTGTAATTGATTTGTACAGACACTCTAGTGTTAATGAGCATCCGAACGCAGTACAAATTAATCCATAAACTGGTCGGAGATAATAAGTATCATTCCACGTTAAAATGTTAATGATGGAATAATTCTTGTTAGTATTAGTGAAAATTTTCTTTGGATTGGTAAACTATGCAATATTGATATTATGCTATGCCATACATAGGCACTGAATGTATTTGGAACTGAATACTATAATTTATCTAAATATAGATAATTTTAAGGGTGACTTATTATATTACCGATTATGACCACTGATAAAAGTGAATATGAAAACAATTAATTATAAATAAAATAAATAAATACACTTTTTGTAAAGCACTTTTGATGTAAGTGTTATTCTGCGTTCACAAATGAGCATCACACATGATTTATATAAAAAAAAGGGGATAGAAGGAATTATAACTTTAAAATATATGCTAGAAGTGTGATAAAATGTAATATTCATTCAAAAAGAAAGGAAATTTTGTGAGAGGTACAGTCTGAGAAAAAGTTTGACTGAAAACAAAAATCAAAAAAGAAAAAATATTAGTCATGACTGAGTTTCATTTTTGAAATTTTATTTCTGTCATCAAAAAGTTTAAAATAGCCAAAGTTAAAAAAGGTTCTGCCAATTAATAATTATTGTATGCTTTTTTTAGGAATTTTACGCTTGTAGGTGAACTTTTTACCGAAATTGTACGTAGATACCGTTTATAATGTCTTGAAAAGCAAAATTTACATTCTTCATGGAACCCATTTGAGAAGAAGTAATGTCTATCCTCAGTGTAAACTGATAATAACTAAAATCTGTACATTTTATTTTAAGAAATAAAATAGTGTAACACTTGTTACCTCGAATTTCTTCACTGAAATGTGAAGATGAATCGTATATATTGATGAAACGATAGTGAATTTGATGAAAAACTAATGGAAGTTTCTGGTAATAATCAATGACAATGCAAGTAACCCGTCTACTTTAAGATATTTGCAAATATGCCAGATTTCATTTACTGTTCAATTTTAAACATTATCGAGAATTTTAGTTTTAACTAGTTTTACTAGTTTTGTGTCACATGGTTTATATAAGTTTAAGTAAACATTCCACAATTAAAAAGCTTTTTTATGAAATAATTTTCACAATGGCAACTTTTTTTCAAGAAAAGTTTCAAATATAGATCATTGCCAGATGCAATTAGATTTAAATGTGGGTAATTGTTTTTTTTAATATTTTTAAAGACAATATTGTGATATGTTTCATATCGTAATGATATGAAAACTACCACAATATTTTCTTTTGTAATATGAAAAAGTAAAAAATACTACAATATTGTCTTTACAAATATAAAAAAAACAATTACCCACAATTAAAATCTAATTGCTTCTGGCAATGATCTATATTTGAAACTTTTCTTGAAAAAAGGTTGAGGATGGTAATACTTTCTTCTATACATATAACAAAATTTCCATACATTCAAACGTGTTTACTATCAGGTGTTCATCTCCATTGAAAGTTTAGCATAACATTTATATCATTCGAAAAAATTTACAGTCAAAAAAGGGAGGTATTATTTTGAAACAAACAAAAAAAAAATGGCATCCTAAATATGATACTGTTCTCATGGATAGTGTAACGGCAAGAAACTGATTCTAAAAAAAAAAAAGTTAATATCAAATAATTTGATGTTATTAGGAAATAATATGGTACTTTCCTGTTATCCCGGACCTCAGACCTTTTTGTCGAAAATATTACAACTTAACCTAACCAATTGTCAAGGGCATACAGTTGACCTAACCATATTTTTTGTATGTCCATAATGAGACTTTAAAAGATTATTAATAATAATAACATAAAAACCGGTGCTTTCCTGTTAGGTCAACTGTATGCCCTTGACAAATGGTTAGGTTAGGTTGTGATATTTTCGGCAAAACGTCTGGGGTCCTGGATAACAGGAAAGTACCAATAATATTATTTTAAAGAAATAAGTTTAAATATAAGGGAAAGAAAGTATTATACTAAATGTTATACAGGGTGTTCCATAAAACCCTTTACCCCTGAACCTTTTCCTACTAGAATAAGGTGAGGGGTAAAGGGGGTGAAGGGATTTATGGAACACCCTGTATACCAAGAAAGATAACCATAGAGATTATGAATTACATAAGGGTTGCGTATAGCTAAATCTTCTGAGGTACAGATTTCGAAAAATGTTCGCTTTACAAACCATAAGAAATTACTAACTAATTAGTATTGACTGGGTCTTGATTTTAGAATTTTATTAGTGTCACCAAAAAGAATAAAATACCCAAAGAAAAAATAATAATATTACTAATTACTATTTTTTTTTTTTATTTCAAAATTTCAAGTTCTTAGACGAGCTTTTTTCCCAAAACTGTACATTTTTTTCCTGAACTTTAAATTTTTTTTGCATAATCAACTGCTTTTCAGTAAGACCCTTTTTTTTCCAAAAAAGGGAAATTATGTTAAAATGGGGACATGAATTTCCATTTCTTGTGAAGATCACAAGTGAAGGTATGCTTAGTAACACAATGCATAATGTATTTATTATAAATGTGTTCAAAGAGATTATTTTGCATTTTGCCGAGAGAAGATAGTGGAATGGATTCGATGGAAATGATGTTCTATACTTTTCTCTCCATCTTTTTTCGATCTTTCACTAATTCTTCTTTCTTTTTATCTTATTTTATTACTTCTGCCACCTATTTTAAAGGAAAAAAACCATGTGAGAGAGTGGGTGGGTTCTCTGTTTATGCGGGTATCACTTCGAATCGTACTATATTAAACAGCTGTTCCTTAAACAGCTGCGCAGTTAACTGCGCGAGCGCCCAGTTACGAGTCGAGTCAAAGTTTAAACCCAAGTTTAAACTGCGCAGAAATGGTCAGAAGCGAGAGCCCGTGATATTACGAGTTGCGCAGTGAACGGGTTAATAAACATCAGTCAGGAGAGTCAGACGTTGTTGGCACATCCTCAGGCCAGACAAATGCGGTTTATTACACTAAATTCAACATCATCGGGATTCGAAACCCCGACGTCAGATTCTGTCTTTTCTTTTATAGGGAAACTATATTCCCCAATAAGCTACGAGAGCTGATAAATCCCTTCTGCAGTAGAACGTATAAGAAAGGGCAAAGCCTACAGACTAATTTGCCGATAGTAATAGAAACGGTGCGAATAGTTTTTACCTCTACGTCAAATGTTATATGAAAGAGGGGACCAACAGATTTACACGTGATTCGAACCATCTGCGGGTCGCTACATCATCTGAACGCAAAAGGAGAGTCTTCCATCCAACTAATGAACAGACCCAACGTCGATTAACCTCGCGGATCTAACGGGAAGCGAAGCGGTATTACGACGTGGTCACGACGAAGCCCTATATTGCTGGTGAAATTAATAGTTTTTCTCTCAATTTAAAGGTATTTATTTGTAAAGAATGCTCACGCGCGCGCGCGCACACACACACACACACACATCAAGTAAAAATAAACACCAGTCATGTATATATGATAAACGACTTTCCCATCAGGAGTGTAATGTGGAGCAATAACAGCACTCGATAATATGTCACACTGTGTATATATATAATAATAGAGGGTCGACAAAAGTAAATAGACAGCTTTGGTTTTTCCTTAGTTTCTTTGATAATAAAAGTCAATAAATAATAACAGATTTATTGAATTAATATAGTCAGAATCGTGTTGCTTTTCCCTTTGCACTAAGTAAAAACTGACACACGTTCTGGCATTCCATTGATGAGTTTCGCCATTTGTTCTTGAAGGCAATCATCGTGATATCTATCTACTTTGTGAACCCTGTGTGTATATATATATATATATATATATATATATATATATATATATATATATATATATAAATTGGAACACTGAAGAAAATCAAACCTGAAAAATAAGCCGAACTTAATAAAGTTGAGTACAATAATACTAGAATTAGATCAAACTACTATTTAGTGCCCGGTTAGGTCACTTTCTCGCCGTTAGGCGTAAAATTGATTAGATTAGATATATATAAGTTCAGTTAAATCTAAAAACTATGAAGACTTAACTAGAGTGAACTAAAATTAAACAAAACTCGCTGGAATAAGATTGAGTTTGAGCGGCGTGAACTCTAAACAAAACTGTCTATTATGTCTACTTCAGAAGGAGAGTAAACATTGACTAAATGTACTCTGAAAATTTGAAAATTAAGTATTTAAGCGGTACATTTGATAAACCGAAAGTACCTTGAAATTAAAAGAAAACGTTTCTTTGATTACTGGAAGTGAACTTTTTGTATTTTTGGTTTAGTTAGAGAGAACCTCGCTTGTCAAGAAGTGAATCCCCTCAGTTACACTCTGTATATACTTTCAGAGTATTCTTTTTATACTTTATTGCTTTGCTAAGTACATTTTATTCGCTTTAAACTCTCCGGTTTAGAGAAGCAGACATAGCGGGCAGTTTTTAGAATATGGAACAAGGTAGAAGTGGAATTAAATCGAATGGAACCAAGTCGAATTCTCCCTTATACCACTTTGATCTAATATATATATATACAGGGTGATTCAAAAGTCAGGTTACATAGGGAAATACTGTATTATGTAATGATACAGGGGAATAGTCACGCACATGTTCGATATGGCCACCGTTAACGGCAATGCACTTGTGCAGCCAGCTAGGAATATCACATCAATGCGCTCCTCCTTCGATAACATCTCATAACTCATTTACCTGCAAAGAAACAGAAAGCCCTATGTAACCTGACTTCTGAATCACCCTGTATATATATGTGTGTGTGTATATAGATATATATATATATATATATATGTGTGTGTGTGTAAGGTAAAAAGTAAAAGCTCCAAGAAGCTCATTTCCCCCACGATATGGAGTTGAGTGCACCCAAAGGATCACCTGAGCCAGAGCAAAAACAAAGTAAACAGCCAACTCAACTTCGCCCGATGCCAGCAGCCGGATGCGAACCAGCGCCACACCGGTCGGAGTCCGCCACCGTAACCACAGATATACAGAGTTGACAAAAGTAAATAGACACAACGATGAACAATTGGCAAAGCTCATCAATGGAATGTCGGAACGTGTGTCAATTTTACAAAATGGAAACGGGAAACCAACACGATTCTAAATATATTTATTCAATAAATCTGTTATTATTTATTCACTTTTATTATCAAATAAAAAACTGTGGAAGGTGTCTATTTACTTTTGTTAACCCTCTATATACGCATCACCATAGCATACCAGTATAAGTATATCTATAGTCTATATAGTATAGAAATAGATGAAGATATAGGTGGAAAAAATACAGTTTCAGCGAAGTATATGTGTGTGTGTGTGTGTGTGTGTATAAGAATTTGTGTAATGGTGAGTAATCAAACACCACAAATATTCTTCTTCACAATATAAAAAAGATTTCACCTTCCATTTTACTTCCATATACTGTATATATATTTCTGCAAATATCACCTTCGCCGAAAGGTATGCTGGGAAAAGCGTGGCGAAACTATAATGCTGAGGTGTTCTGTTAAGTTATCAGTAACTGTTGTGAAGCCATGCCGCGCGGACGTGAACTCTCCGAGTTCCAACGTGGACTCGTCATCGGATGTTATTTTAAGTAACGTTTCTATACGAAACATTGCAGCCAAACAGGATATCCAAAGTCGACTGTAGCGGATGTTATCATGAGATGGAAGCACGACGGTGCAACTAACGCGAAAAAACGTTCCGGACGACCACGCAAACTGACGGAACGTGATAGAAGAAGTCTGGTACGACATGTCAAGAAGTCCCGCACGTCTCTGCCGTTTCCATCGCTGAGGAGGTAGGAAGAGCATCCGGTACCTCCGTTAGTACTGTAACTATCCGCAGAGAGATGCACAGACTCGGTTATTATGGTAGAGCAGCTGTACACAAGCCACTGATTACAAAAGTTAATGCCACGCGTCGTTTGGCCTGGTGTGTCTCCCGTCGTTCCTGGTCCGTGGAGGACTGGAAAACTGTTCTTTGAGCGACGAGTCGCGGTATTCACTCTTCCAGTCTGATGGGCGTGTTTGGGTGTGGCGACAGCCCGGAAACGGCTTCTTCTTGACTGTGTGCGTCCAACGGTGAAGTTCGGTGAGAGGGTCCATCATGGTATGGGGTTGTTTTCCTGTAGGGCTCGGCCCGTTGGTTGTTATACCCACTACCATGAACGCTGACGTTTATCTCGACGTTCTGGACAATTCGGCCCTCCCTACACTGTGGCAATACTACGGAGATGGCCATTGTTTGTTTTCAACAGGATCGAGCTCCCTGCCATACTGCAAGGCGTGTGCAGGACTGGTTTCGTGAAAATAAGGTGGATTTGTTAGACGGCCTGCTCAGAGCCCCGATCTCAACCCAATCGAGCACATGTGGGACGAACTGGAGCGACGGATACGAAACCGCACACCACGCCCGGCTTCACTTGATCTCTTGCATCAGCTCTGCAGAGGATGGCGAGCCATTCCTGCACAGACTTACCGAAACTGTGGAAAGTATGCCTCGACGTTTGACGCTGTAATAAAAGCAAAGTTGGACCTACTGGTTACTAAATGCCATAATAAAACCATTTTTCCCAAAACCATGCGGTGTCCGAATACTTTTGATCATATAGTATATATATATATATATATATATATATATATATATATTATAATATATCTATATATATATATATTATAATTATATATATATATATATATATATATATATATATATATATATATATATAAAACAGCTTATAGAGGAAACTAATTACTATTTGTAAATGCGTTTCTATTCGCATCCGTTTGTAATATCACGTATGAGAAAGGTTTTAATAGTATTGATTGACGGCCTCAGTTTCAATATTTTTAAATAAAAACTCGTAATTAATGAAAAGAGAAATCGCAACCGAAACGTCACATTTGGAATAGAAGTTTTTGTTATGCAGGAAGGAGGGGCCAAGGGCGAATATTACATTTCATGTAAATGAGATGTTCATAGAAGCTAATCAACAACTTCTAATAGCGGTGAAATATATGATAAATAAGATAAAGGTTTTGTCAACTTGAGCCAAACTGTATTCCAGAGACGATTCTAACTGTGCCTAACTTCGTCCATCAATCTCATTTAACCTCTGAAGATAGGAAAGTTTAAAAACAAAATTAGCCTCTACACTCAATATCGGATCTTATAATATGGTTGGTTGGTCCGTTTTACGTTCTTCGTTCAACTAACCTCGCCAGCATCTGTATTTTAATGGGTAACACTGAGGTTGGGGGGTTGGTTCGATTCCCGATGGTGCTACTACTAATAATAATAATATTACAGGAGTTAGGAGTAATGGGTCGTATTAGTCTCAGCGCTGTGCCAGTTTCTGTCACTCCTCATTGATTTTTATTAGCTCTCCTTATAAGAATGGATAAGTCCCGTCGTAAAACTGTAATTTCAATTAATTGTGAGTAATCTACTTCTTTGTACTCCTTTTCTATTGCTTTACACTGATTTACTCTCTTACTGCGTTTAACTACCGCCGCACGGGTACCGTAGACTAGGACTAGAGACACGGAACTCGCTCATATTTTGAACGAAAGGAAAATGTAATGAAAATGACGATTTCAATTTTTACGGGTTTATTTCAGCTTATTAATTTTGAAAAAATTAAGTAAATTGATGAGGAGAAGCAAAATTAATTGATACTGTTGTACTTTAATAAACGCAGAGGGAGGACTCTGGATACTAATTTTTTATGATTTGGATTAAAAGTACAAGTTTAAGGAAAATGCGGGACATAGCATCTTACCTAGAACAATCCCCTGGGCACACTGAACCTTGTGTTTTAGACTTAGGCTGAACGTCCAGTTTTCACCTCCATCTTTGGAAGATTCCATTTTAAAACTCGTTTAAATTGCCTCTTAACATTCAACACATTACACGTAATTTCATTTAAACTAATCATTAATAATTATTATTATTAATTAAATGTATTAAAATCAACGTATGACAGTCGTCATTTCAGTATTACCAACTCTTCGTAAGTGTAATTGTTCAATTTTAACCGAATATGGAATAGGGTGGCCATTTAAAAAGGAGGACACTGCGTATGTGGCCGTACGTTAACATATATATATATATATATATATATTATATATATGTTAACGTACGGCCACATACGCAATGTCCTCCTTTTGGAAATTTGGAAATGGCCACCCTAAGGACAGAGTGCTCAAAAGGCAGACTGTCCGCCTAAAGCTGAACGTCTGGCCACCCTAATATGGAACGATTTGGATTAATTTTCATTTTTATGTCGATAAAAACTGATTCAAAATTGGTCCAGAGACGATAAGATGTTCCAACTACTTCTATGGTGGACCATCGTTTTACAAAACTAGCGCTCCATAATTCTTCGGCTCATGCAGCAAATGGAGCAATTCCGTGTTTAGAAAAGGAACATGGAACAACTTTATTTCACAGTATTGGAATGACTTTTCTCTCTGAACCAATACTGAATCAATTACATCGTCAATACAAATAAAATTTATTAAAAATTGTTCCACGAAAAAGGAATGAACTATCATTTTAGCGAGAATTGGTTCCATATTCGATTGAAATGTAACAATTAAATCCTTAGAAACAGCGAAACAGTATGGAACAACTTCATTTACGGTGTATAGTGAAGTAATAAACATGTGTTATACCTTATAAACAGACATTTGGGTGTGTTTTATAACGGGTCATTAACCTTATAAGCAACATATAATATGAACTAATTAGTATGATCGAATTTGGTGTCATTTAATTAAGCAGATTTCGAAAAACATACAAGAGAGAGAGAGAAGAAAAAGTTAATGCTTAAAAGATTCCAGTTTTAAAATATAAAATCTATTAAAATAAACTCTAGCCTGACCCATCATCCTCTTAGGATTTACAGTTGATGTGTCTATTTATACGTACGATTCTAGAATCGAAAAAAAAAAAAAAAAAATTTTATTCCCCTTTTTGACTTTCAAAGAATAATAATAATAATAATTTGATAAAATCACAATTAACTTCATTACGAATTTTAAATTATGGCATTCAACCTGAAAGGAACTTGTCAGAAAATAAAATTAAAAAAAAAAAAAATTATTGTCCTCTTTTGGAATCCTTAAATTATACCCCACGAGATTATTTAAACCTTTCTGTTGTGACGCCAAGGATGATGGCGTCATTGTTGTAAAAGGGAACGAAAGAAAAGCAACTTTCATTCTGACTTTGATGAAATGTCCTTTCAAAGATTAGAAAAAGTAATGAAGTCATTTTTTTTTTGTTTTTACAATGCTGAGATTTTATAGGAAATTAATTACATTTTTTTATACAAATATTTCAAAAGAAATTTTTCTCTTATGTTACAATAAAGCCATAGAGAGAGAGAGAGAGAGAGAGAGAGAGAGTTTATGTATTTATCGCTAATAGGACACCTTCATGACAATGTGTATATATATATATATATATATATATATATCTATATATGATGTTTCTAAGTCGCGCAACCACAACCCATTTTGTGTGTGTGTGTGTGTGTGCGCGCGACTTTAAAAACATTTTATATTATATATATATATACACAAACTCAGAATGGTTCCCTGAGAACATTATATGTTAAACACAGACCGTGCATGGAACAAGGAACTCTTCTGGGAAAATTAAATCCACTATAGTCCGAATAAGTAATGGTAAATGACAAATACCATAGTTTTTTCCTTTTTCATGATTTTAGCCCGACGTGGGCAACGGGTCTCTCGCAAAGAGATCCCATAAATATAGCTTCCCTCACCAGCTATCTGCAAAGCAGACAGGATCCAGCTTTGGGACGTGGATCTAGGGTTTAAAGCAAACCTAGATCCCTACACTCAGAACCTCTATATAAGTAAAAGACTCGTTGCATTCACGTCGTGTTGAATCAAAGAAAAAGGGGGTAACTATTGTATTTTTAGCCAAAAAAACCAAAACTTAAACCTCAACCGGGACATTGAGCGTCCACTTTTCAAGGCACGAAACACGTCCGTTTAGTATACACAACTCAGAATGGTTCCCTGAGAACATTATATGTTAAACACAGACCGTGCATGGAACAAGGAACTCTTCTGGGAAAATTAAATCCACTATAGTCTGTGTTTAACATATAATGTTCTCGGGAACCATTCTGAGTTTGTGTATACTAAACGGACGTGTTTCGTGCCTTGAAAAGTGGACGCTCAATGTCCCGTTGAGGTTTAAGTTTTGGTTTTTTTTTGGCTAAAAATACAATAGTTACCCCCTTTTTCTTTGATTTATTCAACACGACGTGAATGCAACGAGTCTTTTACTTATATAGAGGTTCTGAGTGTAGGGATCTAGGTTTGCTTTAAACCCTAGATCCACGTCCCAAAGCTGGATCCTGTCTGCTTGCAGATAGCTGGTGAGGGAAGCTATATTTATGGGATCTCTTTGCGAGAGACCCGTTGCCCACGTCGGGCTAAAATCATGAAAAAGGAAAAAAACTATGGTATTTGTCATTTACCATTACTTATTCGGACTATAGTGGATTTAATTTTCCCAGAGAGTTCCTTGTTCCATGCACGGTCTGTGTTTAACATATAATGTTCTCAGGGAACCATTCTGAGTTTGTGTATACTAAACGGACGTGTTTCGTGCCTTGAAAAGTGGACGCTCAATGTCCGGTTGAGGTTTAAGTTTTGGTTTTTTTGGCTAAAAATACAATAGTTACCCCCTTTTTCTTTGATTTATTCAACACGACGTGAATGCAACGAGTCTTTTACTTATATAGAGGTTCTGAGTGTAGGGATCTAGGTTTGCTTTAAACCCTAGATCCACGTCCCAAAGCTGGATCCTGTCTGCTTTGCAGATAGCTGGTGAGGGAAGCTATATTTATGGGATCTCTTTGCGAGAGACCCGTTGCCCACGTCGGGCTAAAATCATGAAAAAGGAAAAAACTATGGTATTTGTCATTTACCATTACTTATTCGGACTATAGTGGATTTAATTTTCCCAGAAGAGTTCCTTGTTCCATGCACGGTCTGTGTTTAACATATATATATATATATATATATATGAAATAATGAACTAACCAACGATTTGAAAGAAATATCTGAAACATTGAGAGCTCAGTACGAGTCATTTTTCAGTACCTTAAAAAATGACAAAGTAGTATCTGACAGAGATCCATTCTTTGAGGAGAGTGTATAACAGATTTTGATTTTACCCCAAAAGATATAGCGCGAGCTATAGGACAAATGAAATCATATTCAGCTGCAGGTCTGGACAATTGGTATGTATTATTGATTAAAAACTGTAAAAATGAAATAGTTACACCCCTGTACTGGATGTAGAGAAGAGCTCTGGATACTGGAGAAATACCGAGCATCCTGAAAAGAGCGAACATTGTTCCTATATATAAAGGAAGGGATAGATCTCAAGCAAAGAACTATAGACCAGTGTCACTGACGTTTGATCTCACCAAAATATTTGAAAGAATAGTTAGAGAGAAAATCTATGACTTCTTGGAGACACTGGAAAGATTCAATGAGAACCAGCACGGATTCTGATTAGGAAGATCGTGTCTATCACAACTAATAGAGCACTATAACAGTATCATAGATGCGCTTGAAAGCAATGAAAACTACGATGTGAAAACATATGGAAATAACAGGCAAAGTGGGAAAATGGATCTACACTTTCCTCAGAGAACGTCAGCAGGTCGTAAAAATCGAAGGTATATCATCAGAATCGAAAATACGCAGCTTAGTACCACAAGGAACAGTATTGGTCCCACTCCTATTCATTATCATGCTAACAGACATAGACAATGAAATAACCAACAACAGTATAGTAACATTCTTTGCAGACGATACAAAACTCAGCAAAAAAATCGGTAATGCAAAAGAGGTGGAGGCCCTACAGAGGGAAACAAACAGAATATACAAATGGTCAGAAGACAACACCATGAAATTTAACACAGAAATTTTAGCTCTTGAGATATGAAAGAAATGAGTCGTCGAAACAGACAGCATATTATATACCCCACGTAGGCCTTTAATTCAGAGAAACAAGAAAGCAATATATTTAAGGGTTATAATGATCGACGATGCGAAATTCGAGACACAAAATCAGATAGCAATAAACAAAGCAAAAAGAGTCGTCGGACAAGTACTGAGAACCTTTAAAAGAAGGGACAAGAAAGTAATGATTTCCCTTCTAAAAACACTGTTCATACCAAAACTTGAATACTGCTCAGTCTTCACGTCCGCATTTAAAAGGGAAGAAACTAATAAACTGGAAGAAATTCAAAGAAACTTCACAGCCAAGATTGATGTTTGCAAAGAAGTCAACTACTGGGAAAGACTTCGTAAATTAACCCCATATTCACTGGAAAGGAGAAGAGACAGATACACCATAATTTACACGTGGAAAATAATGGAAAAACTGGTACCTTGCTTCAAGCTGAGCCTAGTAACCACTCAAACAACAATGGAAAATAGGAACGGTAGAATGTGTAGTGTTCCCTAACTAAAGGCCAGAAAAGGGACACCCTCAACGCAAAAAGAAAATAGCTTGGTTGTCAGGGAACCAAGACTATTCAACCAGCTTCCGAAGGAAATCAGGAACATTACTAGTGTCAACGTAGACTTCTTCAAAAGAAGACTAGACATCTGTGCTAGGACGGTACCAGATAAGCCGGGTGTGCCTGGCTATGTGCGATGAAGATCGCAAGAGAGCAACTCGCTCCTCCACCAGGCCAGGCCTAGAGGTGGGGTCACCAATTTGACCTTCGTGTGAAGAGAGACCAACGCACGGAACTACAACGAGAGTACGAAGTATACGAAATTCCGTTGAAATGTATTCTAAAATTTTATCCTTTATAGGAATCTATGACGTAAAGTGTTTTAAATTTTACTTCATTATTCGCAGGACTGCATCTGAAATTTTAAAACTTACGGACATGAGATTAGTCTGTCAACTTTCCTATTTCAATGACTTAAACTCTAATTGAATATGTAAAAGTAATGCCTTGAATTGGACATAACTTTTCTTCAATGAATAATGCAAAACTTTTCTTTTAGCTGAATTTGCTCTTTTCTTTTTCCCATTCAATTAATTCAAATTACACCAAATTCAAATTACACCCGACAAAAATAAAGTATGTTAAAACAGGCTCTGTTCATTTACTAGAAAGTTTAAAGTTCTGTCGCGTAAAGCTAAATAGACAAAAGTAAATAGACACCTTCGGTTTCTCCATAGTTTTTGATTTGATAATAAAAGTCAGTAAATAATAACAGATTTATTTTATCAATAGGTTTAGAATCTCGTTGCTTTTCCCTTTTGTATTACGTACAGTTGATACACGTTCTGGCATTCTATTGATGAGTTTTGCCATTTGTTCTTGAGGATAATCATCGTGGTGTCTATTTACTTTCGTCAGACCCTGTATCTGTGTTATTTATATACTTTAACTCCAAACGACCGTGCAATATTCAACCGCTGAAATAACTTCCCATAATGAAGTTAATCTTTAAAAATACATTGAATTCAACCGTTTTAAGCGAGTGAAATATACGCGTATCTTAAAAAATTATGGGTATATTTTAATATATTTCCTCACCCCCCCTCCCCACCTCAGTATACTTTTTAAACAAAAACATTCCCATGAAATTGTTTAATTTATGCAAATAACTTTTACATGTTAAGACATGCGTGAAGGCACTTTCTTCCGTGTTTATACACACCCTGCGCGTCTATTTCCTTCTTTATCTGTTCGTTGCGAGATGGCTTCATTTTACGTCGTTTCAATCTGTGCTAAATGCGTTTAACATTCATAACTTTAGAATCGTCGAGTAAGTAACAGAAGAGAAGCCTTACATTGATCGTCAAAGGACCTGTTCTGGGAAAGGATAATATATCTTTACTACTTTAAAAAGTTTTAAAAAAAAATAATAATTCGTGGGTGATTTTTTTTTTTTCATCATCCGTGTAAACGAAATTTTAAATTATACTTAATTTGAGTATCATATAATGTATACCTGAATGTATAAATGTAAAATTGAGTGTAGAAATGTAATTTTTTAATATATATATATATATATATATATGTGTGTGTGTGTGTGTGTGTGATATGTTTGATGGAATATACGCTAAACACCAAATTTAAATTCAATGTTTGTCACATTTTAATGAACTTACACACACACACACACAAACACACACACACACACACGCATCCCATCCCTATATACAGAGGGGTCACAAAAGTAAATAGACACCACGATGATTGTCCTCAAGAACAAATGTCAAAGCTCATCAATGGAATGCCAGAACGTGTGTCAGGTTTACGTAATGGAAAGGGAAAGGAACACGATTCTAAATATTCATTCAATAAATCTGTTATTATTTATTGACTTTTATTATCAATTCAGAAACTATAGAAAAACTAATGGTATCTATTTAATTTTGTCAACCCTCTGTAT
Organism: Bathynomus jamesi; assembly: GCA_023014485.1. NCBI lineage: Eukaryota > Metazoa > Arthropoda > Malacostraca > Isopoda > Cirolanidae > Bathynomus > Bathynomus jamesi. The sequence continues at coordinate 527,673 of JAJOZX010000273.1, read as the reverse complement.
ATACTGTGTGTGTGTGTTTGTGTGTGTGTGTGTGTGACAAACAAACAATAGTGTGTCCTCATATTAATAAGATTATCTTAGAATCGACTTAGAAGGTCGATATAATCGAGAAACGAATGGAGTGAAATCCTTTACAGTAAACCAGTGTGACAAACACCTCCTGCAGAGAAGATCATCATGGAGTATCGGTGAAATGATGTCGATATTAGCATAACCGATTGTGTTCCATTCACAAAGCGAATGAGTCTGAATGGAAACGGCTCACTTCATTCGCGCGCCCCTCTTGTTAGGTTCTTAGACGAATTTCTTACATCTTTCACCGATAAGAAGAGGTCGACTTGAATAAAACCGTGATTTAGAGAAATCGGAGGGCGGAAATGAGTGTATGGGGAAGATACAGCGCGAAGGATCATCGTCGAACATACAGAAGTAAAGTGGCATCATGATAAATAAGTACCAATATTGTTGTTTGTAAATAAAAGGGAGATGCTTAGGGGAAGCATGTGTCAGAAAAGGCCGCATTGAAATGGTACTGAAGAGGTTTATTCGGGTGGATTTCAGGTAGGTAACGAAGTGTGAAGGAGGAAGGAAGAGTTGGGGCTGGAAACACAATGGAAAACGTTCTCATTATTTACATGAAAGAAATATGAGAGGTTCCGAAAGAAATTTCTTTTCTTTCTTAAATTCCAAACCCAAAATTTCAGTAACCTTTGGTTGGTTTACTTCCGCCTGAATTGTTCATTCTGACGAAGGTCAAGCTTTTCACTCCACCTTAGACCTACAGTTTAGGCCACCCAGGATACCCATTTATCTACCAACCACTTTCTTTATTGTGTGAAAGGATGAACAGCTGGGTTTTGCTGCGCGCCGGCTGCCGTCACCGGGTCTCGATCCCAGGACCGATGGATTCATAGTCAGCGACGCTAACCACTACACTACCGATATATATATATATATATATATATATATATATATATATATATATATATCAAAATTTTGCTTTATATTTTTTGGTCAATTTAAATAGGAAAATAATTCTAATATATATATATATATATAAAATTTTAAAAAATCGCCCCACTAGGATTCGAACCCACCACTTTTGAATAGGTGAGGGTGCTATCGGATTTATGCATGATATTCTCTCTCTCTCTCTCTCTCTCTCTCTCTCTCTCTCTCTCTCTCTATATATATATATATATATATATATATATATATATATATATATATATATATATAGAAGTATTTTTCTATTTAAATTGACTAAAAAAAAAAACCCCAAAAGCAATTTATTTTTTATTGAAATTTAGTCAAGGATAATGCGCGTATAAATATTCACATGAATAGAACCTCCTTATCCGCATCTTGAAGAAAATTGAATTCTCCATGCCCCATACCCCATCATACCCCACCGTTGCCCCGAATAAAAAAAAAAAAACAGAACCGAGATACGGACAATCAAAATAAAATGAAAATTTCAAAATGTCAAACAAAACTCGAGGATTGTGACCAATCGGAACGGAAGTGAAAGGAAATGGTAGAAAATTGACGTGGACTAAGTGTGGGTATGGAAACGTGGCGTTAAAAGGTAATCGGACGAACAAATGGGAAGAGAACTCATTAGACGATGAAGCCTCCGAGATGACGTTTACAAAGAGGATGGGCTTCAGGCTTCGAGCGAAGAGTGAAGCCCCTAAGATGAGAGAGAACGAAGTGATGGAAAAGATAAAAAATTAAAATGCTGGAGTGAGAGGTAGAAGTACCGAAGAAGAGGGCCTATCATGGAAAAGTGAGAGCAAGCAGGAGAGTGTGAGAGAGAGAGAGAGAGAGAGAGAGAGAGAGAGCAGTGTGTAGGAGGGAAAAAGAGGGGTATGGATGGCGGGGACATCCAGGCGAAGCAGTCGGCGTGCGGTCAATACTGGCACACCTCACCGAGGGAGGCGCTTGTATTCGTGTGGCTGAGAGCTCCAGGATGACCTTTGCAGCTCTCTGTCGGGGCTTCCAGGCGCACCGACCTCCTCCTCCTCCTCCTCCTCCTCCTCTTCTCTCGCGAAGAAGCGCCTCTCGTGACCTCATTTGACGCTCAGAACCTCTGCTTTAAAGGCAACTTCTGCTGCTGGATTCAAGCTGAGGAATCTTATTACTCCATCTGCATCTGTACAAAAGGGTTCGAAGGACCTCTTGTATAGCGGCTTATTCTCCCTTACCTCCACCATTGTATGCGCTCAAGGATTTCCTCAATATCAGATGAATATTACGTGAATTAAGATTGATTTTTGAACGCATAAATAAATGTCTTATCGTCCCCTAAAATTAGAAAATAATTGTAAGATTTGTTTTCGCGCCTAAAATGGCTTATTTTTGTTTCAAGTGAAAGGATTAGATAAAATGTTAAAAAAATTCAAGAGTCCAAAAAAAATATCTATTATTAATATTTCGTTCAAAAATAATATAAACGCAAAACTATCGTGTTCCGAAATGAAAAATTACACTCATTGTATTGTCTATTATTATCTTCACTCTAACCAAAATTTCTATACAGCGGGAAAAGTAATATTTATCAACAGTTTTAGTTAAACGAGAGAAAGAGAGAGAGAGAGAGAGAGAGAGAGAGGAGAGAGAGAGAAAGAGAGATTTTAGCAACTTTTTCAATATGATTTGTCAGGGAAAAAATGTTCTGTTTGAATACCATTTTGAAAAAAAAAATTTCCTGTTTTTTTTTCTATATTCGTAAGGTTCATATTTATCTTTCAGCAACTTTATCCTTGAAATAAAAATTACAAATAACACACACACACAACACACACATATATATATATATATATATATATATATATATATATATATAGAGAGAGAGAAGAGAGAGAGAGAGAGAGAGAGAGAGAGGAGGTGTCGTCTGAGTTTTCATAAGTTTCAAAAGCCTTTTACGAGGGCATAAAATCGAAACACTAATACCTAATGATTTCTTCCACCACATTTTATGATGAACCTTTATTTCTACTAATAGCACCTGGGCGACAGTCGGAATAAAAAACCTCCTTTCATCTGCAAAGTACAGTATATATGTATATATATATATATATATATATATATATCCAGACGCTACTGAAATTTACAGTCGAAATTTCATTTTTTTCTGGGAGCGACCTTGAATTCGGGTTGACAATATTATATATATATATATATATATATATATATATTATATATATATATATATATATATATATATATATATATCCAGACGCTACTGAAATTTACAGTTGAAATTTCATTTTTTTCTGGGAGCGACCTTGAATTCGGTTGACAATATATATATATATATTATATTTTTTTTTTTAGCAAGTCTGAGGTGATATGAGTGTACTCGTGATTGAAACAGGTGAATTTGTGTTACCTTGGGAAAGAAACATAAATTTGTGGTGCATCTTGCTCCTGATGATTCATGCACCCGAACCTATAGAGCCAGGAGTGTCTGCAAAGCAAAATAATGACACAGGCACGTAAATGATTATGAACGTGACCACACAAAGATTATGATAGCACAGCATTTCCTCTGCGAGTGGTGATGAACCACGTACGGTACGTTGACCTTCTATGTACCTGGCAATGATGCTGAGAGTTGCTAGTACCCTGAATAGTTGTATGGTCAGAACGGCGCTTTGTGTAAAACAGTGAGACCTTTCTTTAAACTTGAACTTAATCTATTGATATGTCTTAAAAAATTATGATATATATATATACAGTATATATATATATATATATATATGCATATAACTGCAATGACCGCGCAGTATATAAATGAATAGAAACGACATAAGTGTTAAGGAACGTTTCTGCACACGAGGAGGAGAGATAACGAACAATGAAAAATGAGGCGAACCGCCCAGGAATCGAACCCAGGGCCTTCCAATTGCCGGTCGGACGCTCTACCATTATGCTACGGACCTCACTCAATCACAAATCGAAATTCTCCCACATAGGGCAGAAACCAATGCCCTGAGAGGGCACCCTCGCAAATCGTGAATATGCGCATATAACTGCAATGACCGCGCAGTATATAAAGAATAGAAAACTACATAAGTGTTAAGGACGTTTCTGTCACACGAGGAGGAGAGATAACGAACAATGAAAAATGAGGCGAACCGCCCAGGAATCGAACCCAGGGCCTTCCAATTGCCGGTCGGACGCTCTACCATTATGCTACGGAACCTCACTCAATCACAAATCGAAATTCTCCCACATAGGGCAGAAACCATGCCCTGAGAGGGCACCCTCGCAATCGTGAATATGCGCATATAACTGCAATGACCCCGCAGTATATAAATGAATAGAAACGACATAAGTGTTAAGGAACGTTTCTGCCTCATTTTTCATTGTTCGTTATCTCTCCTCCTCGTGTGCAGAAACGTTCCTTAACACTTATGTCGTTTCTATTCATTTATATACTGCGCGGTCATTGCAGTTATATGCGCATATTCACGATTTGCGAGGGTGCCCTCTCAGGGCATTGGTTTCTGCCCTATGTGGGAGAATTTCGATTTGTGATTGAGTGAGTCCGTAGCATAATGGTAGAGCGTCCGACCGGCAATTGGAAGGCCCTGGGTTCGATTCCTGGCGGTTCGCCTCATTTTTCATTGTTCGTTATCTCTCCTCCTCGTGTGCAGAAACGTTCCTTAACACTTATGTCGTTTCTATTCATTTATATACTGCGCGGTCATTGCAGTTATATGAGCATATTCACGATTTGCGAGGGTGCCCTCTCAGGGCATTGGTTTCTGCCCTATGTGGGAGAATTTCGATTTGTGATTGAGTGAGGTCCGTAGCATAATGGTAGAGCGTCCGACCGGCAATTGGAAGGCCCTGGGTTCGATTCCTGGGCGGTTCGCCTCATTTTTCATTGTTCGTTATCTCTCCTCCTCGTGTGCAGAAACGTTCCTTAACACTTATGTCGTTTCTATTCATTTATATACTGCGCGGTCATTGCAGTTATATGCGCATATTCACGATTTGCGAGGGTGCCCTCTCAGGGCATTGGTTTCTGCCCTATGTGGAGAATTTCGATTTGTGATTGAGTGAGGTCCGTAGCATAATGGTAGAGCGTCCGACCGGCAATTGGAAGGCCCTGGGTTCGATTCCTGGGCGGTTCGCCTCATTTTTCATTGTTCGTTATCTCTCCTCCTCGTGTGCAGAAACGTTCCTTAACACTTATGTCGTTTCTATTCATTTATATACTGCGCGGTCATATATATTATATATAACGGGTGCGGCAAAATAACGCCCTTTTTAGTTTATTCTCTTTTATTGAAGGAAATAAATCAATTACAGCTTTTAAGAGAAATAATAAGGTTTTTAAGAAAAATACAGCATTTTAAGAAAATAATAAGTACTTTCTCAGTAAAAACTAAAAAATAACAAAATGATACAATATAAAACTAAAAAATTATACTGTATAAAACTATAAAGATACAATTATTAAAAGGGCGTTACTTTTGCCGCACCCATATATATATGGAATACATTTAGGAACCATTCTAAGTTGGACCATATATATATATATATATATATATATATATATACACACACACACACAGTGGCGCTCATAACTATTCGTTCAGAGAAATATTTCAGTTATATTCGTCTTTATCTTTTGTACCAATGCAAAGTATGTTCGTTTGGGAAAATTTGACCGACATATAATGTAAAATATCAAACAATTTGAGGGAAAAGAAGAAGTTAAAATTCAAAGTCTTCGTGCATTTATTTACAAAATTATTTAATACTTTGTGTGTCCACCTTAGGTTTGAAGAATTTAAAATTTTTATCAGTAGTTGGCTGTTTATTGATTAGAGACTGTTGGTAATTCTGAATTCTAGAATTTTCTCTGCGAATCTTTATGCAAGACGGATGACTATACAAGCCATTAGTAAGCAATGGGTTTGACATGGTAAGAGTTGTATACAGATCTTAAGAGATCTGTTATTGCTGCACACGAGTCTGGAAAGTGTTATAGGACGGTAGGAGAACTTCGAATTCCATTTACGACGGTTGCTGCAGTTATAAAGAAATGAAAAGACTTTAGAACAATCAAACTCTACCAAGGTGTGGATGACCTTGTAAGATTTCACAACGAACTTAAAGAATGGCTACTGCGAATCCACGAGTAACTGCGGGTGATATTTATCAAACATTATCTAAGGTCGATGTCCATCCCTCTACCGTACAGTACGTCGCACATTGAAATAGAATGGTCTGAATGGAAGAGTTGCACGAAGAAAACCTTTGCTATGAAAAGCAAACAAAGAAGCTCGTTTAAAGTACGCCAAGGATCATCAAAATGATGGATTTATATTCTGGATGAAAGTTCTCTGGAAAGACGAGACAAAATTGAATTATTCAGGAACAACGAGCACCGAGGTTTGGGGAAAATCAAATACTGCATTCGAGGAAAAAAAACATCCTTCCTACAGTTAAATATGGTGGTGGTGGTGGTGGTGGTGGTGGTTTTCTTCGCTGGGGATGATTTAGTGGTTCTGGTCCAGGAAAGCTTGTTGTCACCAATGGAATCTTGAATTCGAAGAAATATCAGGAAAATTTAGAAGAAACTGTATTGCCTCAGTTCGGAAGTTGCGAATGAGTGGCAATTGGACACTGCGACAAGATAATAATCCAGAACAAAAGTAGAGCAACATGAAATGGCTTCAACAAAAGAATTTGAAGCTTCTCCAGTGGCCCAGTCAAAGCCGAGATCTAAATTAATCGAAAATTTATGATTTGAGTTGAAAAAAGGTGTCCGCAAGAGAAACCCTTCGAATCTGAATGAATTGCAACAGTTTTCTTTAGAAGAATGGGTTAAAATTTCGGATCACCTAAAGATCAGGGACCCCAGCCTCAATTACCAAATAATATCTTCGTTAAACCTAACGAAAATATCACGACTTAACCTAACCAATCGTCAAGGGCGTACAGTTGACCTAACCGGGCATTCAATTTAATTTATTATTATATTTGGTACTGTAAAGCAAAAAACAAGAATAAATGGGGGCCCTGATCCTCAGGTGATCCAAAATTTCTACTGAAAGATGTCGACACCTTGTAGAAAAATACCCAAACGAATCACTGGAGTCATTCAAGCAAAAGGTGGACACACACACACAAGGTATTAAATAATTTGCGAGTAAACGTACCAAAACTTTTGCATTTTAACTTTTTTTAATTTTCCTCAAATTGTTTAATGTTTTACATTATATATGGCGTTAAATTAATATTTTTATTGGTTAAATTTTTCCAAACGAAAGATAAACCTTTCGTAACTATCGTAGGCATGGTACGAAAGATAAGGACGAATGTAACTGAAACATTTCTCTGTACGAATACTTATGAGCGCCACTGTGTGTATATATATATATATATATATATATATATATAATATATTGTCGCCCACGTGAAGGCTAAATAAGTAAACAGTTCGAAAGCTCCTTCGCTAACAAGTAGTTCTATTTTAAAACCGAAGAAATCAAAAATTGTTCCTTGCAACCTGTCAAAAGATTTTTTTTGTATGGAATTCGCACTCTGTGCTCTGTTCTGCATTTGTTTTTTTGTTGTTTTTGTTTCATTAGTAAATATAATTAAGAGCTTTCTGTTTTTTCATTATTATTAATATTATTATATTATTATTACTATTAATAACAAAAGATAATTCTAATTTCCTCATATTTTGCAGTTCTTTAGATAGAACAAATTGTGTGTATATGTGTGTGGTATATATATATATATATATACATTCAACTGCAAAGAACACGCAGTATAAATAACGTAAAGAACGACGCTTGTATAGGAGATATTCCGCGCAAGACGAGAAAGAGAAAACAACAAATGAAAAAATGAAGTACCACCTGGGAATCGAACCGGATCTTCCGATTGCCGGTCAGACGCGATAACCACTACACCATGGACTTCACTCTTCCAAATGCCGTAATTCCTCTACATACTCGCAGAAACCAATGCCCCAAGGGGGCACCTCCCGCATGCCGTAACATTATATACATTCAACTGCAAAGAAACACGCAGTATAAATAACGTAAAGAACGACGCTTGTATAGGAGATATTCCGCGCAAGACGAGAAAGAGAAAACAACAAATGAAAAAATGAAGTACCACCTGGGAATCGAACCCGGGATCTTCCGATTGCCGGTCAGACGCGATAACCACTACACCCATGGACTTCACTCTTCCAAATGCCGTAATTCCTCTACATACTCGCAGAAACCAATGCCCCAAGGGGGCACCTCCCGCATGCCGTAACATTATATACATTCAACTGCAAAGAACACGCAGTATAAATAAACGTAAAGAACGACGCTTGTATAGGAGATATTCCGCGCAAGACGAGAAAGAGAAAACAACAAATGAAAAAATGAAGTACCACCTGGAATCGAACCCGGATCTTCCGATTGCCCGGGTTCGATTCCCAGGTGGTACTTCATTTTTTCATTTGTTGTTTCTCTTTCTCGTCTTGCGCGGAATATCTCCTATACAAGCGTCGTTCTTTACGTTATTTATACTGCGTGTTCTTTGCAGTTGAATGTATATAATGTTACGGCATGCGGAGGTGCCCCCTTGGGGCATTGGTTTCTGCGAGTATGTAGAGGAATTACGGCATTTGGAAGAGTGAAGTCCATGGTGTAGTGGTTATCGCGTCTGACCGGCAATCGGAAGATCCCGGGTTCGATTCCCAGGTGGTACTTCATTTTTTCATTTGTTTGTTTTCTCTTTCTCGTCTTGCGCGGAATATCTCCTATACAAGCGTCGTTCTTTACGTTATTTATACTGCGTGTTCTTTGCAGTTGAATGTATATAATGTTACGGCATGCGGGAGGTGCCCCTTGGGGCATTGGTTTCTGCGAGTATGTAGAGGAATTACGGCATTTGGAAGAGTGAAGTCCATGGTGTAGTGGTTATCGCGTCTGACCGGCAATCGGAAGATCCCGGGTTCGATTCCCAGGTGGTACTTCATTTTTTCATTTGTTGTTTTCTCTTTCTCGTCTTGCGCGGAATATCTCCTATACAAGCGTCGTTCTTTACGTTATTTATACTGCGTGTTCTTTGCAGTTGAATGTATATAATGTTACGGCATGCGGGAGGTGCCCCTTGGGGCATTGGTTTCTGCGAGTATGTAGAGGAATTACGGCATTTGGAAGAGTGAAGGTCCATGGTGTAGTGGTTATCGCGTCTGACCGGCAATCGGAAGATCCCGGTTCGATTCCCAGGTGGTACTTCATTTTTTCATTTGTTGTTTTCTCTTTCTCGTCTTGCGCGGAATATCTCCTATACAAGCGTCGTTCTTTACGTTATTTATACTGCGTGTTCTTTGCAGTTGAATGTATATAATGTTACGGCATGCGGGAGGTGCCCCCTTGGGGCATTGGTTTCTGCGAGTATGTAGAGGAATTACGGCATTTGGAAGAGTGAAGTCCATGGTGTAGTGGTTATCGCGTCTGACCGGCAATCGGAAGATCCCGGGTTCGATTCCCAGGTGGTACTTCATTTTTTCATTTGTTGTTTTCTCTTTCTCGTCTTGCGCGGAATATCTCCTATACAAGCGTCGTTCTTTACGTTATTTATACTGCGTGTTCTTTGCAGTTGAATGTATATAATGTTACGGCATGCGGGAGGTGCCCCCTTGGGGCATTGGTTTCTGCGAGTATGTAGAGGATTACGGCATTTGGAAGAGTGAAGTCCATGGTGTAGTGGTTATCCGTCTGACCGGCAATCGGAAGATCCCGGGTTCGATTCCCAGGTGGTACTTCATTTTTTCATTTGTTGTTTTCTCTTTCTCGTCTTGCGCGGAATATATATATATATATATATATATGAAAATGAAAATGAAAAGGTTTATTGGCAGACTATAGTCCATATGACAAATATTATTAATACAATGACAGTTCATACGCTAAGGATAAAAATATATACAATTGATTAGAAATAATACTGCACTGTCGAAGTTAAGTGGAGCTACAGACAGACGTTTTCGTACCAAGAAGTCCATAGCTTAGAGGATAAATGGCAGGACTCATGGATAGCTTGGATGATCGGGTTGGTTGATTTTTTTAATTCTTTGCATTAGACTGTGTTGAGCACGTCTTGTTACCTCCGGGAAGCTCGGAACATTGCGGGTAGCAAACATTTGCGAAGCTGAGCATCTCGGGGGTAATTTATGTAAGAGTCTAAACGACCTGTTGTACAGCAAATTTAGGGTTCTGCCAGAACCTTTTTTATAATTCACCCAGAGTTGCTGACCGTATATATTACTGCAGAAAGTACGAAAGAGTGTGTCTTTAGCTTCACTTGTACAGAAACGAAAGTTCCTTATGGTCATATTCGCTTTAGCACACAGGCTTCGAGATTGTTTTCTTATATCCGAGTCATCACTCAAGGAGCTGGTAATAGTTTGACCCAAATACTTAAACTCTTGTACTTCCTCAATTACTTCACCATTCATTTTAAACCTTATATCAGCTGGCTGATTACAGCTTTTAGGATGAAATTGCATAACCTTAGTTTTTGTAACATTAAAAAGAATATACAGTATATATATATATATATATATATATATATATATATATTCTCTGAAAATATATATTCTTTAAAAATTAATTAAAATTTGAATTTGAAGTCGAATTTTGATTCATAATTTGTTAATTAACCTTAAAATTAATAAAAAAAAAAAATAAAAAAATTGCAATCTTTTACATCACTATTTTAAGTCAAATTAATCACGAGTAAACTCTACCAATTGGCCGGAATGTTTGTCATCGTAAAATGAATCCAATTCGCATTTCAGATTAGAATCTTTGAAAAGTGAACGAGTTAAAAAAAAATAACAGAAAAAGGGTCATTGAGAACAACCACTTTTGAAATTTTGAGATGAAGTGCAGTGGATTACTACTTAAAAATCTCTGTTGGAAACGCGTGAACGAATGGTTAATTAAGTTATCGACTGGATCCGCGTTTGTGTCTGGGTGTTTGTGTGTGTGTGTGTGTGTGTGTGTGTTCTTGGCTACTTTACGGAACTGCGACAAATCTTTATTATACACATCGAACTTATCTCGACGCAAACGTGAGTGTAACGACATCAACACTGTCGCCATAGTTTCAGGCTTCTTTCTTTAATGAAAATCATTAAATATCATGAAAAAAGAATATAATGGAGATTAGGTTAGGTTAAGTTAACTTAATTAGTCTATTTAGATTAGGTTGTATGTCGCCATTCACAATTAAAAATGTGAAAATGTAAGGTACCCAAACAAGAGCGTGTGTGTGTGTGTGTGTGTGTGTGTGTGATTATTTTTTCTTACTCAGATATTTTTATAACCAATGTATCGATTACATGAGACACATTGGATATAAATTGATTTTAGATTGACAAAATCCATTAATAAATGATTCGAGTCCATGAATACATGATTCTTATATGCTCCCGAAAGGGGTTCTGGACTGTAGAACTTAGCTGTGTATGGTAAAAGAACTGATACAAGCATGCACATAAGTCTTGTTCGTTCGCGCTTCTCTATCGTAACACAGAGTCGTAGGGAACCAAACCTCTATGTACGACTGTACACTTAATTTAATAGGTAAAATAATCACGTCTTTTAATAACTAATAATTATCACATATTTTTTTGTTAGTTTTACTTGAAATTAGTAAAATAAATAATTCCCTTCGAAATATTAACTAAATTAAAACGTTGATTGGCAAAAATAAAATTAAACATATTTTTAATAGTTACCCATTAAAAGTAAAAAATGGAATTACGTTACAGTACAAAAAATGCCATATATTAAGGGTAACTAAATTGTTTAATATTTCATAGAAATTTTTTATTTTACTCACTTTGAATATCAGATACGATTCCTTTGTGTGTATATATATATATATATATATATATATGTGTTGTGTGTGTGTGTGTGTGTGTGTGTGTGCGCGTGTGTGTGAGGCTATATTGGATTTATAATATTTTCTCTTTCCAATTGAGAGTTATTAAATTCTTGGTTACATATCATGGTTCTTACTTTCAAACGTTTTCTTATTTATTATGTCAAAGTTATTGATGTCGAAAGCAATGCTTAAGCACACCATGGAAATACGTTCACTGTCACGCATAAACCCCTTCTTTTATTTTTAATTCCTACGCTACAATTACTACAGACTTCGCCTACTCGCACTTATTTGATACTACGAATTTTTCAACTTATATGACGCATAATTATTTCAGGAAGTGTTGACATGTCCGGTATAATTCATTAGAACTTATGTAGCTTGTTATATACCTTAATACCCTTAAGGATACACCTGCTACACTCGCATTTCACTTTGTTACATTTACGGTACTCTTATCACACTTATATTTAGTACACTTATAAATCTAAAACATAGAACATGTACAGTTATGTACAGTCATGTAGAGGCTGTGTAAAGAGAGTACAATACAAGAAAACACGGAATATATTACAGTTTTACGCTGATTACCGCTAAGGTCATATTTGTAAACTTAGAGGTTTACAGTTATTACGTACGTTCTTAATGTTTTTGCAGTTGTAGATTTACATTCCGTCACATAGACAGAGCCATCGCCTATAGCTGAGTGGATAACACCATTTCCCTAAGCGAAGTGAAAACACCGAGGCCGGAGGTTCGAATCCCAATGATGTTGGTAATAGTAAATAGAGGAGCTCTGCCAGTTTCTGGCCCTTCTGACTGATTATTATTATTTTAATATACAGACTTAGGCGGCCGCACACAGGATCGTCTTGCGACTCACGACTACGACTTGGGTCGTGACGACTCGAGCCGAGTGTGATTCACACTAACAGAATGGAGCCCGCCACACTGCAGCGACCGCGACGCGATTTGAACTAGCGTTAGACATCTCATTTTGTCAAGTAATCAAGTAAGTTTGATTAAGTTTAGTGTTAGGTTAGAGTAATGTTAGATTAAGTTAGTTCAAAACTTCAGAGTGTGTTAAGGTTAGGTTAGGTTAGGTTAACAGCGTTATCGACAAAATTTCTTGTCTATAAAATGAGCTTATGTATACAACTTCAGTACTTCCTAAGTATTTCCTTTGTATTAATTATTTAACGAATGTTCAATGACGCCTCGGAGACGTGTTCCGTTCGCGCGATTTCGTACTGTTGAGTCATTTAATTGGCACAATGCGCCAAGAACAATTATTTATATCATTAACTTTCACTGTCACGTGATACAATTTTTTTTTTTTTTTTAAAATATTAAAATAAGCGATTACTTAGCGATTACTTAGCGATTACTTAGCGATTACTTTAAATTTTATCTATTTCCTGTACGAAATACGACAAAACGTCGTTATACAATATATATATATATATATAAGCGATGCAGTCAATAAATACCCGGAATTGCTTCATTACAAATTGTCACTAAAATTCCGGCGCACTTATTCACTTATTGACTGCATATATATATATATATATATATATAATATATATATATATATATATATATTCATACTTTTGTGTTACTTTGTGTTACTGTGTGTGAGTTCGAACGACGGTTCAGGATCGACTGCGGTCGACCCCTCTGCAACATCCCACATCATTTGCGAGATTTGGTGAAGGAAGGAATTACTGTCTGATCTCCTCCTGGTCTCGTAGCCAGCCACGCATGGCTGGTCAGGAACTTGGCACAGGAATCTGTCCAGCTGTTCTTGAAGTTATTCAGGTCGGTGTGCTAGAGATTCCTTACTTCTCTCGGCAGGGCATTGAAAAGCTTTGGGCTTCATATTCTATAGTATATATATATATATATATATATTATATAATAATCTATATATATATATATATATTTATATATGTGTGTGTGTGTGTGGGTGTGTGTCTTTACTAAAAGTAAACAGCCCTATATAGACAGAACAGAGTTACCTAACCGAGCAACAAAACAATGTACAGTGCCAAATAATTATTAAAGAAGGCAAATTCGTACTTTATTTAATTCTCCTTCGCTTTCTCGTGTTTCAGGCATCGTCTGAATGAGTTTGACTGTGTTCCTGAAGTATTGCAGTCCATACCTTTAACATTTGTAGCAAAAGGTCCTTTGAAGTGGATTTATTGGGGCGTTTCTTACCGCACGAGCAAGAACATACCACACACATTCCATTAAGTTTGCGTGAGTCGATTGGCCAGGCCATGGAAGACGCTGGATGGATACCCTACCTGTCATGGAGCGGCGTCCTCCGTAAAAATGTTGGTTGGTTAGTGGCATAAGATGGGAAGAAGCCTCTCCTGAAGAATCTTAATATATAATATATATATATATAATATATATATATATATACGGATCAAGTGTAGTTTACGTCCCCCTGTAGTGCCTAATGTAGTTTACGTTCTCCAACTTAGTCCGCGTATACCTAATCAAATAAAACATTAAGACTAACGAAAATATTAGACTTAACGTAACCAATCGTCAATATAATATATATTATATATATATATATATATATATATATTATATATATATATATATATATATATAGGGGACCATTCTGAGTTCATTCCCATATATATATATATATATATATAGAGAGGACCATATTCTGAGTTCATTCCCATATATATATATATATTATATATACATAAATTGACGATTGGTTAGGTTAAGTCGTAATATTTTCGTTAGTTTTAACATTTTATTTGATGGATTCATTTAAAAAATGTCTCCTAAAGTCCTAGTGTAGTTTACGTTCCCCAACTTTGACCTAGTGTAGTTTGTCTCCCTTTTTGTGTCAGGGGGACGTAAACTACACTTGCTCCTATATTACTTTATTACATATATATATTACTCATTCAGCTAACCAGTGATACGTTTAAAAATTCCATTTTTAAGTGTTATTGACTTGCGGATTTTAATTGTATATATTTTCTTAAAATATAGTATATGCGGACAGAAATAATTAAAATTGTGAAGGTGCTACTGTAGTATGCGGTCTACCTACGATTCGGCGGTCTACCTTTGAAGTATAGTTTCTTATCTTGTTTGCTAATTGCTTGTTTACATCCCAATGTTAATCGCCCTTGACGATTGGTTAGGTTTAGTCATGATATTTTCGTTAGTTTTAACGAAAATATCATGATTAAACCTAACCAATCGTAGGTAGACCGCATACTACAGTAGCACCAATTGTGAATACTGTATAATCTTTCAACCCCATAAATTTCGTACAATACGCAGATGATATCACACTTCCTTCTTCCCATCATAACTCAGACCTGATGACTGAACAGGCAACTAGAAAGTGTGAATAAATGGATGCGTGATAATGAACTTTGGATCCCCTGAACATCAGGGTCCCAGCCTTCGTTAATTAGCCTTATAAGGCCAACTAACGAAAATATCACGACTTAACCTAACCAATCGTTATGTCAACTGTACGCCCTTGACGATTGGTTAGGTTAAGTCATGATATTTTCGTTACTTATCCTTATAAGGCTAACTAAAGAAAGCTGGGGACCCTGATCTTCAGGTGATCCTGAACTTTTATTGAACCTGGCAAAGTCACCTTATATGATTATTACCACAAAACGTATAAATACACTGTCAAATAAAAATTGGGAATACAACTCTTGGAAGGGTGAATAAGGTTAAAGTACTTGGTATTAATTTAGACCAAAAACTAAATTTTAAAAGTCATGTACAACATATCAAATCCAAAATATCAAGATTTCTCTTCATATTATTGAAACTCAAAAAGAACCTTCCTCAAAACGCACTCCTTACCCTGTATTATTCCTTCATCCATCCGCAGTTATTAAATTGCATTACAATATGGGATAGTTCATAGTACTATATAAAACATCCTTTGGAAGTCATTCCTGAAATATGTCTGCGAACCCTCTCAAATAATGACAACAGACAAAGTCACACTTCCTTATTATTATTTAAAGCGCTAAATATTTTAAAACTAAATGACTTATACAAATTCAGTGTTGCTGATAATATGTTCAACGTTATCAGTAAAAATTACCATACATCACCCATTGAAAGAGCAATCATCCCCACCCGATCAAATTCCTCATAATTATAACACCAGACTCCCCAGAGATTTTATACAAAAACCAAACTAGACACTGAAAACTGTAAGAAATGCAATCTCTTTCAAAGGAGTGGATGTATGAAATGCAATTCCCATAAATATTAGATAGTCTTCATCACTAAATGTATTTCGCAAATCACTAAATAAATACTTCATTAGCTCCTACTGATGTCTAAGTTCACTACTGCTGTTATTAACATAGTAATTAAGCCCCTATATTATAATTAACTAGCTAAAATATGATTATTTTATTAAACACTTTTAATGTTATAATTTATCTTATTTTTTAATTATTTTTTTCATCATTTCAACATCATTTATTTTCTACTAAATATACAATTGATCATTGTCCTTAAAATTGTGTAAAATAATCAAACACTACTTTTGTAATTTATTATTATTATTATTATTATTATTATTATTTTTATTATTATTTGCCATTTTCACTTCTATTATGTAATAAATAAAGTGAATCCCATTAATTTTGCCTAAAAAGCTTCCATGCTTCCAATGGCATATTCAGATTAGAATACTGTGAATATATCATAGTATTGCCATATCAGATATCTAAATTGTACAGGAAAAACATTGAAATATATTGTAAAAATCACTTCTATTCTTTTTCTGAATAAAAATTTTCTGTTAGTTTGTTTTGATTGTTATCTGAGCAAATTTCACATCAATACCACGCGACAGATAACCATAATTAGTTGTTAATTAACAAGTGTTAATTTACAAATACTTTTTATTTTCGATGCTGTATGACAAACTGTATATCAGGGAGTGAAAGATATGAAGTTAACGGAAGTTGAACGAGCAGTATCTAAGCCGAAGAAAGGAAGGCCAGCAAGAACTTATGGGGTATATAGTGAAATAATTAATTATGGAAGTAAAATGGTGTTTCAATGGTTGTTGAAGACATTTCTGAAGGTGTGGGAAAGTATACCTGGTATACCTGGAAAGGTATATCAGGTGATTGGCTAAAAACTTTAATTGTTCCACTGTATAAAAATAAAGGTGGAAGAAGTGGATGTAAAATGAGAGGTGTATAAATCTTTCAAATATAACTGGGAAAGTATATGGAAAAGTGTTGATGGAGCAGCCGAAAAAAGGTTACGACTCATTTGTTGGAGAGGAGTAAGGTAGTTTAAGGTAGACAGCAAAGTACTTTAAAAATTATCTGCTCTGTGTACTTTAGAACCGAAAGTATAAAAAGGACTTAAACATACTCTGAAAAATATAAAGTATTTCAAAAGTATAATGAAATTAGCTGGAACGTAGATCGAGAGTAGATGAAGAGGTTCTCTTCTTGACAAGCGGTGTCCTCTAAAACTAAATGAAAATTCAAGAAGTACACTTCTAGGAATTAAAGAAAACGTTTCACCACTTTACTCTCAGTGTACTCTCAGTGTACTCTCAGTGTACCTTCGGCTCATCAAGTGTACTCTTTAAATATTTTGTTTTCAGAGTACGTTTAGTCCTGTTTTAAATCACTTTTAAAGTACACAAAGCGGACAGTTTTTAGAGTCACATTTGTCGATCACGTATTTGCA